>JABWTJ010000883.1:174075-406198 GCA_016801875.1 Solanum sitiens | reverse complement strand
GCTTGTGAAATTTTGAACTTCAAACGGACATAAGTCGTGCCTCCGACGTCCGATCGAGTCGATTTTTTTTTTTCAATCTGCTTATTTTTTCGATATCTACGCGAAAAAACACCCCACACCGCCATAGGGATTATAGTTTTACGTTTATCGGTTTTTGACCATATATAGGCAAAATTATAACAAAAATTTGATAGTCAAACCGGACTTCGGGATTGAGTTTGCCGCGTAGATCTCCAAAAAATAAGCAAGTTTAAAGAAAGAATCGCCTCCAAAAGTTAAGCGAGTCAAAATGTACGGCCATTTGAAGTTTTAACAAATATAACGGAAAAAGAGTAGCTTGTGAAATTTTGAACTATAAACGGACATAAGACGTGCCTCCGACGTCCGATCGAGTCGATATTTTTTTCAATCTGCTTATTTTTTTGATATATACGCGAAAAAACACCCCACACCGCCATAGGGCTTATAGTTTTACGTTTATCGGTTTTTGACCATATATAGGGCTAAATTATAACGAAACTTTGATAGTCAAATCCGACTTTGGGATTGAGTCTCCCTCGTAGACCTCCAAAAAATAAGCAAGTTTAAAAAAAGAATCGCCTCCAAAAGTAAAGCGAGGCAAAATGTACGGCCGTTTCAAGTTTCAACAAATATAACGTAAAAGGGGTAGCTTGTGAAATTTTGAACTTCAAACGGACATAAGTCGTGCCTCCGACGTCCGATCGAGTCGATTTTTTTTTCAATCTACTTATTTTTTTGATATCTACGCGAAAAAACACCCCACACCGCCATAGGGCTTATAGTTTTACGTTTATCGGTTTTTGACCATATATAGGCAAAATTATAACGAAAATTTGATAGTCAAACCGGACTTCGGGATTGAGTCTGCCGCGTAGATCTCCAAAAAATAAGCAAGTTTAAAGAAAGAATCGCCTCCAAAAGTTAAGCGAGGCAAAATGTACGTCCGTTTGAAGTTTCAACAAATATAACGGAAAAAGGGTAGCTTGTGAAATTTTGAACTACAAACGGACATAAGACGTGCCTCCGACGTCCGATCGAGTCGATATTTTTTTCAATCTGCTTATTTTTTTGATATATACGCGAAAAAACACCCCACACCGCCATAGGGCTTATAGTTTTACGTTTATCGGTTTTTGACCATATATAGGGCTAAATTATAACGAAACTTTGATAGTCAAATCCGACTTCGGGATTGAGTCTGCCTCGTAGACCTCCAAAAAATAAGCAAGTTTAAAAAAAGAATCGCCTCCAAAAGTTAAGCGAGGCAAAATGTACGGCCGTTTGAAGTTTCAACAAATATAACGTAAAAGGGGTAGCTTGTGAAATTTTGAACTTCAAACGGACATAATTCGTGCCTCCGACGTCCGATCGAGTCGATTTTTTTTTCAATCTACTTAATTTTTTGATATCTACGCGAAAAAACACCCCACACCGCCATAGGGCTTATAGTTTTACGTTTATCGGTTTTTGACCATATATAGGCAAAATTATAACGAAAATTTGATAGTCAAACCGGACTTCGGGATTGAGTCTGCCGCGTAGATCTCCAAAAAATAAGCAAGTTTAAAAAAAGAATCACCTCCAAAAGTTAAGCTAGGCAAAATGTACGGCCGTTTGAAGTTTCAACAAATATAACGAAAAAGGGGTAGCTTGTGAAATTTTGAACTTCAAACGGACATAAGTCGTGCCTCCGACGTCCGATCGAGTCGATTTTTTTTTTCAATCTGCTTATTTTTTCGATATCTACGCGAAAAAATACCCCACACCGCCATAGGGCTTATAGTTTTACGTTTATCGGTTTTTGACCATATATAGGGCAAAATTATAACGAAATTTTGATAGTCAAATCGGACTTCGGGATTGAGTCTGCCGCGTAGACCTCCAAAAATTAAGCAAGTTTAAAAAAAGAATTGCCTCCAAAAGTTAAGCTAGGAAAATGTACGGCCGTTTGAAGTTTGAACAAATATAACGTAAAAGGGGTAGCTTGTGAAATTTTGAACTACAAACGGACATAAGTCGTGCCTCCGACGTCCGATCGAGTCGATTTTTTTTTTCAGTCTACTTATTTTTTCTATATATACGCGAAAAAACACCCCACACCGCCATAGGGCTTATAGTTTTGCGTTTATCGGTTTTTGACCATATATAGGGCAAAATTATAATCAAAATTTGATAGTCAAATCGGACTTCGGGATTAAGTCTGCCGCGTAGACCTACAAGAAATAAGCAAGTTTAAAAAAAGAATCGCCTCTAAAAGTTAAGCGAGGCAAAATGTACGGCCGTTTGAAGTTTGAACAAATATAACGTAAAAGGGGTAGCTTGTGAAATTTTAAACTTCAAACGGACATAAGTCGTGCCTCCGACGTCCGATCGAGTCGATTTTTTTTTCAATCTGCTTATTTCTTCGATATCTACGCGAAAAAACACCCCACACCGCCATAGGGCTTATAGTTTTACATTTATCGGTTTTTGACCATATATAGGGCAAAATTATAACGAAACTTTGATAGTCAAATCGGACTTCGGGATTTAGTCTGCCGCGTAGACCTCCAAAAAATAAGCATGTTTAAAAAAAGAATCGCCTCCAAAAGTTAAGCGAGGCAAAATGTACGGCCGTTTGAAGTTTGAACAAATATAAAGGAAAAGGGGTAGCTTGTGAAATTTTGAACTACAAACGGACATAAGTCGTGCCTCCGACGTCCCATCGAGTCGATTTTTTTTTTCAATCTGCTTATTTTTTCTATATATACGCGAAAAAACACCCCACACCGCCCAAGGGCTTATATTTTTACGTTTATCGGTTTTTGACTATATATTGGGCAAAATTATAACAAAAATTTGATAGTCAAATCGGACTTCGGGATTGAGTCTGCCGCGTAGACCTCCAAAAAATAAGCAAGTTTAAAGAAAGAATTGCCTCCAAAAGTAAAGTGAGGCAAAATGTACGGCCGTTTGAAGTTTCAACAAATATAACGGAAAAGGGGTAGCTTGTGAAATTTTGAACTTCAAACGGACATAAGTCGTGCCTCCGACGTCCCATCGAGTCGATTTTTTTTTTCAATCTGCTTATTTTTTCGATATCTACGCGAAAAAACACCCCACACCTCCATAGGGCTTATAGTTTTACGTTTATCGGTTTTTGACCATATATAGGGAAAAATTATAACGAAAATTTGATAGTCAAATCGGACTTCGGGATTGAGTCTGCCGTGTAGACCTCCAAAAAATAAGCAAGTTTAAAGAAAGAATTGCCTCCAAAAGTTAAGCTAGGCAAAATGTACGGTCGTTTGAAGTTTCAACAAATATAACAGAAAAGGGGTAGCTTGTGAAATTTTGAACTACAAACGGACATAAGTCGTGCCTCCGACGTCCGATCGAGTCAATTTTTTTTTTCAATTTGCTTATTTTTTCTATATATACGCGAAAAAACACACCACACCGCCATAGGGCTTATAGTTTTACGTTTATCGGTTTTTGACCATATATAGGGCAAAATTATAACGAAAATTTGATAGTCAAATCGGACTTCGGGATTGAGTCTGCCGCGTAGACCTCCAAAAAATAAGCAAGTTTAAAAAAAGAGTCGCCTCCAAAAGTTAAGCTAGCCAAAATGTACGGCCGTTTGAAGTTTGAACAAATATAATGTAAAAGGGGTAGCTTGTGAAATTTTGAACTACAAACGGACATAAGTCGTGCCTCCGACGTCCGATCGAGTCGATATTTTTGTTAAATCTGCTTATTTTTTCAATATATACGCGAAAAAACACCCCACACCTCCATTTTTTTTTATAGTTTTACGTTTATCGGTTTTTGACCATATATAGGGCAAAATTATAACGAAAATTTGATATTCAAATCGGACTTCGGGATTGAGTCTGCCGCGTAGACCTCTAAAAAATAAGCAAGTTTAAAGAATGAATTTCCTCCAAAAGTTAAGCGAGGCAAAATGTACGGCCGTTTGAAGTTTGAACAAATATAACGTAAAAGAGGTAGCTTGTGAAATTTTAAACTTCAAACGGACATAAGTCGTGCCTCCGACGTCCGATCGAGTCGATTTTTTTTTTCAATCTGCTTATTTTTTCGATATCTACGCGGAAAAATACCCCACACATCCATAGGGCTTATAGTTTTACGTATATCGGTTTTTGACCATATATAGGGCAAAATTATAACGAATATTTGATAGTCAAATCGGACTTCAGGATTGAGTCTGCCGCGTAGATCTCCAAAAAATAAGCAAGTTTAAAAAAAGAATTGCCTCCAAAAGTTAATCGAGGCAAAATGTACGGCCGTTTGAAGTTTGAACAAATATAACGTGAAAGGGGTAGCTTGTGAAATTTTGAACTTCAAACGGACATAAGTCGTGCCTCCGACGTCCGATCGAGTCGATTTTTTTTTTTCAATCTGCTTATTTTTTCGATATCTACGCGAAAAAACACCCCACACCGCCATAGGGATTATAGTTTTACGTTTATCGGTTTTTGACCATATATAGGCAAAATTATAACAAAAATTTGATAGTCAAACCGGACTTCGGGATTGAGTTTGCCGCGTAGATCTCCAAAAAATAAGCAAGTTTAAAGAAAGAATCGCCTCCAAAAGTTAAGCGAGGCAAAATGTACGGCCATTTGAAGTTTTAACAAATATAACGGAAAAAGAGTAGCTTGTGAAATTTTGAACTATAAACGGACATAAGACGTGCCTCCGACGTCCGATCGAGTCGATATTTTTTTCAATCTGCTTATTTTTTTGATATATACGCGAAAAAACACCCCACACCGCCATAGGGCTTATAGTTTTACGTTTATCGGTTTTTGACCATATATAGGGCTAAATTATAACGAAACTTTGATAGTCAAATCCGACTTCGGGATTGAGTCTCCCTCGTAGACCTCCAAAAAATAAGCAAGTTTAAAAAAAGAATCGCCTCCAAAAGTTAAGCGAGGCAAAATGTACGGCCGTTTCAAGTTTCAACAAATATAACGTAAAAGGGGTAGCTTGTGAAATTTTGAACTTCAAACGGACATAAGTCGTGCCTCCGACGTCCGATCGAGTCGATTTTTTTTTCAATCTGCTTATTTTTTTGATATCTACGCGAAAAAACACCCCACACCGCCATAGGGCTTATAGTTTTACATTTATCGGTTTTTGACCATAGATAGGGCAAAATTATAACAAACATTTGATAGTCAAATCGGACTTCGGGATTGAGTCTACCGCGTATATCTCATAAAAATAAGCAAGTTTAAAAAAAAGAATCGCCTCCAAAAGTTAAGCGAGGCAAAATGTACGGCCGTTTGAAGTTTCAACAAATATAACGTAAAAGGGGTTGCTTGTGAAATTTTGAACTTCAAACGGACATAAGTCGTGCCTCCGACGTCCGATCGAGTCAATTTTTTTTTCAATCTGCTTATTTTTTGATATCTACGCGAAAAAACTCCCCACACCGCCATAGGGCTTATAGTTTTACGTTTATCGGTTTTTAACCATATACAGGGCAAAATTATAACAAATATTTGATAGTCAAATCGAACTTCGGAATTGAGTCTACCGCGTAGATATCAAAAAAATAAGCAAGTTTAAAAAAATAATCGCCTCCAAAAGTTAAGCGAAGCAACATGTACGGACGTTTGACGTTTCAACAAATATAACGTAAAAGGGGTAGCTTGTTAAATTTTGAACTTCAAACGGACATAAGTCGTGCCTCCGACGTCCGATCGAGTCAATTTTTTTTTCAATCTGCTTATTTTTTCGATATCTACGCGAAAAAACCCCCTACACCGCCATAGGGCTTATAGTTTTACGTTTATCGGTTTTTGACCATATATAGGGCAAAATTAAAACGAAAATTTGATAGTCAAATCGGATTTCGGGATTGAGTCTACCGCGTATATCTCAAAACAATAAGCAAGTTCAAAAAATGAATCGCCTCCAAAAGTTAAGCGAGGTAAAATGTACGGCCGTTTGAAGTTTCAACAAGTATAACGTAAAAGGGGTAGCTTGTGAAATTTTGAACTTCAAACGGACATAAGTCGTGCCTCCGACGTCCGATCGAGTCAATGTTTTTTTAATCTGCTTATTTTTTCAATATCTACGCGAAAAAACACCCCACACCGCCATAGGGCTTATAGTTTTACGAACGTCATTCAAGTCGTTGGCTATGCATCTGGTTGGCCCTCACGGCCATTTCGACCCATTTTCAAGGTCAAAATAGCCCTGAAGCGCGCATACCCCCATTTCGACAATTTTGCGTGTGCTATAACACACCATTTTTTTGGGTGATCCGGATCCCGATGTCAAAAGTGCCAAACAATTTTGTGGACGTCCATCAAGACGTTGGCTATGCATCCGGTTGGACCTCACGGCCATTCCGACCCATTTTCAAGGTCAAAATAGCCCCGAAGCGCGCATACCCCCATTTCAACGATTTTTCGTGTGCTATAGCACACCATTTTTTGGGTGATCCGGATCCCGATGTCAAAAGTGCCAAAATATTTTGTGGACGTCCGTCAAGACATTGGCTATGCATCCGGTTGGCCCTCACGGCCATTCCGACCCATTTTCAAGGTCAAAATAGCCCCGAAGCGTGCATACCCCCATTTCGACGATTTTTCGTGTGCTATAGCACACCATTTTTTGGGTGATCCGGATCCCAACATCAAAAGTGCCAAACTTTTTTTGTGGACGTCCGTCAAGAAGTTGGCTATGTATCCGGTTGGACCTCACGGCCATTCCGACCCATTTTCAAGGTCAAAATAGCCCCGAAGCGCGCAAACCCCCATTTCGATGATTTTTTGTGTGCTATAGCAAACCATTTTTTGGGTGATCCGAATCCCAACGTCAAAAGTGCAAAAATATTTTGTGGACGTCCATCAGGACGTGGCTATGTATCCGGTTGGTCCTCACGGCCATTTCGACCCATTTTCAAGGTCAAAATAGCCCCGAAGCGCGCATACCCCCATTTCGACAATTTTTCGTGTGCTATAGCACACTATTTTTTGGGTGATCCGGATCCCGACGTCAAAAGTGCCAAAAAATTTTGTGGACGTCCGTCAAGACGTTGGCTATGCATAAGGTTGGCCCTCACGGCCATTACGACCCATTTTCAAGGTCAAAATAGCCCCGAAGCACACATACCCCCATTTCGATGATTTTTCGTGTGCTATATCACACCATTTTTTGGGTGATCCGGATCCGACGTCAAAAGTGCCAAAAAATTTTGTAGACGTCCGTCAAAATGTTGGCTATGCATCCGGTTGGCCCTCACGGCCATTCCGGCCTATTTTCAAGGTCTAAATAGCCCCGAAGCGCGCATATCCCCATTTCGACGATTTTTTGTGTGCTATAGCACACCATTTTTTGGGTGATCCGGATCCCAACGTCAAAAGTGCCAAAATCTTTTGTGGACGTCCGTAAAGACGTTGGCTATGCATCCGGTTGGCCCTCACTACCATTCCGACCCATTTTCAAGGTCTAAATAGCCACAAAGTGGAGCATAAACCCCCCCATTTTCGACGATTTTTCGTGTGCTATAGCACACCATTTTTGGGTGATCTCCGGAGCCCGACGTCAAATCCAAAAATTTTTGTGGACGGTCCTTCAAGACTTGGCTATAGCATCCGTTGTTCCTCACGGATCCCTCACGCCATTTTCGAACCCATTTTTCAAGGTCAAAATAGCCCCGAAGCGCGCATAGCACCCCAACCCCCATTTCTACAATTTGTTCGTGTGCTATAGCACACCATTTTTGGGTGATTCGGATCCCTACGTCAAAAGTGCCAAATGTTTTTGTGGACGTCCGTGAAGACGTTGGCTATGCATCCGGTTGGCCCTCATGGCTATTCCGACCCATTCCGACCCAAAAAATGGTGTGCTATAGCACACGAAAAATCATTGAAATGGGGGTATGCGCGCTTCGGGGCTATTTTGACCTTGACAATGGGTCGGAATGGCCGTTAGGGAAAACCGGATGCATAGCCAACATCTTGACGGAATAGCCATGAGGGCCAACCGGATGCATAGCCAACGTCTTCACGGACGTCCACAAAAACATTTGGCACTTTTGACGTCGGGATCCGGATCACCCAAAAAATGGTGTGCTATAGCACACGAAAAATCGTCGAAATGGGGGTATGCGCGCTTCGGGGCTATTTTGACCTTCAAAATGGGTCGAAATGGCCGTCAGGGCCAACCGGATGCATAGCCAACGTCTTGACGGACGTCCACAAAAAATTTTGGCACTTTTGACGTCGGGATCCGGATCACCCAAAAAATGGTGTGCTATAGCACACGAAAAATTGTCGAAATGGGGGTATGCGCGCTTCGGGGCTATTTTGACCTTCAAAATGGGTCGGAATGGCCGTCAGGGCCAACCGGATGCATAGCCAACGTCTTGACGGACGTCCACAAAATTTTTTGGCACTTTTGACGTTGGGATCCGGATCACCCAAAAAATGGTGTGCTATATAGCACACGAAAAATCATCAAAATGGGGGTATGTGCTCTTCGGGGCTATTTTGACCTTCAAAATGGGTTAAAATGGCCGTCAGGGCCAATCGGATGCATAGCCAACGTCTTGACGGACGTCCACAAAACAATTTGGCACTTTTAATGTATAAGGTCATGCTAGTTTGTTTTACTCTAGGTACAACAATTTGTAGTAAAACATACTCGGATTAGTGTAGCTGACCCTAACTTGAGGCGTATGTTGTAAGCTGAGTATTCTAGGCTTCATTGAGAAATTGTTTGATTCTTAAAACTTATTCAGTAAATGTGTTGTACTTCAATATGTGAGCAGGGGTCAGCAAGCAGAATATGATGGCTGAAGATATACTTAGATATGGAAATGTTAACATTTCAGCAGAAGTATTCACATTCCGCGAGTTAGCTCATGCCACAGATAACTTCAATCCTGAGTTTCTAGTTGGTGAAAGAGGATTTGGGAGGGTCTATAAGGGACACCTCAAAAGAACTGACCAAGTATGTCCTTATTTTTTTGTGTTAAATCGTCAAAAACACATCTTCTTCCTCGGATTGACGATTTATTTGATAAACTCCAGGGGCGAGCTACTTTTCAAAGACATATTTGAGATTGGGGTATCACCAACTCAGGGTGAGGAATGAAGATATTTCAAAGATGGCCTTTCGGACTCGGTATGGGAACAATGAGTTCGTGGTTATGTCTTTTGGTCTCACAAATGCTCCGGCGGCGTTTATGGACCTAATGAATAGGGTGTTTCGAAGCTATCTTGATTCATTCGTTATTGTGTTTATTGATGATATCTTGGTGTATTCGAAGAATGAGGTTGATCACATGGGTCATTTGATGGTGGTATTTCAAACCCTTAAAGAGCATCAATTGTTTGCAAAATATAGCAAGTGTGAGTTTTGGTTGAGGTCGGTGGCGTTTCTTGGGCACATCATCTCAAGTGAGGGAGTTGAGGTAGACCAAAGGAAGACTGATGCGGTGAGAAATTGGCCTAGACCTTTAACTCCGACTGACAATAGGAGTTTCTTGGGTCTAGCGGTCTATTATCTAAGGTTTGTGGAGGGCTGTTCATCCATTGCATCTCCTTTGACTACATTGACTCAAAAAGGTAAAAAGTTTGAGTGGTCGGAGGCTTGTGAGAAGAGTTTCCAATTATTGAAGGATAGGCTTACTTCGGCTCCGGTGTTGACACTACCGAAAGGTACAAAGGTCTTTATTGTGTATTGTGATGCATCTCATATAGGTTTGGGGGGTGTGCTTATGCAAAATGGGAAGGTGATTGCCCATGCATCGAGGCAACTTAAGGTGCATGAGAGAAACTATCCCACTCATGACCTTGAGTTAGCGGCCGTGGTGTTTGCTTTGAAAATATGGAGGCATTACTTGTATGGTGTTCATGTTGATATTTTCACCGATCATAAGAGTCTCCAATATGTGTTTACTCAAAAGGAGTTGAATCTCCGGCAAAAAAGGTGGTTAGAATTGTTGAAATATTATGATATGAGTGTGTTATATCATCCCGGCAAGGACAATGTGGTTGCGGATGCTCTAAGTCGTATGACTATGGGTAGTGTGTCACATATAGATGAAGCCAAGTGGGATCTAGTGAAAGATGTTCATAGGTTGGCTAGATTGGGGGACGATTGGAGAGTTCTCCAAATGGTGGTGCTACGGTTCATCATAGCTCAGAGTCATCATTAGTGGTTGAGGTGAAGTCCAAACAACACATTGATCAACTATTGATAGAGTTGAAGGAATCGGTTCTTGGCAAGTTGAATGAGTCTTTCTCCTTGCGGGGGATGGTGTGTTGAGGTACCAAGGGAGATTATGTGTTCCCGATGTAGATGGGTTGAGGGATCGGATCCTTGAAGAAGCTCATGGATCCCGCTACTCCATTCATCCTGGTTCCACTAAGATGTACCATGTCCTTCGGGAGATATATTGGTGGGAAGGTTTGAAGAAGGACATAGCGGAATTTGTTGCCAAGTGTCCAAATTGCCAACAAGTAAAGGCAGAACATTAAAAGTCGGGTGGCTTACTACAAGAGATCCAAATTCCTACTTGGAAGTGGGAGGACATTAATATGGACTTTGTAATAGGGTTGTCTCGGACTCAAAAATCATATGATTCTATATGGGTGATTGTTGATAGATTGACTAAGTACGCTCATTTTATTCTCGTCAAGTCCACTTATTCGGTGGAGGATTATGAAATGATCTTCATAAATGAGATTGTGTGTCTCCATGGTATTCCGTTATCCATCATTTTGGATCGGGGTGCACAATTCACATCTAAGTTTTGGAGGTCATTACAAGAAGGTTTGGGTACTAAGGTGAAATTAAGTACCGCTTTTCATCCTCAAACGGATGGTCAAGCGGAATGCACTATTCAAACCCTTGAGGATATTCTTAGAGCTTGCATTATTGATTTTAAAGGTAATTGGGGTAAGCAATTGCCGTTGGTGGAGTTTGCTTATAATAACAACTTTCATTCATCCATCTCCATGGCTCCCTATGAAGCCTTGTATTGGAGGAGGTGTAGGTCTCTTATAGGGTGGTTTGAAGTTGGTGAGCCTTCGATTCTTGGTCCCGATTTGATGTATAGGACTTTGGAGAATGTGCACATCATAAGGAATTGGTTACAAACAGCCTATAGTTGACAAAAGTCCTATGCCGAAAATAGGAGAAGGGATTTGGAGTTTGAAGAAGGTGATAAGGTGTATTTAAAAATTTCACCTATGAAGAGGGTGGTTCGATTTGGCAAGAAGGGGAAATTGATTCCTCGTTATGTGGTCCCTTATGAGATATTGGAAAGGGTTGGTATGGTTGCCTATCACTTGAAGCTCCCTAATGATTTAGCTTCGGTTCATCCGGTTTTCCATGTTTCTATGTTGAAGAAGTGTGTCGGTGATCCCGAGTCCATTCTTCCTATTGAGGGCCTTGGATTCAAGGATAACCTCTCTTATGAGGAGGTTCCGGTTCAAATCCTTGATAGACAAGTGAAGAGATTGAGGAACAAAGAGGTGGTTTCCGTAAAAGTGTTATGGAAAAACCACCTAGTTGAGGGTGCAACATGGGAGGCCGAGGCTGACATGAAGACCCGTTATCCTCATCTTTTCGATGATTAAGATTAGTCATTCTTTCTAATAATATGATAATGACTAGAATTTGTGGTTTCTAGATTTTTGGGTGAAGTTTTGCAAAAGTGGCATTTTTGAAAAACTCACAGTGATTGTACAGTGAAATCACTATAATTTGTCCTTGAAAACTTGAAATTTTGCTTTTACTTGTTTTGAGATAGGTTATGCATTTGTTTATACGGTGAGTCCTTGCGAAAATCATATGTAGCATATTGATAAGATGAACCTTCTGCTAATTGACTCATTTAATGTATGTTGAGCTCATGTGTGATTGTGAGAAGGAGATACCTCATGATGGAATGTTTGAGCCTATGTGTGGTAATTAGAGTTTTGAAATTTACCTTATTGAAATTATGTGATTCATGTTAATTTGATATTGTGAATTGGTGGAGCTGCTAGTCTTGAGTCTATTCCTTCCTTTAAAAGATTATTTAGTGTCATTCGGGGACAAATGTTCCTAAGGGGGGGATAATGTGACATTTCGAAATTCCAATGCATGTTGTAAAGCTTAACCTAGGTTTCAATGAGGTCTAAGCACTGTTCTAAGTCGATTTAGATGTATATAGACTAGTTAAGGTGTTTAAGAATCAAATAATCAAGAACGTCCATGACGTCCGGAAAGTTGGTTCACAAGAGTGCTAGTGTGTTTTAGCCATTTGACTAGTTTTTAGGAGTCGGAATTGAACAAAATTTGGTGAAAATATGTGTACGTATGTTAGGGATGTTTCATAGTTGAAACATCCGGGTACGACTCCCCAAGGACCATGGGTAGTGTGTGTCATGTAGAAGGATCCAAGAAAGACCTAGTAAAAGATGTTCATAGGTTGGCTCGTTTGGGTGTCTGATTGGCAGATTCTCCTAAATGTGGTTTTATGGTCCTTCATAACTCCGAAACGTATTTGGTGGTTAAGGTTAAGTCTAAGCAACACCTTGATCCATCATTGATGGAGTTAAAAGAATTGGTTCTTGGTAAGCTAAATGAGTCATTCTCCTTAGGGGGATGGTGTTTTGAGGTACCAAGAGAGGTTGTGTGTGCCCAATGTTGATGATTTGAGAAATCGGATTCTTGAGGGAGCTCATGGTTCCCGTCATTCTATTCATCCGGGTCCAACTAAGATGTACCATGACCTTAGAGAAGTATTTTGGTGGGATGGCTTAAAAAGGGACATAGCGGAATTTGTTACAAGGTGTCCAAATTGCCAACAAGTGAAACTCGAGCACCTGAAGCCGAGTGGCTTACCTCAGGAAATAATATTTCCCACATTGAAGAGGGAAGACATTAATTTGGATTTCGTAGTGGGTTTGCCTCGAAGGCAAAATGACTCAGTATGGGTCATTGTGGATAGGTTGTAAAAATCAACTCACTTTTTCCCCGTTAAGTCTACTTATTCGGCGAAAGAGTATGCAGGAATCTATATCAATGAAATTGTGAGTCTTCATGGGATACCTTTGTCCACCATTTTTGATAGAGGTGCTCAATTCACTTATCAATTTTGGAGGTCTTTCCAAAAAGGGTTAGGTACTTAAGTGAAGTTAAGCACCACTTTTCATCTTCAAACGGATGGTCAAGCAGAACGTACTATTCAAACCCTATTCTTAGAGATTGTGTTATTGACTTCAAGGGATGTTGGGATGAACACTTGTATTTGATTGAGTTCTCTTATAACAATAGTTACCATTCGACTATATCCCTCACTCATTTTGAGGCTTTATAGGTTGGAGATGTTGGTCTCCAGTAGGGTGGTTGGAGGTTGGTGAGTCTTAACTCTTTGGTCCTGAATTAATCTATGACGCTTTGGAGAAAGTTCATATGATAATGAACCGATTGAAAATAGTCTATAGCTAGAAAAAAACTTATGCCGACAATAGGAGAAGAGACCTGAATTTATAGAAGGTGATAAGGTGTATAGATAATTTCACCCATGAAAAGGGTGATAAGATTTGGCATGAAAGGGAAACTTAGTCCTTGCTATGTGGGTCCCTATGAAATTTTGCAAAGGGTTGGACAAATTGCATATGAATTGAGATTACCTAATGAACTAGCTTTGGTTCACCCGATATTCCACGTCTCCATGCTTAAGAGGTGCATAGGTGACCCGGGTCCATTCTTCCTACAGAGGGTCTAGGTGTGGATGAGAACCTCTCCTATGAAGAGGTTCTAGTGGAAATCCTTGATCGGCAAGTGAAGAAGTTGAGGAACAAAGAGGTGGCCTCCATAAAAGTTTTATGGAGAAACCACCTAGTTGAGGGAGCAACATGCGAGGCTGAGGCTGACATGAAGTCCCGTTATCCTCGTCTTTTTCCTACCTAAGGTTAGTTGTTCCTAATAATGAGTAAATTTGAATTTGACTTGTTTTGCAAAGATATGCATAGTTATGGTAAAAGGTTTACGCTAAAATAAGTTTTTATGAAAAAAATTGCTCTTTTGCTTGATTTGCACTTATTTGTGTATGTGGTAGTTGTTGCGTTCATGAAATAGTATTGAGCATGTTGATGTGTTTTGAAGGGAATTTTGGCATAAGTGACTCGTTATTGTTGTGTTGAGCTCATGTTGTTGTTGAGAAGGTAATTCCTCATGTTGTGATGTTGAGCTTTTATATGTAGTAATTAATGATTTGAGTTGCTATGTGTTAATACCATTATTATATGTTGAATGGTGTTGTGAAATACTCATTTGAGTTTTAACTCTTATTGATTATATATGTTGTTGGTTGGGCTGCTAGTATTCAGTCTATCCTTTCCCTTTCCAAAAGATTTTAGTGTCATTCGTGGAAGAATGTTCCTAAGGGGGGGGGGGGATAATGTAACACTCCGAAAGTCTAACACCTAATCTATTGCCTCATATGTTGGTCTAAGGTTATTAACATATTTATAAGGCTTAAAATAATGTTTATAAACTATTTAGGAAGTTATAGAGTCAAGACGTCAAGGAACATCCATGACGCCCGGAGACTAGTAAATTAGGTGCTAGTGTGCCTTATCCTATTTCATTATGTTTTTGGAGTCAGAATTTGATGAAAATTGGTTGAAAGGTGTCAAACAAGTGTTAGGGTGTGTTTATGGTCGAAACATTTGGGTAGAACTCCCCAAGGACCACCCTAAGGGTCCTTGGACAAGACCGTTAAATTTCACCCCAAAAGGTTGTGTTGACCGTGGCTACCTACGAAGCCAATCTATGAGGCGTCATCTGAGTGACAAGCCGTAGATTGATCCGTATTCCCACACTTAGCCAAAATCTTAGACTGTTCCAAAAACCAGGTCTCTAACACAAACGACGGTTGTGCAGGACGGTGGGTGCAAGGGGTCGTTGACTGATACGAAGCATAGGTCGGGGTCTCATAGGTCAAGTCTTGTTTTGCTTGTTAATTTTAAGTGGTGTTTATTTAATTAGTTAGATTTCTAGTTGGTTAATTAAGAGTTAGGTGAGGTCTAATTAAGTTAATTAATGACCTATATAAAGACCTAAGCATAATTAAACTAACCTAACTCACTCAATTCCCAAAACGCAAATCCTCCACCTTCTCTCTACTTTCTCTCTCTCCGAAGAATACCCCATAAAATCCCAAGGTCAAAGGTCTTAGGGAAAGAACTTCTCTTTATCTCCATCAATCTTCAAGTATTAACAAGGTATGGGAACTTTTCACCTCATCGATTCCTTTCTCAAAAGGCTTCTTTCAAATTTATTTCCAAAAGATGATATGAAAATGAGTTTCTTTCTAATCCGAAATTGATCTATCAGATTGTATTGTTCTTGATTTCTTTTGATTATTATGGTTATATTATGATGTATTATTGTTTAATTATGTTTTTTGTTTATGTTAGACCTAGTTCTATGGAAGAGATCATAAATTGACCCTATTCCCTAACCCTAGGTTATGAACTCATGTTTAACTGGTTAGTGTTGATGCAATTGACTTAATTCTTGTTGTAATTACTATTATAATGATGTTATTACACATATTTATGGATGAATTTTGTTTGTTGGTGGTAAGACCAATTATGAAGGCTTTTGAAGGAGAATTGGTAAGAATTTGTGATCTTAAACCTTTACTTCAATTATGATGGCTTGTACTTGATGATGAAGTGCAATTGAAGTATATAGTATATCATATGATTAGATTATGTAGGTGTTGGTATGATGATGCAATTGAAATTTCATGATTATTTGAATTGTGTGATTATGATTAAGATATAATGATATAAGGTTGGTTATGACCTACATGTGTGTCTTATTATGACATGATGATGATAATGTTCTAATCTCACATATGATGGTTGTATTGAAAGGATATTCTCATGTAATTCCTAATGATCTAATGACTATGACTATACAAGGGGTTAGTCTCCGATGACCTAAATTAAGTTATGATTGTTAAAGGAAGAGTTAAAGACATTTCAATAGGAACTATAGCTTAGCACTGAGTGAAATAGTAGTGAGGAGTTTCCCTTCCCAAGTAGGGGAGGTAGGTTCACTATTGTACTCACGATATAGAGATTACAATGTCAATGTCATAAAGAGGGTCTCAAACATGTCTCCTAGTTCTTGAACTATGTTGCCTCCATTGGAATACTAGCTAGTTTATCCACCTAGATGCTATGTTCATGTTTGTACTACTTTGGCAAGTACACCACCTTCTTTCAGTGTTGGGTTTCATGACACCAGATTCCACATTTAGCTCATGTGGTGTATGTCAGTTAAGGCAAGTGTTCACAAAAGTAAAATGAATGACTAGAGGTAAATGAATATAGTCATTGATTAGGATGACTTAAGGGGTCAACATCGGATAGGTAGGGTTATGGGACCCTATCTAGACATTGAACACCTAAAATCTAAAGGGAGTCCTAGGATATGGTCTTATAAACTATGTTGTTATGAAGTATATGGTGTTGACTTTAGATGATGATGTTATTATATGATGTCGACTTTATATGTTGATGTTATTATATGATGTTGGTTATATTGATGAACATGTGTTGGTCTATGTTGATATATGTAGTAATGACTATGATGATATGTGTTGTATGAAGCAAAAGCATTACTTATGATCTTCGCTCTTGTTTACTAAAGTGTGTGGGGTTATGGGACTTCAAATAAGTGCACTTGTAAGCTTGGGATGGAATTGTTGGTATGGTTTCTGTATGATTAAGTTGAAATGAACTATTGAACTTGTTATATTCATATGGTTCTTATGTTGAGTTGTCTTGATTATGAACATGACTTATGTTTTGGTGATCCTATATTATATATGCTCTCTTGTATGTGCATTATGGGTTTTCAAATGACGGTCCCTTTTCATGCATTCTTTAAAATATTTTATGTGCATGTTTCCATACTTAGTACAAGTGGTGTACTAACCCATATTTCTATGTTTCTACAATTCTGTAGGTTCCGACCGTTAAGTTCCTAGAAGGCCAATTAAAGAATACTTGGATTCTCTTTCTCCAAGTTTGTTAGGTCCTCACCATTCCAAGGATGATACCACAATCGAGCTATTTGATGTTGTAATAGTCTAAAGACATTTAATTTCCTTCTCTTTCAATTGAAGATTATTATTGAATAATCCTATATGTGGATTTTTTGGTAATGAAGTATGGGCTATGCCCGAATGTTGTATTCATTCTAGGTGGTTTAAATGTGAGACATTCCTATTAGACTATATTTGTATATTGTGTATGTAGCTTAAAAGTAGAAGCCTGTGTAAGCTTCCTATGCGAGTAGTCTAAGAAAGTCCTTATATACATATGATTTGTAAGAGAGAGGTCTATGTATACCTCAATTTGTATGAAAGTTTTAATTTTCCTTGTATAACCCTTTGATATGTGATAATGAATTGTAACACTCCGAAAGTCTAATACGTGTTCTAAAGCCTAACATGAGTATCAAAATGTTGTGTAACTGTTTTAAGGTCAATTTTAATATATATAAGTCATTTGGGAAGTTTTAGAATTAAAACGTCAAAGAACATCCATGACGTTCGGAAACTAGTTCAATGAGGTGTTAGTGCGTCTTAGCCTATTTGACTATGTTTTAGGAGTCGAAAAATGATGAACTTTTGTGCAAAGGTGTCTTACACAAATTAGAGTTAGTTTATAGTCCAAACTCCTAGGTACGACCCCCCAAGGACCATCCAAGGTCCCTTGAGGAGGACCCTTGCAAATTGTGTCAAAAGCTTTCAAGAGAAAGTGTTCACCAACTAAGGCCACTAACGAGGCGTGGTACAATCGACGGTTCATCGATGGACACATACCCATTCTGGACAAGGGTCCATTTGGACCAGTCTCTATACCAACGACGGACCAACATGAAGGTTGGTCCCTTGGCCGTCGATTGACAAACGAGGCGTGGGTTGGGGTGTCGTCTGTGAAGACTGTTTTTGCTGCACGTTTTAAGACTTGTTAAATTAATTAATTATGTGGTTATATAATTAGTTAGGGTTTAAGTGATGTCTTATTAATTTTGTTAAAGACCTATATAAAGATCCTAACATAATTAAAATAACCTAACCCTCATAATTCCCAAAACCAAATTGCTCTTCCTTCTCTCTTCTTTCTCATTCCCAAGTAGAAGAACACCACAAAATACCAAGCTAAGGAGGGTTTTAGGGATTCAATGGAGAAAGTTTCTCAATCAAACTTCAAGGTTTAGCAAGGTATGGTATTCCTTTCACCATTGGGATCTCTTTCCCCAAAGGGTTCCTCCAAATTGTTTTCAAAAAGATAAAATTCAAGTAGGTTTTCTTCCAATACAAAATTGATCTTGTGAATTGATTTGTTTATGATTCATTTTGGTTATTATGAGTAGATTAACATGTATTATAGGACAATTATGTTACTTCTTGATGAATTCACCTAGTTTGTGGAAGATGATCTTTTCCCCTTAACCCTAGGTTGTGATGTTAAATTGAATTATCTAGTATTGATGTAATTGCTTGGTTAAAGTGTGAAATACCATCCTATGTTGTTATTATGTCATTTATGAATATATCTAATATATTGTAATCCAATTAGTCTAGTTCTTGAATAATTGACCTACATTGTAAAGTAGATCACGAATTTGACTTAAGTCTCTAGGCTATGAACTAGTGATGGATTGTTGTATAGTGATTCAATTGACTTCATTATTATGTTTATTAATATTTTGTGATGATATTATACCCATTATTGGGTTGAATTGAATGGCTGACAGTAAGACCTTTATGATGTCTTATGAAGGAGATTGGGGTAAGTCTTGTGATCTCTATTCTTTACTTCAATTATGGTTACTTGTGATTAAGTGATTATGTTGTATTGAAGTATACCTTATATTAAGATTGATAGGGTTGGTATGATGTTAAATTGAAATGTCTTGACTATGGTTTGGGAAATGTTGACTAAGATGTAAATGTTATAAGGATGGTCCTAACTTACCAGTGTGCCTTATCATGACTTGAGTATGTAAATGTGCTAACCTAACATGTATGAATTGTAATGAAAGGACAATATTCATACAATTATTATTGATATATGATGATGAATATTATATAAGGGATAGACACTATGACCTACATTAAGTTATGATGATTAATAAAGACATTAAAGACAATTCAAAAAGGGACTCTAGCTTAGAACCGAGTGAACTAGAGTGAGGGGTGTCCCTTCCCACATAGGCAGGGTAGGATCACTAATATACTCTTGAGATTTGGAGACTATAATTCTTGTAGCATAAATAGGGTCTCCACTACATCTCCTAATTCTTGAACCACGTTGCCCCCATAGGAATACTAGCTTGTGGATCCACAATAGAAGCTGTGTTCATGTTTTCGTACTACCTTGGCAAGTAGTCCGCCTTCTTTCAGTGTAGAGTTCCATGACACCGATTCAACATTAGCTCATTTTATCTATGTTCGTTAAGTAAAGATATTCCCAAAAGGTAAAATGATGTAATTAATGAACTCTAACTCAGATAACCTAAGGGGTTTAGCTTAGTCTAGGTAGGGATATTGGACTCTACCTATACATTGCACTAGTTAGCCTTGAAGGAAGTCTTATGATCTTACATGTTGATGATACTATATGATGATGGTTTGAGTTATTAACATATGTTTGGTCTCTATTGCTAAGGTATGATGATGATGATGATTCTAAATGATATAGTATGTGAAGTTGGAAATTGGTTATGGTTCTTGTTAGGTTTACTTGATTGAGTAAGGTTATAGGGCTTTGCTTAGTCATTGCATTAGTGTCACATCCGGGTTTACCCCCTAGACGTAACCGGCGTCGTCGTCCTCTTTGAGGACTAAGACAAGCCTCTTAGCCTCGTCATAGCATTCATCGATTAAAAATGTGAAGGAATTTAAAACTTTTTATCTATAACTACTCGGAGGTTTACATAGACCTCTACATACACATAATCATATTTATATCATGTATACATAGACTTGTTCATATACGAAGATTACATAGTCTTCTACTTTTATTTCAACCATTTATATAGTAAAGAATAATAGTCATAAAATCCGTCTCATATCATAAACCATCTATCAAAGACAATAAATCTTGGGCATAGCCCTACATCAATACAAGAAGCCATATATAGGCTATAGACAACATCGTCTCAAACGAGTAATAGAGTCAATACAGAATTATAGTAACTAAGTAACATAGGAGTAAGATGTCGGCAACGCCCTCGGGAGAGTGAGGACCTACCACTTGGATAGTAAGATATCCAAGTCTTCCTTTCCAGCAATTCGGAGCAAGTTCAACGACCCGACACTAAAATATTTGGGAAAAAGGGAAAGAAATGGGGTTAGTACTCGACATGTACTAACTATGGAACCATATATACAATTACCAATCAAATATACTTAAAAAGAGATATTTAAGAAAAACATTATAAAACATGTATACGAGTGAACCATAGTAAAGCAAAACATACTAAATATACCCTTCATAAAGTCACAAGTGCAACGATCAAGTAAATTCCCATAACTCTTACTTAATCAAGTAACCTATCAAGACTACAATTAGCAATCAACCTTACCTAACATACTCTTCCATTTCATGAAAACATTCTTCTTTAATCAAAAGCAACAACCTTATACTCATAAGCATATTATTCAATGTACAAAGTCATTCACATTACATCACTACTTTACATACATAATATTGACCTCTCAAAGCTCCCATCAAGGCCAACTAGTGCAAGGCTTAAGTAGAGTCCCATACCCCTACCTAAGCTATAGCCAAACCCTTTCAAGTTACTTCGGTTAGTCTATAACTTATTCATTCATTTTTTTTAGGGAAACCTTTCCTTAACCGACATAGACCACATGAGCAAATGTGGAATCCGGTGTCATGAAACCTTACACCGATGGAAGATGGTCTACCGGCCAAAGTAGAACCTAACATAAAAGTAGCTCTCTAGGTGGATCCACTAGCTAGTATCTTATGGTGGCAACATAGTTCAAGAACTAAGAGGTGTATATCCCTATTCATACCATTAGGTAAAGTGGGCCGCTCCTCATGGGAATCCCTTAAATGACATGTCCCATAAACAAGGGAGTTAACATCACATGGGCAACTTTAGGATGATTCTTTCCTTCTATGGATAAGTCATCACCTCCCATTGTCAAGTTCGCTCGGTGCTAAGCTAAGTCTCCATTTAGAGAAGTCTTTAATACTTTATTAATCTTCTCAATTAGTTTAGATAATAGGGTCAAACCCTTGTATATTCATCATCATAGCTCAATAAGAATTGTATGTGAAATACTCCTTTCATTTACAATTCATATAGGTGAAGTTAGCCCTGACACATCTCATCACAATAGGGCACATCTTTACATAACGACTTCCCTATATCATGTACTCCTAGGCAACCTCACAACCAACCTAAGCATTTCAATTCAATCATCATACCAACCTATCACCTTAAGCAAGGTATACTTCAACACAACCTTATCACTTGATGACAATTAATTCACAATTTGAAGTACGGATTAGGATAATCAAGACTTACCAATACTTCTCCATAGTTCACTAATAGGGGCCTTACCATCAACCCATAGATCAACCCAATTCAGGTCATCATCCCCATGTAATTCAATTAGCCAACATAAGAACTAATTTAAGAGAATCACTATACCAGAATGCAATACTAAATCAAAGCTTGGTAGCATGATATCAAAGTCTATCTTCTTACCCTAGATTCAATACTCAAGAAATAGGCATGAAGAACTTCAATTCACCACAATAGATTCATGATCGATGTAATAACAATTATTTAAGATGGTTTAAACAATAATTAGATCAATTACTTCAATCCAACCCAAATTCATATCAATCCCAATACCTAGGGTTAAGGGTTAGGGTCATCTCCCAAATCTAGACCAAACTACATCAATTCATCATAATGAAGTTACAATACATGATAATCTATTCATTATAACCCAAAGAATACATAAACAACTCAATTCATATAATCAAATTCGAAATTGGATGAAACCCATATGAAACTCAACTTTTTGGAAAACCATTGAAGGAGCCCCTTGAGGGAAGAATCTTAAAGGTGAATTAGATCCCATACCTTAAGATTTGATGACATTTAAAGGGTGAATTCGTGCTAAAACCATCCCCCAATGATCTTCCCAAGCTATTCTTCAATGGAGTCTTCCAATAGAGAGAGAAAGTAGAGAGAAGGAAGAGAGTTTGGTTTGGAGAGTTGTGTTTAGGTTAATGAAGGTTGGGGTACTTATACTGGGGTCTTAAGTCACTTAATTAATCTTCCCTTAATCCCCTAATTACCCCTAAGACACTTAATAAAATAATTAACTAAAACTTAAATCCCTGAAAACAATACAGGCCCTCCACGACGGCTCCCCGATGACGCGCCGTCGTGGGCGTGACAGATAGGCCCTCCTCCGTACTGCACGTCCGTCGCGCTGGTCAAAGACTGTGTAGGCGGAATCTTTCTTCCCACCAGCTAAGGTTGGCACGACGGTGGCCTCAACGCCCCGTCGCGCCTGTGACGCCCCGTCATTGGGTTCGTCGTGGCCTACTGTGTCAAGGGTCCTCCTCGAAGGCCCTTAGTTGATCCTCGGTGAGTGGTACCCTGACTTTGCCAACATGAAACCATCTCACACTTTGTGTTACACCTATTGTTACAAACTTTTACTAAATTCCAACTCTATAACTTGATCAAACTAAAAGGACACTCTAGCCCTCTTATGAACCAACTTCCCGGACGTTATGGACGTTTTGGTTCCAAAGCACTTCAATGACTCCATGTACGCCTAATTTGGATAGAAACAATGGTTTAGACTTTAAGGAGCCTATTTAAGTCTTACCATATGACTTTGGGATTTCGAAATGTTACAATTAGTGGATATAATGAGGGTTCAAGAGTAATTATCTTGCTTTGGTTATGATGTTATGAACTCTTATCTATACATGTTTATTTTATAACATGATGATAGAGTTGACTTAACTTTAGATTCCATTATGTTGGTATGCATGATTGACTTGACTAGACTTAGTATGGTTGGTCTTGTGATGAACATGGTCTTAACTTAATGAGTATGCATTAATGACTTGTATTGGTTCTTGAATGTGCATAAGGCTTTTCAATGTAAAATATCATGATTTAATGAAATGTCCATTTTTAGCATGATTTCTATGATGTGTGTGCATATGGTCTCATTGTAACGACTCGGATTCTGGAATTCGAATCGCAACCGGCATCGTTGACCTCTCAGAGGTCACAGACAAGCCTCTTCTTGCATTTATACGGTTAATTTTAGCAGAAAATTTAAAACTTTTTGTTTATATTTGAAGTATACATAGATTTCATATAAACGCGTATTTGTAAGGCAGTTCATTGCTCATATATCAACCATCTAGTTATAGAAACATACAACTAAAGAAATAGAATCTCATGTCATAAGTAATACTTACCAAAATGGCACTATTACAAGCGTCTGAATAAAATAGGAAAGAAACACAAGTGGAACATACTCTACTAGTTTAAACCTACTACAAAGCAAGAATGTAAAGGTAGACATCCTTGAATGCATGAGGACCTACCAAGTCCGGATGAAATCTCTGAGTCCGAACAGCTGCAAAGATACCTTCAATGTCCACCTTAGCATGCACCTAAAAATAGTAATATTGTATGGAATTAGTACACACTTGTACTAAGTATGGGTATATGCAGCAACACATAACGGTAATGCATGAACAAGAATGGCTCTTCATAATCAACATGCTTTCTTAGGAGGTCAAGTCTCTGGACTTCCCTAATTCGTATTAGGAAGGTCATACCATGAATATGTCACACATCTTACACACATAGGTTCACATAACATACATTTCAGGTTTGATATATTATACATTTCATATCCACGAGAACTTGGAATTATGATGTAACATTAAGACATCTCATGTGAGGTCCCAACATATGGGACCTCAACCCGAGGGCCTTCTTTAGCAAACACAGAGTAAGCTTCTTTCGTTCATTCGTACTTCACATTATTCATTTCATTCATTCGTAGTCTAATGTAAACACCAGCTATACCTAGGATGAAGTTTAAGACTCTCAACGGGGGTTAACTACTTAAGTGTTGGCAGTGAGGTTGTGGGATCGAGCCCCCACAGCCTCACTTTATTTTCTTTTTAATTTCTCTCTTTGTCTCCTCCTTTAGCCAAGAGGTGGTGGGTTCAAATCCCACTCCTCCCATTATTTTTATTAATTTAAAATTCCCCTCTTACTCTCTTGTTTGACCGAGAGGTTGTGAGTTCGAATCCCACACCTCTCTTTTTCTTTTCCAGCTTTCATGTAGTGAGGTCTTGGGTTCAATCCCCACTGACCTCACATATTTTAAATATATTTTTAAACCTCTCAACCTTAAGTATTCTGGCCGAAAATTCCATAACCAAGTGCTGGAAATTTTATTAAATTTTCTAGCCTTTATTTAACAACATTCATACGTTCGTTTTGAGGTACTTTCATGATTCGTTTAACACATTCTTAGGTGTAGATTCATTGTTGTTTTAGCTTAGATGTTTCCACTTATGATCAGCCACCTTACACTTAATTTAACATCACAGTTTACACACCTTATGCACAATAATTCCAATCATCAAACAAGCCATTTTAAGACTTCAAAACGGAGAACAACAACAAACATTTTACACATTGCACCACATCATTTTCGGTTGACATCATTGAACATGCTTGCTATTTCCAAACATAATATCACAAGGAACATCATATTTCACACTTAGATACCAGCAACCATACCAATAACATGATTTCTAAACTAATTTAGATTGAATTCACAAGGAGACTAGGGACAAGGCGATTCTTTTTTTAAACTTGCTTATTTTTTTGAGATCTATGCGGTAGACTAAATCCCGAAGTCCAATTTGACTATCAAAGTTTCGTTATAATTTTGCCCTATATATCGTCAAAAACCGATAAACGTAAAACTATAAGCCCTATGGTTTCCTTCTCTATAGAACACATTGCAGGTAGGCATTCATTGATTCTTCTCTTCTTATAGCATTTCATCGTAGAAGATACGAAACTAGGCCAACAACAGCAACCCCTGGAATCCATTTTAATAGAGTTATTAGTCTTCTGAGATTCAATAAAAGCCCAATTACATTCCAATTCAAGTGTTTTGAAATACTCAATCTCTTTCCTCAGAAGTGATCCTATGCTTCCCCTTGTGCCAACTTCCACCAGATCACTTGTATTCATTTCATTTAGTGATGCTGCTAGCTTTGATTCATGAAAATAAACATGTTAGTTTAGGTGGTGTTGGGATCATATTGTCTTCACTTCAAGTAACACTATAGACATGCTATAGTTAAAAGCTAAGGCTCTTGCATAGTTCTGTCCAAAAAAACAAGTACTTAAAAGTGCTCCTATGGCACTCAGTAAATTTGCATTCTTTACCTAATTTTTTTACAACCCAGTATAATTCCATAAGTAGAGGTCTAGAGAGGGTTGGGCGTACACACACCTAGTGTAATCCCATGGGGTAGATAAGTTGTTTCCGCATGACGATAATAAAAACAACATACTTAGTGTAATCCATCTGAAAAGGGTAGAGGAATTAGAGAGGATGTTTCCAATTAGACCCTCGGTTTTGAAAAAGAAATGACGAAAGTGAAGAAGGCATGGAACATACAATAGAAAACATAATAAACCAGTCTGAAGAACAGACAGTAAATACAACAAATAATACGATAAATCAAAATATAAAAAACAATAGATAGTGACAAATCGAAAGACCCTTGGGCTCAATAAAAACATTATGGCAAACCAGGTTTGAAAAATACTAAGGTAGAGAAGTAGTCGATAATTTGAATATAGAGAGCCAGTTTTGCTTAACTGATTCCAAGTAGCCAATATGTATTGTTTCGTACCCAACATATACTATATTATATAGAAGAAATAAGTGGCATAAGCAATGACAACAAACGCTTCAATCTCAAGCAAGTTGGAGTCGATTATATAAATCATCAATGTCAATATCGTTCCAGTGTTCAATATTCTTCATCAGAACTCTAGAGTCTTTGCATCTAAATCAAATACTTGCTCCAGCTCTTGTTTTACTTTATTGCCAGCAAAAATAAAATGAACAGCATTCCTAGCCAACTGGAACATCTCTCTCTTTTGTATACCTTTGTAAATTAAAAAACGAAAGTTAGTGAGACCATAATCTAAAACTAAACTACGCATGTTTGCATAAAGTAATACGTACCAAAACTAGAAGAGGAAAGACTATACTCCCCAGATACGCTGGTAGAGAATACCCCTGAGTCATCAGTGCAGAGGACAATTGGATGTCCACTATTATAAAAATACGCTGCAAGTCAAAGCTAAGGTTATGCACTCAATTCAAAGTAGTTACGGTTCATAAGAAATGACTTTGTCAAATATCATGAGTAAAAACAGTAGAAAGCACAATCTAGAGAAGATCAGAAACCTCACCAAAATGATGAATATCCAAAAAAGATATTGTTTCAGTTCTGATGTTGGAAGTCAAGCAAATTTCAACCTACAATGACAGAGAAAACAAAATGTGACAAAACTCGAAGGATCAGTAGGCCAAGAGAACTTCGATCCATCATCAAAACATGGCAAGGCCAAAAGAAGATTCTGCATCTTGTCCATGATGGTGGTATCAGTGTTATCAAAAGCGAAAAGCATATATAAGCTCCTAGTTTTGCTTGGGCTTCAAGCTTCAAATAATGAAAAAGAGTGCATAGGAAGAAAAAAATTACAAATATATATGTTCAGTCGAAGGCTAATAATAATAAGCATAAATAACAAATATATGGACAAAGAAACTGGAAAAAAAAAGGATTACAATAAAGTGAAATATTAATTGTTTGGTATCTCCTCTTCTAGGGAGGCTCAATGGCAATGAAAAGTATGTACTAGAGCCTTGATGATGACACTGAAGCACACATTCGCTCAACATGTTTTGCACTTCGCTTCAAGGTAAGTGCTGTTTAAGCATGCCTTTGACAATACTAGGTGGTCTTCTAGATGGAAATATCTAAAAGCTTTCTTTACCCAGCAAATACGTGGGGGTATAAGGAAAAGGAGAAATGACCTTGCATACAGGCCATTCTAGGGTATTGTAGGAAATTTGGTAAAGTATTTGCTCAATCATTGATATGTGTGATATGAATGTCCTAGAAATCTGGAAATACACATGTGAAAGTTCTAACCGGTAATTTTAAGGATTTAAGCTTTGCCCATTCTTCTTCTCCAAAGCAACAACCATGGCCAATTCTTGCGGGAAGAAAATCTAGCATTGCATTGATTTCCACCTGATTGGGTACCTAATAGCACTAAGTACCAAATACACCAATCAGAGAGATTACGGTGTGACACTGATAAAATCTGGACAAACTAGTGAAGCCAGATGCACCTCGCCACAGTGAAGGGTAATTAGAAGTCCTTGCTCTTTAGCAAACTCCAAAGCAGGAAGAAAGGTTAGCCTACAAGAGAAAAGTATCAAAAAATTCAAACCTTATTAGTCTATCGACAATGTAAGACAAGAATAATATGCAAAAAAACTTTTTACACGCAAAATAGTACAATTCACCAATGATAGGATTGCCAGAAAGGTCGATTAAACTTGCTAATTTTTTTGAGATATACGCGGTAGACTCAATCCCGAAGTTCGATTTGACTATCAAATGTTAGTTATAATTTTGCCCTATATATGGTCAAAAACCGATAAACGTAAAACTATAATCCTATGACGGTGTGGGGTGTTTTTTCGCGTAGATATTAAAAAAATAAGTAGATTGAAAAAAAAAATCGACTCGATCGGACGTCGGAGGCACGACTTATGTCCGTTTGAAGTTCAAAATTTCACAAGCTACCCCTTTTACGTTATATTTGTTGAAACTTCAAACGGCCGTACATTTTGCCTCGCTTAATTTTTGGAGGCGATTCTTTTTTAAACTTGCTTATTTTTTTGAGATATACGCGGTAGACTCAATCCCGAAGTCCGATTTGACTATCAAAGTTTAGTTATAATTTTGCCCTATATATGGTCAAAAACCGATAAACGTAAAACTATAAGGCCTATGGCGGTGTGGGGTGTTTTTTCGTGTAGATATCGAAAAAATAAGCAGATTCAAAAAAAAGAATCAACTCAATCGGACGTCGGAGGCACGACTTATGTCCGTTTGAAGTTCAAAATTTCACAAGCTACCCCTTTTGCGTTATATTTGTTGAAACTTCAAACGGCCGTACATTTTGCCTCGCTTAACTTTTGGAGGCGATTCTTTTTTTAAACTTGCTTATTTTTTTGAGATATAAGCGGTAGACTCAATCCCAAAGTCCAATTTGACTATCAAAATTTCGTTATAATTTTGCCCTATATATGGTCAAAAACCGATAAACGTAAAACTATAAGCCCTATGACGGTGTGGGGTATTTTTTCGCGTAGATACCAAAAAATAAGCAGATTAAAAAAAAAATTGACTCGATCGGACGTCCGAGGCACGTCTTATGTCCGTTTGAAGTTCAAAATTTCACAAGCTACCCCTTTTACGTTATATTTGTTGAAACTTCAAACGGCCGTACATTTTGCCTCGCTTAACTTTTGGAGGTGATTCTTTTTTTAAAATTGCTTATTGTTTTGAAATCTACGCGGTAGACTAGATCCCGAAGTCCGATTTGACTATCAAAGTTTCGTTATAATTTTGCCCTATATATGGTCAAAAACCGATAAACGTAAAACTATAAGCCCTATGGCGGTGTGGGGTGTTGTTTCGCGTATATATCGAAAAAATAAGAAGATTGAAAAAAAATCGACTCGATCGGACGTCGGAGGCATGACTTATGTCCGTTTGAAATTCAAAATTTCACAAGCTACCCCTTTTACGTTATATTTCTTGAAACTTCAAACGACTGTACATTTTGCCTCGCAAAACTTTTGGAGGTGATTCTTTTTTTAAACTTTCTTATTTTTTGAGATATACGCGGTAGACACAATCCCGAAGTCCGATTTGACTAACAAATTTTCGTTATAATTTTGCCCTATATATGGTCAAAAACCGATAAGCGAGGCAAAATGTACGGCCGTTTGAAGTTTCAACAAATATAACGTAAAAGGGGTAGCTTGTGAAATTTTGAACTTCAAACGGACATAAGTCGTGCCTTCGACGTCTGATCGAGTCAATTTTTTTTTCAATCTGCTTATTTTTGGATATCTACGCAAAAAAACACCACACACCGCCATAGAGCTTATAGTTTTACGTTTATCGGTTTTTGACCATATATAGGGCAAAATTATAACAAAAGTATACTTGTCCTTGATCGTAACTTTGTTGAGTTGGCGATAATCAATACACATTCTCTAGGACCCATCTTTCTTATTCAAGAATAAGACCGGAGCACCCCATGGAGAAATGCTAGGCCATATAAAGACCTTGTATAGCAAATATTTAAGTTGTGCCTTCAATTCCTTCAATTCGCCCGGAACCATTCGATAAGGAGGAATCGAAATAGGGTTTGTTTATGGTAGCAAATCGATACCAAAATCAATTTCCCGTTCGGTATGAATATCGGTAAGGTCATTAGGAAAGACCTCCAGAAATTCACTCACCATGTGGACCGACTCAATAGGAGGAACTTCGGAATCCAAATCTTGGACTCTTATAATGTGATAAAAACACCCCTTTGAGATCATTTTACATGCTTTTAGACAAGATATGAAACGACATCTAGGAATACATTTCCCACCCTTCCACTCAATAACGGGTTCATTTGGGAAACTAAACCGCACAACTCTAGTCCTACAATCTATGGAAGCGAAACTAGCATGTAACCAATCCATACCCAAAATGACATCAAAGTCAAGCATATCTAGTTCAACTAGATCCACATGAGAAACTCTATTGGGCAAAGTGATAGGACAATTTCGATAGACTCTTTTTCCTACAATGGACTCACCCACTGGAGTAGACACCACGAAAGGTTCATGCAAAACATCGGGTAAAATATCAAACTTTTTAGCTACAAAGGGAGTAACAAAAGACAAAGCAGCACCCGGATCAAGCAAAGCATACACATCAATAGTAAAGATTTGTAACATACCGGTCACCACATCGGGAGAGGCCTCTTGGTCATCTCTAGTACAAAGGGCATAGAAACGGTTCTTTTTAGGTGCTTCACTTACTTGATTTTGATCATTTTTGTCTCGGTTGTTTATGTTAGCGCAGTCCCTAGCTTTGTGACCACTCTTCCCGCAACTAAAGCAACTTCCCGTTCCAAGCAAGCACTCACCATAATGTTCCTTCCCATATTTTCACACTTAGTCTTCTCATTAGATGAATTTCCACTCTTCCCTTTTGAAATTCTCGGCCTAGGGGCCTTCTCATCCCTACCCTTGGGAAATTTGGATGGAACTTGATTCGAAAACCACCTCTTGAATCTAGGCTTGTCTTGAATCCCAAGCCTATCTTTTGTTGCTCCCCTCTCAAAAGACCTTGTCCTTTTAGAATCCCTATACTTCCTTTTTGCTCTAGCCTCCTCAACCCTCCTAGCATGCACCATAAGACGACCAATATTCATATTATCATGAAGCATAGCCGAATGGCATTTTTCTTGCAAGTCATCCGATACACCCATCACAAAATAACTCATCTCATCTCTAGGATCGAAGACCAAGGAAGGAGCATATTTGGCCAATTGAATGAACTTCAATGAATAATCATGAACACTCATACCTCCTTGACGGAGGTTGATGAATTCTACCACCTTAGCTTCTCTCATTTCTCTTGGGAAAAAACGATCAAGGAAAACCCTCTTGAAGATCTCCCAAGTCACTGGCCCATCTGGAAGAGGTCTGTTATCTCTCCATTGCATATACCAAGTTTGAGACACCTCCTTGAGTTGTTATGAGTCTAACTCGGCATTCTTATTTGAAGACAACCCCATAGCACATAGTATCTTGTAAACCTCATCAATAAATTCTTGAGGGTCTTCATCAACCTTAGACCCATAGAAGATAAGAGGATTCATCCTAGTGAAGTCTCTAAGTTGGCAAACCATAGTTTGCTCATGAATCCTAGGTGCAACATCCCGGTTGGCTTGGGCAGTCATAGATTGGGCTTGAACCATTGCGGCTTGGGCTTGAGTAGTCATGGATTGGACCATTTGAGCAAGAATAACCCTCATCTGAGCTTCTGCCATAGGTGGAGGATTTGCCAGAGCCTGATCATCAACAACAACCTCTTCAAGAGGAGAAACTTGATCACCACGGGGAGGAACTCCCGCATTAGCAATCTCCTCTTCAAGTCTCCTAGCCGCATTCCTACAAGTATTCATCTCCTCTAACCAAAATACAAGGTTTAGGTGAAATCATATAAGAAGTACACTCTAGAGTAACGATAATAGATTTACAAAAATGAGAGTTATTCCTAAGTATCAAATAAGTTCCTATTCATAAGTGTGGCGGGCTTCACAATTATGAATACAAACCTACATAGCCGTGGTTGAGAGAGACGTCAACATCAAGGATATTCAACCTCATGCTCTGATACCAAGTTTGTCACATCCGGATTTACCCCCATATGTAACCAGCGTCGTCGTCCTCTTTGAGGACTAAGACAAGCCTCTTGGTCTTACATCATTGCATTCATCGATTAAAAATACAAAAGAATTAAAACTTTTCAACTATATCTAATGGGAGGTTTACATAGACCTCTATAAACACATAATCATATTCATATCGAGTATACATAGACTTGTTCGTATAAGAAGATTATATAATCTTCTACTTTAATTTCATACACTTATATAATAAGGAAATACAGTCATAAATCCGTCTCATCTCATAAAAACCATCTAAACGACAATAACAACATTGGGCATAGCCCTACATGAATAAAAGTAAGCCACATATAGGCTTTATACAACTTTGTCTTAAATAGGATATAGAGTCAATACAAAAGTCGTAATAGCTAAGTAAATCCATAAAAAGAATATCGGCATTATCCTAAGGAAAATGAGGACCTACCACTTGGATGAGAGAATATACAAGTCTTCTTTCCAATCTCCCCAAATCAAACTTCAACGACCGGAACCTAAAATGTTTGAGAAAAAGGGAGCAAATGGGTTTAGTACGCCACATGTACTAAGTATGAAATGATATGCACAAATACCAACAAAGTATGCTAAAAGGGGACATTTAATGCAATCATGTCATTTAAACAAATCCCTTAACATGCTAAACAAGTTAATTATATCATATGCACATCCTCATACTTAAACCCACCATCTTATATAACTCTCTCATCAAGTAATAACATCACAAAACATGAACAAAACTAAATCATGTAAGTAGAAAAACAAACCGACCAACTATAATCCTTATGAAGACACAAGTGCAATGATCAAGCAAGGCCCCATAACCTTACTAAATCAAGTAACTTACTAAAGACTATAATTAGCAATTGACTTGACATAGCATAGTCTTCAATCTCATATGATGTTCCTTCTTTTAACAATGATAACCAATTTCATGTTCATAAGCTTCTTAATTAATATATATAAAGTCATTTACATTATATCATCATTTATATACATAATATTAAATTCTCAAAGCTCCTATCAAGGCAAACTAGTGCAAGGCATAGGTAGAGTCCCATACCCTTACCTAAGCTAAAGTCAAACCCCTCAAGTTACTTCAAATAGTCTATATCTCATTCATTCATTTTAGTTTAGTGAACAATTGAATTAACCGACATAGACCACATGAGCTAATGTGGAATCCGGTGTCATGATCCCTTACACTGATGGAAGGTGGTCTACCGGCCAAAGTAGACCATAATACAAACATAACTTTCTAGATGGATCCACTAGCTGGTATCCTATGGTGGCAACATAGTTCAAGAACTAAGAGATAGGTACCCCTTCTCATACCATATGGTAATCGGGACTAGTCTCATGGGATGACATATCCCCAAAGGCGAGGGAAGTTAACATCACACGGGCAACTTTAGAGTGAACCTTTCCTTTTATGGATAAGTCATCACCTCCCATTGTCAAGTTCACTCGGTGCTAAGCTAATTCCATTTAATAATAAAAAAATGTTAGCCTTATTACAATCATACACCTAGTTAGGTCATAAGGTCTAGCCCTTGTATATTCATCATCATAGCTCAATAAGAATTGCATGAGAATTAGTCCTTTCATTCACAATTAATATAGGTGAAGTTGACACTTACATATCACATCATAATAGGGCACATTATTACACATCAACATCCTTATAACATGTACCCCTAAGCAACCTCACAACCAAAGCATAAGACATTCCAACTCAATCAACATACCATCCTATCACCCTAAACAAGGTATACTTCAATACGTCATCATGACTTGATCACATTTCTATAATTGAAGTAAGGAATAGGATTGTCAAAACTTACCAACAACTCCTCCATAGTTAATCATAAGGGCCTTACCATTAACCCATAAATCAACTCACTTTGGGACATCACACCAATGTAAACTAATAACCAACATGATAATGAAGTTAGAAGAATCACCATACCATAATTCAATTCTAATCAAAGCTTGAAAACATGATATATAAGTCTATCTTCTTTATCTAGATCAACACTCAAGAACTAGCATGAAGGACTACAATTTATCACTATAGGTTTATGATCAATGTAATAACAACAATTAAGGATGATTTAACCAATAAAAAAGCCAATTGAACCAAACCCAACATAATTCATATCAAGATCAAACCTAGGGTTAAGGGTTAAGGGTCATAATCTACAATCTAGACCAAACCATATCAATTCATACCAATTAAGTTCAATACATGATAATCTACTCATTGTACCCAAAGGAAAGTATAAACAACTCAATTCATAACATCAATTTCGTAATTGAACGAAACCCATATGAAAACTCGACTTTTGTAAAACCTTTGAAGGAGCCCTTTGAGGAAAGAAGTCTCAAAGGTGAATTGGATCCATACCTTAATATTTTGATGAAGATTGAAGGTGAATTCTCCCTTAATCAGACCCCAAATCAATTCCCACGCCAAGCTTCTATGGAGTCTTCCAATTAGAGAGAAAAAGTAGAGAGAAGGAAGAGAGTTTATTTTGTGAGTTGTGTTTAGACTAATGAGGGTTGGGGTATTTATATGAGGGGTTAAATTAGTTAATTAGTATTCCCTAAAACTCTAACTAACCACCAAACCACGTAATTAATTAAATGGGATAATTTAAGAAATTGGCAGAAAATTGGACCATCATAGACGGAACCCCGCTGATGGGCCGTCTGTGAGTCGACGGCCACTCTCCCCCCTCCGTCGCCTTGGAAAGTACCTGTGCAGGTAGAGGCTTCCTGAAAATGACCTAAGTGTGGGATGACGGTGGCACTGATGCCCTATCGATCCACACACGCCTCGTCGACAGTGTCATCGATGCACACTGCCAGGCAGTGTTGCATCAAAGCCTTAGGGTCCTCCTCAAGGACACTTGGTTGGTACTTGGGGAGTTGTACCCAGATGTTTCGACTATGAAACATCCCTAACATACGTTACACATATTTTTACAAAATTTTGTTCAATTTCGACTCCTAAAAACTAGTCAAATGGCTAAGACACACTAGCACTCTTTTGAACCAACTTTCCGAACGTCATGGACGTTCTTGATTATTTTGATTCTTAAACACCTTAACTAGTCTATATCTAAATCGACTTATAACAGTGCTTAGACCTCATTAAAACCAAGGTTAAGCTTTACAACATGCATTGGGATTTTGAAATGTTACAATGAAAGTGATTCTTTCTTGGAGCATCAACAATAGAACCACTTGCTTGAGCTTTCCCACATCCCTTGTCTTGCCTCTTAACATTAGGGCAATCCCTAACCTTATGGACACTTTTGTCACACCCAAAGAAATTGTCCGTCCAAATAGGCATTCACCCATATGTTTCTTGCCACACTTTCAACAAGTAGGCTTCTTGGTTGGTGAACTACTACCACTTCTCTTTTGAGACTTTTGGTTAGACAACCTATCATATAAGAGCCTTGGGTAACTTAGAAGAAACTTGATTGGAGAACCTGTTCTTGAATCTAGGCTTGTATTGAATTTTCAAACTTCCTCTTAAAGAACCACTTTCATAAGACTTGTCCCTCTTGGCCTCTCTATTCCTTTTAACTAGTCTACTCTCTTTGACTTGTTGAGAATGAACCATTAGACGAGAAATATTAATATTGTCATGAAGCATAGCCAAAAGACATTCTTCCACCTAGTCTTTGGACACTCTCGTAACAAATCGACTCATCTCATCCCTTGGGTTAGACACCAAGGATGGGGAATACTTAGACAATTTAGTAAACTTCAAGGAGTAATTAAGCACACTCATACCTCCTTGACTAAGGTTGATGAAATCTTACACCTTTCCTTCCCTCTTCTCTCTAGGAAAGAACCTATGAAGAAAGGCCCTTTTGAAGATCTTCCAAGTCACCGGACCACCTCTTAGCACCCTATCATACCTCTATTGTGTATACCAAGTTTGGTCCAATCTTTGAGTTGATAGGCCGCCAACTCGGCCTTCTCATTCGTAGTCACCCCCATAGTGAACAAGATCTTGTAGACCTCATCAAGAATTTCTTGGGAGTCTTCAACCGATTTTGACCCAAAGAACAAACGAGGGTTCATCCTAGTAAAGAATCTCAAATGAGAATCCATACTACTAGCATGTTGAGGCATACGGGGTTCAACTTCCCGATTCACTTGTGCCATCATAGCTTGGGCTTGAGAAGTAACTACATTAGCTTGAGAAGACATGGCTTGGGCCAAATTGAGAAAAGTCAACCTTATCTCTCCATCCGTCATAAGTGGAGGCACTTGGTTGTCTTGTGGAGGAGCTTGGTTGTCATGAGCTACCACATTAGCAATCCCTTTTTCTGCTCTTCTTTTGGCTGTCCTTCTAGTAGTCATACCTATAACCACAATAAGTGGTTTAGGTTAAGTAACATAAAGTAAGACTCTAGAGGCACAACATAGGAATACAAGAAGATGAGAATTTCCTAAGCATCACATAGTTTCTTATTCATAAGTGTGGAACGCTTCACAATTGTGAATAAGAACCTACATAGACGTGGTTTAGTGAGACATCGATCCTAAGGATATTCAACCTCATGCTCTGATACGAAGTTTGTCACATTTGGAAAGCACCCCCTAGACGTAACCGGTGTCGTCGTCCTAGGAGAGGACTTAGACTAGACCTTAGCAGTAATCATCACATAAATCAAGTACTGGTCAAGATACTTAGTCTTGAACATGCTTTGTTGTTTTAACATGTTGGAGTTACTTTGGCTATGGAATCTAATATGTTATATACATGTTGACTTGACTTTACTTGATGATGTTTGTCTTGTGTTGAATATGCTATTGTCTTAAGGAATATGTGATTATTATCTTATATGTTTTCTTGGTCATGCATAAGGCTTTTCAAAGTAACTTAGCATGGTTTTGAACAAATGTCCCCCTTAGCATGATTTTTATGTTTGTGTGTGCATGTGTTTCGATACTTAGTACAAGTGATGTAATAAACCATATTCTTTACTTTTTTACAAACAATGTAGGTTCGGGACGTTGAAGTATTGAGGCTACTTTAAAAAAGGCTTGGATATCTTTCTCCAAGTGTGGGTATGTCCTCAAGATACGAGGATGATGCCATTTCCTATTCTACCTATGTTACTTGCTCTAGTCTAATGACATTTGTTTAAATCTTATTGTTCAAGATATTGTTGTAAGCCCTAAGTGGCAATTATACAATTGTGTAAGGGCTATGCCCCAATTTTTCTATTCCGACTTAGATGGTTTTATATGAGACATCTATATTTGACTCTATATTCTGTATATTGTATATGTGACATAAAAGTAGAAGCCTATTTAAGCTTCCTATGCGAGAAGTCTAAGTAAACTCCCTATATATATATTATGCGTAAGCGATAGGTCTATGTAAACCTCATGATGTAGATGTAGATGAAAAGTTTTAATTTTCTGCACTTTTTAACCTATGATATTTAAGGAAGAATGCTAAGATGCTAGTCTTAGTCCTCTCTGAGGACGATGACGCTAGTTACGTCTAGGGGGTGCTCTCCGGATGTGACAAACTTTGGATTAGAGCATGAGGTTGAATATCTTTAGGATCGATGTCTCATTAAACATCATCTATGTAGATTCTTATTCATAATTATGAGGCGCGCCACACTTATGAATGAGAGAGTATGTGATTCTTAGGAAATTGTCATCTTCTTGTATTCCTATGTCGTGCCTCTAGAGTCTTACTTTATGTTCTTTCACCTAAACCTGTTATTGTGGTTATAGGTATGACTACTAGAAGGGCATCCAAAATAAAGGACCAAAAAGGGATTGCTAATGCGGGAGCTCATGACAACAAGCACCTCCACAAGACAACCAAGTGCCTCCACTTGAACAAGTTCCTATGGGTGATCAAGTTCCGGTTGTTCCTCCACCTATGACGGATGGAGAGATAAGGTCGACATTTCTCAATTTAACCCAAGCCATGACCTCTCAAGCTAATTCCTTCACTTCTCTAGTCCAAGATATGACGACTCAAGTGAATAGGGAAGTTGGACCACGAGTTCCTCAACATGTTAGCACTATGACTTCTCGTTTGAGAGACTTAACTAGGATGAACCAACTTATGTTGTGTAACACTCTGGAAATAACAAGAATTATACTAGATCTTAGTATATTTATTAATGTTTAAAATGATGTTTCCAGACCTATATTAATGTAATAAACTCATTTAGAAAAGGGTAGAACCAAAACGACAGAGAAAGACCTTGACGTCTGGAAACTAGCTAATTTGAACTAGTTGGTGTCCCTATGTTTCGCGAATTTTTAGAGGTTTCAAATGAAGTCCAAAACTTGTAAATAGACCTTGGATAGTTATTATGTAGTACAAAGGTTCCAAATTTCTGGTAACGACACTTCAAGTACCACCCGAAGTGTCCTTGGGGAGGACCCCAACAAAGGTAGGCAGGCTGCCAAAGCAGCCTGCACGAACAAGATTGGGACTTGAGGTGTGTGACGCACAACCTACACGCATGTTTCTGCCTCAAGATTTGAGAGGAAACCTCGCTACGCGAGGTTGACACGCACCTCACTGCCTCAACCAAAAATTTCATAAAATAACGGGAATTGCCCCCCGCGACGCACAACCACTCCCTTCAATCATTAAAATCGTATTTTTGGTAATTTAACTTCTTAAAAAGATCAATTTAAGTGGAGGGTCTTTTGGGTATTTTATAGGAAGAGTATATATGCATTATAGGTCAGTTTTAGACCACTTTTTACACGTCCAAATCAGATTCAAACGCAATTACCCATCTCTATCAAGAAACGCTCTCTTTTCCAAACTCCATTGAAGAACAAGAAGAGCTTAAGGAAAAAGACGAAGACTTAGAGGTTTCCAATCAAATTTCGTGGATTATTCGTCTATAAAGTATGGGTTTTTAACTCTTGGGATTCCTTTCCCCAAGAGGTCCATTCAAAAACAAGTTTTCAAGAAATTCAAATAATAGGGTTTTTACACTACAAAACGGATTTTCTTTTCAACTCTAGAGTTATGATTTTTGATGAAAAATAATTGTTTTCTATGGTCGATTTCACATGAATTGATGAGTATGTGTTTAGTATTGTTTGAATTTCGTGTGAACCATGTTCTTATCTAGATGATGGTTTGGTATGGTTGTCTCTACTACTTGATAATATGAAAACGTTGGAATTGGGAGTAAGACTTGAATAAACTCATTAATGACCCCTGTCCCTTATCCTACATTATTAATTGATCGTGTTTATGAGTTGAGAAGTTAGTATTGGTTATGCTATTGAGTATTTCACTATGTTGTTGTTATGATTATTGTAAGTTGAACATAAGTTCTTCAATAAAGTTCTTGGAAGCAAGAGGTTAATCTTCTAAAGTCGTGATTTCTCTATGATGGTTATGTTAGCCTATAAATGATGATTCTATGCTATGGAAGTATGTATGATATTACTATGTATATATATATTTTTGGCTACGAACATGTTAATTGTTAGATCGATAAGAATACGATTATGCATGTTTATGATATTCTCTTGTATGCTTTACACAAGATGATTATGCTATCTTAATCTCGAAAGGGTTGGGATGAAAGAAAATTCTCATCTAAAACTAAAGAGCTCATGATCATGTTTATTCAAGGAATTAATCTCCTATGAAGCATGATAAGAATTATGAATAAATGACGACTTAAAGATTATTCAAAAATGGACTAAAGCTTAGCACCAACGGACTAGATATGAGAGGTGTACCTTCCGTAGTTGGAAGGTAGATTCACAATGACACTAATATGATAGAGAATGCCATGTAATGTTGAACTATGTGTCTATAATGCATCTCCTAGTTCTTGAACTATGTTGCCACCATCGGATACTAGCTATTGGATCCACCTAGAAAGCTATGTCATGTTTGGTTCTACTTTGGTCGGTACACCACTTTCTTTCGGTGAGGGTATTATGACACCGGATTCCATGTTTAGCTCACATGGTCTATGTTGGTTAAGGCGAATGTTCCCTCATGTAAAATGAAATACAAGTAAATGGACGTTGACTAGGGTGACTTGAAGAGTTTACTTAGTATAGGTAGGGGTATGGGACTCTACCTAGACATTGCACAAGTTGACTCTAAGGAAAGCCCTAGGAGATTTTCTAATGTAATTTGATAACATGAAAGGTGTGATGCTTATGATACATGTTATTACTTTTATATGAAGTTGGTTACTTTAATGAACATGTTATTGGTCTATACTGCTTTATGAGGTGATGACTATTTATGTTACAAGTTATATGAAGCAAAGCTTTACTTTTGGTCTCCTATCTTATCTAGTTGGTTGTGTGGGGTTATGGGGCTTCACATGACCAATGCACTTGTAGGTTGGGGATGGTATCATTGGTAAGTATTTCGTATCTTATGTACATATGATTTATTGAATATGAATTTGAAGATGACTCTATGAAAATATATCTTTGATTATGATCATGATTTATGTTGATGGGATCCTTAACTTGTATATGTTCTATGGTATGCCCATTGAACATATTCATATGACTTATCATGCTTTCTATAGAAATGATAAATGATCCTTTTTCATGCAAGTCCTTAAATGTTATGTGCATATACCCATACTTAGTAATGTGGCGTACTAACCCCATTACTTTCTATTACTTCAATTGTAGGGTCTGACCATCGAAGAATATGAAGGTCAATTGAAGATGCTTGGAACTCTTTCTCCAAATGTTGGTAGGTCCTCATGTTTGGGGATGCTATCTTTTCATTTTTCTAGCTTATGAAGACATTAGTAGATTTTAAGAATATTCTATTTCCATTTATGTTCTTTGGATTCTTTTGTACTAAGGCCTATATGGCATATTTACTATTTATTGGCTAAGTCGAGATTCATACTCTTTAGATTGTTTTATATATGCTAGACAAGTTTTTTTTCGAATATGGTATGTTATTAAGAATGATAAGTAAGAAGTCTAAGTATACTTCACATAGTATGTAAAAGTTTTAATATGTCCGCAATTTTAACTGATTAAATGTTATGACCAATGCTAAGGGCTTGTCTGAGTCCTGTGAGAGGACGACGACACCGGTCGCATCTGGGTTATGCTATCCGGAAGTGACAAACTTTGTAGCAGAGCATGAGGTTAAATATCTTTAGGATCAATGTCTCACAAAACCACATTACCTTGTGTCTTGTTCATGATTGTGAAGAGCCCCACAATTATGGATAAGAGGCTATGTGATGACTAGGAACCTTCTATTTTCTTGATATCCTATGTCGCGCCTTTAGAGTTTGACACTCTGTGTATTTTAGCATTTCATCCTTTTGTTTTGCTTATACGCGATGAACAAAAGAAGGACATCCGCGAAAAGAGTAGGAGAAGAGATTGTGAATGCAGAAGCAACTCCCTTAGGCAATCAAGTTCCTCCTCAAGTGCAAGCTGTTGCGAATGATCAAGTTCCTGTAAATCCTCCGCCTATGACGGATGGTGAGGTGAGGCCAGCCGTATTCCAAATGGCCCATGCCAACACCATCCAAGCTCAGGCTATTACGACACAAGCTCACAGAGAGGTTGTACCTCGAGAGAACCAACAAGCTAATACTATGGAAATCCGTTTGAGAGATTTTACGAAAATGAATCCTCTGATGTTCTTTGGATCGAAAATTGATGAAGACCCCTAAGATTTACATGATAAGGTCTACAAGATTTTGTTTTCTATGTGGGTGAGTACTACTGAGAAGGCTGAGCTTGTTACCTATCGACTCAAGGACGTGGCTCAGACAAGGTACAATTAGTGGAAGGATGATAGGGCTTTAAAAGGTGGTCTCGTGACTTGGGAGATCTTCAAAAAGGCATTTCTTCATAGATTCTTTCCAAGGGAAAAAAGGGAATCTAAAGTAGAGGAGTTCATTAACCTTCATCAAGGAGGTATGAGTGTCAAGGAATACTCCTTAAAGTTCATTAAGCTGTCCAAATATGCTTCTTCTTTGGTTTCCAATGTTAGGGATGATATGAGCCGTTATGTAACGGGCATGTCCGAAGAGCTTGAAGAAGAATGTCATGCATCCATGCTTCATGACAATATGGATCTTTCTAGGTTGATGGATCATGCTCAACATGTTGAGGAGAGTAGTCTAAGGAAGAATAATGCGGAAGCTAAGAAGGCAAGGTCTTCTAAAATTGGTTCTTCTAAAAGTAGGCTTGATGTTCAAGATACGCCTAAGTTCAAGAAGAGGTTTTAAAACCAAGTCCCTTCAAATTTCTCTAAGAATCGCAATGATTGAGTTTCAATCCTATAAAGCGGAGAAATATTGATCCACCAAGAGAAAGACCAACTTGTAGTAAGTGTGGTAAGAAACATGCGGGTGAATGCGTTGTTGGAACTAATAGTTGCTATGGTTGTGGAAAAGGTGGCCATATGGTGAAATATTATCCTAATGTGAGAAGTCAAGGAAAGGGTAATAACCAAACCCAACAAAGAGGTCCTAGTTATGAAGCTCCAAAAAGGAACCGTTTCTATGCACTCAAGGTTAGGGGTGAACAAGAAAGCTCTCCCGACGTTGTGACGGGTATGTTACAAGTTTTCTATGTCAATGTTTATGCTTTGCTTGACCCAAGTGCTACCTTTTCTTTTGTTACACCTTTGGTAGCTAGGAAGTTTGATGTACTTCCCGATGTTTTGATTGAACGCTTTTCGGTTTGTAATTAAATGGGTGACTCTTTATTTGCAAAAAGAGTGTATAGGAAATGTCCTGTGATGCTGCCCAATAGAGTTACTCTTGTTGATTTTGTAGAACTGGACATGTTTGATTTCAATATTATTTTGGGAATGGATTGTCTTCATGATTGTTTTTCTTCCATAGATTGTAGAACAGGGGAAATGAAGTTCAAATTCCCAAATGAACCCATATTATAGTGGAAGGGGGGAATTCTTTTCCAAGGGGTCAAATCATTTCTTGTTTGAAGGCTAGTAAGATGATAGCCAAGGGTTGTTTATACCATGTGGTGAGGGTTAAGGACCTAGAATGTGAAACTCCTTCTATTGAGTCAGTCCTTGTAGAATTCGCAGAGGTTTTTCATAATGACCGTCCATGAGGTCCTCCCGAACGGGAAATTGAATTTAGCATTGATTTGTTACTGGATACGAATCCCATTTCAATTCCCTCATATAGGATGGCCCCGGCTGAATTGAAAGAGTTGAACCTCCAACTCAAAGATTTACTAGACAAGGGTTTCATTCAACCTAGTATTTCTCCATGGGGTGCTCCAGTATTGTTTGTTAAGAAGAAAGAAGGGTCCCTTAGAATGTGCATTGATTATCGTTAACTTAATAAGTTCACCATAAATAACAAGTATCCACTCCCTCGAATTGATGATCTCTTTCATCAACTCCAAGGTGCTAGCTACTTTTCCATGATTGACCTAAGGTCGGGATATTACCAACTTAGGGTGAGAGGTGAAGATGTTCCCAAGAAAGCCTTCTGAACTAGATATGGTCACTATAAGTTTATAATGATGTATTTTGGATTAAAACAAGCCCCGACGGTTTATGGACCTAATGAATAGTGTTTTCAGAGATTACATCGGCTGATTTGTTATTGTGTTCATTGATGATATTTTGATATACTCTAAGAATGAAAATGTGTAACATTTTGAAATACCGAGGTCATGTGATAAGACTTAAATGGTCTCCTTAGGATCTAAACCAGTGTTCCTACCCAATTAGGCATATTTAGAGTTTTTGAAGTGGTGTCTTAACCGAAACTCTTATATGTCCGGCAAATTGGGTCATAAGAGGGCTAGAGTGTCCTTTTGAGTTAACCTAGTTAAAGAGTTGGAATATGGTAAATGGTTGTTACCATAGGTGTAAAATATAGTGTGGGATGGTTTCATTCTGGAAAAGTCAGGGTACGACTCCCCGAGGACCAAACAAGGACCCTCGAGGAGGACTCTAGAAATAGCAGGGCATGACGGACCCCATGACGGGGCGTCACAGGCGCGACGGGACGTCAAGGTCTCCGTCGTGCCAGCCTTGGTGCCGTAGGACAAACCTCCACCTGCACAAGTCTCTGACCAACGTGACGGATGTGCAGGACGGAGGGATGTCAGTCCGTCACGCCCACGACGGACCGTCGTGCCATCCTTGGTGTCTGGGGAGAAAGCCTCCGCCTGCACAAGTCTCTGACCAACGTGACGGATGTGCAGGACGGAGGGATGTCTGTCCGTCACGCCCACGACGGACCGTCGTGCCATCCTTGGTGTCTGGGGAGAAAGCCTCCGCCTGCACAAGTCTCTGACCAACGTGACGGATGTGCAGGACGGAGGGATGTCAGTTCGTCATGACCACGACGGACCGTCGTCGGGGATCCGTCGTGGAAGGTCTGTGGCAGTTTTGGAAAAGTTAGTTTTAGTTAGTTAATTAATTAATTGACTTAGGGGTAATTAGGGGTTTAAGAGAGACTAATTAAGTGACTTAAGACCCCACTATAAATACCCAACCCTCATTAGCCTAATCATTCTCTCAAAAACAAAACTCTCTTCCTTCTCTCTACTTTCTCTCTCTATTGGAAGACTCCATTGGAGATCAACTTGGGGAGATCATTGGGGGTTGATTTAGCACGAAATTCACCATCAAAACGTCATCAAACCTTAAGGTATGGGATCTAATTCACCTTTGAGATTCTTTCCTCAAAGGGTTCCTTCAAAGCTTTTTCCAAAAAGTTGAGTTTCTTATGGGTTTCATCCAAATCCGAATTTGATCATGTGAATTGAGTTAATTATGTATTCTTTGGGTTAGAATGAATAGATTATCATGAATTGTAACTTGATTATGGTCAATTGATGTAGTTTGATCTAGGTTGTGGGTGATGACCCCTAACCCTTAACCCTAAATGTTGAATTGATATGGATTAGGTTGAGTTTGATAGAATTGACCTCATAATAAGTTAAATGGTCTTTAATGATTGTCATTGTATTGATTATGGATCTATTATGATGAATTGAAGTTCTTCACACCTATGTTCTTGAATATTGAATCTAAGTTAAGAAGATACACTTGAGATCATGTTACTAGGCTTTGATGTAGTATTGCTTCATAGTATAGTGCTTCTCCTTGATTAGTTCTTGTGATTTATTATTGAATTACATCGATGTGATGATCTAAGATTGGTTGATCTATGGGTTGATGGTAAGGCCCTTTATTGATGGACTAGGGAGGAGTATTGGTAAGTCTTGATGATCCTAGCCTTCCCTTCAAATTATGGTTAATTGTCATCAAGTGATAATATTATGTTGAAGTATGCTTTGATTGATGTGATAAGATGATATGATACATGAACTTATATGCTTAGGTTGGTTGTGAGGTTGCTAAGTGTAATGTAATATAGGGAAGTTGTTCGATGTGCCCTATTATGATGAGATGTACGAGGGTTGACTTCACCTATATGAATTGTTAATGAAAGGACATAATTCTCATACAATTCTTATTTGAGCTATAATGATGATATACAAGGGATTGACCCTTCTATGTAATTAAATTGAGAAGATTAATAAAGATTAAAGGCTTCTCTACAAATGGGGACTTAGCTTAGCACCGAGTGAACTTGACATTGAGAGGTGTTGACTTCCCCTAGAGGAATATTCACCATTTGTTCCTTATAGAGTGTTGACTTCCCTTAGAGGAATACTCACCTATGGATCTACGTGAAGTGTTGACTTTCCTTGAGAAATATTCACTCATGAATTCTCATGAGATGAGGCCCCATTACCGAATGGTATATAGAGGGAATACCTATCTCTTAGTTCTTGAACTATGTTGCCACCATAGGATACTAGCTAGTGGATCCACCTAGATAGCTATGTTCACGTTAGGTTCTACCTTGGCCGGTAGACCACCTTCCATCGGTGTAAGGTTTCATGACACCGGATTCCACATTCGATTATGTGGTCTATGTCGGTTAAGGCAAATGTTCCCTAAACTAAAATGAATGAATGAATAAGGTATAGGCTAATTAAAGTAACTTGAGAGGTTTGCTTTAGCTTAGGTAGGGGTATGGGACTCTACCTACGCCTTGCACGAGTTTGCCTTGATAGGAACTTTGAGAGGTCAATATTATGTATGTAAGGTGATAGTATGATGAAAAAGGTTGGGATGTTGAGTAACATGCTTATGAATATAATGTTGTTATCTTTGCTTGAAGTAGGATGTATCATGACATGACGAGTATGTTGGTGAGTAAATTGCTAATTGTAGTCTTGGTAGGTTACTTGATTGAGTAGGAGATATGGTAATTTTACTTGATCATTGCACTTGTGACTTATTGAAGGTTATCATTAGTATGCTTTGCTTTGCTATGGTATAATTTCATATGTAGTCTATTATGTTTTCATAAATGTCCCTTTCTAAATATATTTGATTGGTAATTGTATATGAGATTTCATACTTAGTACATGTGGAGTACTAATCCCTTTTCTTTCCCTTTTCCCCAAACATTTTAGGTTCGGGTCGCTGAGCTTGATCCAAATTGCTAGGAAGGAAGACTTGGATAATTTGTCATCCAAGTGGTAGGTCCTCACTCTCTCGAGGACGTGGCCGATATCTCTCTTTTATGATGTGTAGTTACTATGATTCTATGTTGACTCTATTGTTCTCTTGAGACGATGTAGTAGACAGCCTATATGTGGCTTCTTTCATTTGATGTAGGGCTATGCCCAAGACTTATTGTGATCGATAGATGGTCTATGAGATGAGACGGTTTTATGACTATTATTTTTGAATATATAAGTGTATGAAATAAAAGTAGAAGACTAAGTAATCTTCGTATATGAACAAGTCTATGTATACTTGATATATATAATGATGTGTATGTAGAGGTCTATGTAAACCTCCGAGTAGTTCTAGATAAAAAGTTTTTAATTCTTACTGATTTTTAGTTGATGAATGCTATGACGAAGCTAAGAGGCTTGTCTTAGTCCTCCGAGAGGACGACGACGCCGGTTACGTCTACGGGGTAAACCCGGATGTGACAAACTTGGTATCAGAGCATGAGGTTGAATATCCTTGATGTTAACGTCTCTCTCTCAACCACGTTATTTAAGTTTGTATTCATAATTGTGAAGCGCGCCACACTTATAAATAGGAACTTATTTGATGATTAGGAATCATTCTCATTATTGGAAATCCATATCGTGCCCCTAGAATGTACGTCGGATATGCGTTCGCCTGAACCTTGTGTTTTGGTTATAGGAGATGAATACTAGAAGAAATGCGGCTCGAAGACTTGAGGAAGAGATGGCTGCTGCGGGAATTCCTCGTGATGAACCTGCTCCTCCTCTTGAAGAGGTTGCTATTGATGACCAGGTTCCTGCTGATCCTCCACCGATGACAGAGGCTCAGATGAGAGCTATTATTGCTCAAATGGCTCAAGCCATGACTACTCAAGCTCAAGCCGCAACAGTGCAAGCCCAAGCTATGACTGCCCAGGCCAATAGGGATTTGGCACCTAGAGTCCATGAACAGACTATGGCCTCCAGACTTAGGGATTTCACTCGAATGAATCCTCCTGTCTTTTATGGGTCGAAGGTTGATGAAGACCCTCAGGAATTTATTGATGAGGTTCACAAGATTTTGTGTGCTATGGGGCTGTCGTCTAGCGAGAATGCCGAGTTGGCCTCCTACCAACTCAAAGATGTCGCTCAGATATGGTATGCGCAATGGAAGGACAACAGGCCACTTGGAAGTGGGTTAGTGACGTGGGAGTTATTCAAAGGGGCCTTCATTGATCGGTTCTTCCCTAGAGAGATGAGGGAAACGAAGGTGGTGGAATTCATCAATCTCCGCCAAGGAACGATGAGTGTTCATGAGTATTCTCTGAAATTTACTCAATTGGCCAAATATGCTCCGTCTTTGGTCTCCGATCCTAGAGACGAAATGAGTCGATATGTGACAGGTATATCGGACGATTTACAAGAGGAGTGTCAATCGGCTATGCTACATGATAACATGAACATTGGTCGTCTCATGGTGCATGCAAGAAGGGTTGAGGAGGCTAGATCAAAAAGGAAGGATAAGGACTCAAGGAGGACAAGGTCTTCTGAGAGTGAAACTGCCAAAGATAGGTTGGGAATTCAAGACAGGCCTAGATTCAAAAAGAGGTTCTCAAACCACGTTCCATCCAAATTTCCCAAGACTAGGGATTCTAAAGCTCCTAGACCAAAAGTTGCCAAGGGAAAGGATGGGAACTCATCTAATGAGAAGCCTACATGTTCTAAGTGTGGTAAAGGTCACTATGGAGAATGTTTGATTGGAACGGGAAATTGCTATGGTTGTGGAAAGATTGGTCACAAGGTGCGGGATTGTCCAAATGCTAAGGGACAAGAGAGGGGTGGTCATCCAAGTGGTTCTAATAGTGCTCCCAAAAAGAACCGTCTTTATGCTCTTCGTACTAGAGATGACCAAGAGGCCTCTCCCGATGTGGTGACTGGTATGTTACAAATCTTTGCCATTGATGTGTATGCATTACTTGATCCGGGTGCTACGTTGTCTTTCGTTACTCCATTGGTAGCTAAGAAATTTAGTACATTACCCGATGTTTTGCATGAACCTATTTTGGTGTCTACCCCGGTGGGTGAGTCAGTGGTAGCAAAAAGAGTCTATCGAAATTGTCCTATTTCAATACCTCATAGAGTTTCTCATATTGATCTAGTTGAGCTAGACATGATTGATTTTGATGTCATATTAGGTATGGACTGGTTGCATGCTAGTTTCGCTTCCATCAATTGTAGGACCAAAATTGTGAGGTTTTGTTTCCCAAATGAACCCGTTATAGAGTGGAAAGGTGGAAATTCTCTTCCTAGAGGTCGTTTCATAACATGCCTAAAGGCGTGTAAAATGATCTCGAAGGGGTGTCTCTACCATATTGTGAGAGTCCAAGAAGTGGATTCCGAAGTTCCTCCTATAGAGTCAGTCCCCGTGGTGAGTGAATTTACGGAGGTTTTTCCTGATGACCTTCCTGGCATTCCTCCCGAACGGGAAATCGATTTCGGTATCGATTTGCTATCGGAAACAAATCCTATTTCTATTCCTCCTTATAGAATGGCTCCGGCCGAGTTAAAGGAATTGAATGCACAACTTAAAGATTTGCTAGACAAGGGCTTTATAAGGCCTAGCATTTCTCCATGGGGTGCTCCGGTCTTGTTCGTGAAAAAGAAAGATGGGTCCTTGAGGATGTGTATTGATTACCGGCAACTCAACAAGGTTACCATCAAGAACAAGTATCCTCTTCCTCGGATTGATGATTTATTTGATCAACTCCAAGGAGCGAGTTACTTCTCAAAGATTGATTTGAGGTCAGGATACCACCAGCTTAGGGTGAGAAATGAAGATATTTTAAAGACAGCTTTTCGGACTCGATATGGGCATTATGAGTTCATGGTTATGTCTTTTGGTCTCACAAATGCTCCGACGGCATTTATGGATCTGATGAACAGAGTGTTTCGAAAGTACCTTTATTCATTCGTTATTGTATTTATCGATGATATCTTGGTGTATTCGAAAAATGAGGTTGACCACATGGATCATCTAAGGGTAGTATTGCAAACCCTTAGGGAACATAAATTGTTCGCCAAGTATAGCAAGTGCGAGTTTTGGCTAAGGTCGGTGGCATTTCTTGGGCACATCATCTCTAGTGAGGGAGTTGAGGTAGACCCAAGGAAGACAGATGCGGTAAGAAACTGGCCTAGACCCTTGACCCCAACTGATATTAGGAGTTTCTTGGGTCTAGCGGGTTATTATCGAAGGTTCGTAGAAGGTTTTTCTTCCATTGCATCTCCTTTGACTTCATTGACTCAAAAAGGCAAAAAGTTTGAATGGTCAGAGGCATGTGAGAAGAGTTTTCAATTATTGAAGGATAGGCTTACTTCCGCTCCGGTTTTAACTTTACCGGAAGGATCTAAAGGGTTCATTGTGTATTGTGATGCATCCCGCGTAGGTTTGGGGTGTGTGCTTATGCAGAATGGGAAGGTGATTGCCTATGCTTCGCGGCAACTTAAGGTGCATGAGAGAAATTATCCTACTCATGACCTTGAGTTAGCGGTCGTGGTGTTTACTTTAAAAATATGGAGACACTACTTGTATGGTGTTCATGTAGATGTTTTCACTGATCATAAGAGCCTTTAATATGTGTTTACTCAAAAAGATTTGAATCTTCGACAAAGAAGGTGGTTAGAGTTGTTGAAAGATTATGATATGAGTGTCCTATATCATCCCGGCAAGGCAAATGTGGTGGCAGATGCTTTAAGCCGTATGACTATGGGTGGTGTGACTCATGTAGATGAAGACAAGAAAGATCTAGTAAAAGATGTTCATCGTTTGACTAGATTGGGAGTGCGATTGGTGAGTTCGCTAAATGGAGGTGCCACGGTTCATCATAGCTCCGAGTCATCATTGGTGGTTGAGGTGAAGTCCAAACAACACCTTGACCAACTATTGATGGAATTAAAGGAATCGGTTCTTGGCAAGGCGAACGAGTCTTTCTCCTTAGGAGAAGATAGTGTATTGAGGTATCAAGGGAGGTTGTGTGTTCCTGATGTGGATGGGTTGAGGGATCGGATCCTTGATGAAGCCCATGGATCCCACTATTCCATCCATCCCGGTTCTACAAAGATGTATCATGACCTTCGAGAAATATATTGGTGGGAAGGTTTGAAGAAGGATATAGCGGAATTTGTTGCTAAATGTCCGAATTGTCAACAAGTGAAGGCGGAACATCAAAAGCCGGGTGGCTTACTACAGGAGATCCAAATTCCTACTTGGAAGTGGGAAGACATTAATATGGATTTCGTAGTAGGGTTGCCTCGGACTCAAAAGTCATATGATTCTATATGGGTGATTGTTGATAGATTGACTAAGTCCGCTCACTTTATCCCCGTCAAATCTACATATTCGGCGGAAGATTATGCGAAGATTTTCATAGATGAGATTGTGTGTCGTCATGGTATTCCGTTATCCATCATTTCGGATAGAGGTGCACAATTCACATCTAGGTTTTGGAAGTCGTTTCAAAAAGGTTTGGGTACTAAAGTGAAATTAAGTACCGCCTTCCATCCTCAAACGGATGGTCAAGCGGAACGCACGATTCAAACTCTTGAGGATATGCTTAGAGCTTGCATCATTGATTTTAAAGGGAGTTGGGATAAGCATTTGCCGTTGGTGGAGTTTGCGTATAATAATAGCTTTCATTCGTCCATCTCCATGGCTCCCTATGAAGCCTTGTATGGAAGGAGGTGTAGGTCTCCTATAGGATGGTTTGAAGTAGGTGAGTCATCGATATTCGGTCCCGACTTGATTTACAAGACATTGGAGAATGTACATATCATAAGAAATAGGTTGCAAACAGCCTATAGTCGACAAAAGTCCTATGCCGATAATAGAAGAAGGGACTTGGAGTTTGAAGAGGGTGATAAAGTGTATTTAAAAATCTCACCTATGAAGGGTGTGGTAAGATTTGGCAAGAAAGGGAAGTTGAGCCCTCGATATGTAGGCCCTTATGAGATTTTAGAAAGGGTTGGTAAAGTTGCCTATCGTTTAAGATTACCCAATGAGCTAGCTTTGGTTCATCGGTTTTCCATGTCTCCATGTTGAAGAAGTGTGTCGGGAATCCCGAGTCTATTCTTCCTCTTGAAGGCCTCGGAGTCAAGGATAACCTCTCTTATGAGGAGGTTCCGGTTCAAATCCTTGATAGGCAAGTGAAAAGGTTGAGGAACAAAGAGGTGGTTTCCGTAAAGGTGCTATGGAGGAACCACCTAGTTGAGGGTGCAACATGGGAGGCGGAAGCCGACATGAAAACCCGTTATCCTCATCTTTTTGATGTGTAAGGTTAGTATCTCTCTCTAATGATAAAAATACGTTAGATATTGTGAATCTCTGTTGTTTTTGTGAAACTTTGCAAAACTCCTAGTTTGGAGACTTCTAAAATGAAGGCGCTTTAAGGTGACCTTAGATAAATTTGGAAGTTGTTTGGTTTCTTGCATATTTGAGACAAGTTTGGTGATTTAGATATGGTAAATTGATGTTTTGAAGTATTTTTATGAAATAATATAGTTCATGCTAACTAAATATTGTGAATTGGTTGAGCTGCTAGTCTTGAGTCTACTCCCACATTTTAAGAGTGTTTGGTGTCATTCGGGGACGAATGTTCCTAAGGGGGGGATAATGTAACATTTTGAAATACCGAGGTCATGTGATAAGACTTAAATGGTCTCCTTAGGATCTAAACCAGTGTTCCTACCCAATTAGGCATATTTAGAGTCTTTGAAGTGGTGTCTTAACCGAAACTCTTATACGTCCGGCAAATTGGGTCATAAGAGGGCTAGAGTGTCCTTTTGAGTTAACCTAGTTAAAGAGTCGGAATATGGTAAATGGTTGTTACCATAGGTGTAAAATATAGTGTGGGATGGTTTCATTCTGGAAAAGTCAGGGTACGACTCCCCGAGGACCAAACAAGGACCCTCGAGGAGGACCCTAGAAATAGCAGGGCATGACGGACCCCATGACGGGGCGTCACAGGCGCGACGGGACGTCAAGGTCTCCGTCGTGCCAGCCTTGGTGCCGTAGGACAAACCTCCACCTGCACAAGTCTCTAACCAACGTGACGGATGTGCAGGACGGAGGGATGTCAGTCCGTCACGCCCACGACGGACCGTCGTGCCATCCTTGGTGTCTGGGGAGAAAGCCTCCGCCTGCACAAGTCTCTGACCAACGTGACGGATGTGCAGGACGGAGGGATGTCTGTCCGTCACGCCCACGACGGACCGTCGTGCCATCCTTGGTGTCTGGGGAGAAAGCCTCCGCCTGCACAAGTCTCTGACCAACGTGACGGATGTGCAGGACGGAGGGATGTCAGTTCGTCATGACCACGACGGACCGTCGTCGGGGATCCGTCGTGGAAGGTCTGTGGCAGTTTTGGAAAAGTTAGTTTTAGTTAGTTAATTAATTAATTGACTTAGGGGTAATTAGGGGTTTAAGAGAGACTAATTAAGTGACTTAAGACCCCACTATAAATACCCAACCCTCATTAGCCTAATCATTCTCTCAAAAACAAAACTCTCTTCCTTCTCTCTACTTTTCTCTCTATTGGAAGACTCCATTGGAGATCAACTTGGGGAGATCATTGGGGGTTGATTTAGCACGAAATTCACCATCAAAACGTCATCAAACCTTCAAGGTATGGGATCTAATTCACCTTTGAGATTCTTTCCTCAAAGGGTTCCTTCAAAGCTTTTTTCCAAAAAGTTGAGTTTCTTATGGGTTTCATCCAAATCCGAATTTGATCATGTGAATTGAGTCAATTATGTATTCTTTGGGTTAGAATGAATAGATTATCATGAATTGTAACTTGATTATGGTAATTGATGTAGTTTGATCTAGGTTGTGGGTGATGACCCCTAACCCTTAACCCTAAATGTTGAATTGATATGGATTAGGTTGAGTTTGATAGAATTGACCTCATAATAAGTTAAATGGTCTTTAATGATTGTCATTGTATTGATTATGGATCTATTATGATGAATTGAAGTTCTTCACACCTATGTTCTTGAATATTGAATCTAAGTTAAGAAGATACACTTGAGATCATGTTACTAGGCTTTGATGTAGTATTGCTTCATAGTATAGTGCTTCTCCTTGATTAGTTCTTGTGATTTATTATTGAATTACATCGATGTGATGATCTAAGATTGGTTGATCTATGGGTTGATGGTAAGGCCCTTTATTGATGGACTAGGGAGGAGTATTGGTAAGTCTTGATGATCCTAGCCTTCCCTTCAAATTATGGTTAATTGTCATCAAGTGATAATATTATGTTGAAGTATGCTTTGATTGATGTGATAAGATGATATGATACATGAACTTATATGCTTAGGTTGGTTGTGAGGTTGCTAAGTGTAATGTAATATAGGGAAGTTGTTCGATGTGCCCTATTATGATGAGATGTACGAGGGTTGACTTCACCTATATGAATTGTTAATGAAAGGACATAATTCTCATACAATTCTTATTTGAGCTATAATGATGATATACAAGGGATTGACCCTTCTATGTAATTAAATTGAGAAGATTAATAAAGATTAAAGGCTTCTCTACAAATGGGGACTTAGCTTAGCACCGAGTGAACTTGACATTGAGAGGTGTTGACTTCCCCTAGAGGAATATTCACCATTTGTTCCTTATAGAGTGTTGACTTCCCTTAGAGGAATACTCACCTATGGATCTACGTGAAGTGTTGACTTTCCTTGAGAAATATTCACTCATGAATTCTCATGAGATGAGGCCCCATTACCGAATGGTATATAGAGGGAATACCTATCTCTTAGTTCTTGAACTATGTTGCCACCATAGGATACTAGCTAGTGGATCCACCTAGATAGCTATGTTCACGTTAGGTTCTACCTTGGCCGGTAGACCACCTTCCATCGGTGTAAGGTTTCATGACACCGGATTCCACATTCGATTATGTGGTCTATGTCGGTTAAGGCAAATGTTCCCTAAACTAAAATGAATGAATGAATAAGGTATAGGCTAATTAAAGTAACTTGAGAGGTTTGCTTTAGCTTAGGTAGGGGTATGGGACTCTACCTACGCCTTGCACGAGTTTGCCTTGATAGGAACTTTGAGAGGTCAATATTATGTATGTAAGGCGATAGTATGATGAAAAAGGTTGGGATGTTGAGTAACATGCTTATGAATATAATGTTGTTGTCCTTGCTTGAAGTAGGATGTATCATGACATGACGAGTATGTTGGTGAGTAAATTGCTAATTGTAGTCTTGGTAGGTTACTTGATTGAGTAGGAGATATGGTAATCTTACTTGATCATTGCACTTGTAACTTATTGAATGTTATCATTAGTATGCTTTGCTTTGCTATGGTATAATTTCATATGTAGTCTATTATGTTTTCATAAATGTCCCTTTCTAAATATATTTGATTGGTAATTGTATATGAGATTTCATACTTAGTACATGTGGAGTACTAATCCCTTTTCTTTCCCTTTTCCCCAAACATTTTAGGTTCGGGTCGCTGAGCTTGATCCAATTGCTAGGAAGGAAGACTTGGATAATTTTTCATCCAAGTGGTAGGTCCTCACTCTCTCGAGGACGTGGCCGATATCTCTCTTTTATGATGTGTAGTTACTATGATTCTATGTTGACTCTATTGTTCTCTTGAGACGATGTAGTAGACAACCTATATGTGGCTTCTTTCATTTGATGTAGGGCTATGCCCAAGACTTATTGTGATCGATAGATGGTCTATGAGATGAGACGGTTTTATGACTATTATTTTCTGAATATATAAGTGTATGAAATAAAAGTAGAAGACTAAGTAATCTTCGTATATGAACAAGTCTATGTATACTTGATATATATAATGATGTGTATGTAGAGGTCTATGTAAACCTCTGAGTAGTTCTAGATAAAAAGTTTTTAATTCTTACTGATTTTTAGTCGATGAATGCTATGACGAAGCTAAGAGGCTTGTCTTAGTCCTCCGAGAGGACGACGACGCCGGTTACGTCTAGGGGGTAAACCCGGATGTGACAAAATGAGCATGAGAGTCACTTGAGGTTAGACTTGCAAGTCCTCAAAAAACAACAACTTTATGCTAAATTTAGCATGTGTGAATTTTGGTTAAGGTCAGTTGCTTTTCTTGGCCATGTTATCTCTGGTGATGGTGTTGAGGTTGATCTGAAGAAAACGGATTCGGTCAGAAAAAGTTCCTAGGCCTTTGAATCCCACAGACATAAGAAGTTTCTTGGGTCTAGCCGAGTATTATAGAAGGTTTGTTGATGGATTTTCGTCTATTGTTTCTCCTTTGACAGCTTTGACCCAAAAGAAGGTGAAGTTTGAGTGGTCGGAAGCTTGTGAAAAAGGTTTTTAAGAGTTGAAAGATAAGCTTACCTCCGCTCCAATGTTGACCTTACCGGAGGGTAATGAAGGCTTTGTAGTGTATTATGATGCTTCTCGAGTGGGCTTGGTATGTGTCCTCTTGCAACATTGTAAGGTGATAGCTTATGCTTCTAGGCAACTCAAATTTCATGAGAAGAATTACCCAACTCATGATCTTGAGTTAGCCGCTGTAATTTTTCTCTATATGGATACACTACTTGTATGGTGTGCATGTTAATGTGTTTACTGACCATAAAAGTCTTTAATATGTGTTTACACAAAAGAAGTTAAATCTCCGACAGCGAAGATAGTTAGAATTGTTAAAGGATTATTACATGAGTATACTTTACCACTCTGGCAAGTCCAACATGGTTGTGAATACTTTGATTCGTATGACTATGGGTAGTGTGTCTCATGTGGAATAAGATAAGAAGGAACTTTTGAAGGATGTTCACAGATTTTCTTGCTTAGGTGTGCGTTTAGAAGATTCTCCAAATTGTGGATTTATGGTCTATCATAACACTGACTCGTCATTAGTGGTGGAGGTTAAATCTATGCAGCACCTTGATCCTCTATTGATGGAGTTGAAGGAATAGATACTTGGTAAGCTCAATGAGTCATTCTCCCAAGGGGGGATGGTGTTCTTAGGTACCAAGGGAGATTATGTATACCCGATGTAGAGGATTTGAGAAATCGAATTCTAGATGAAGCCCATGGTTCTCGCTATTCTATACATACAGGTGCCAACAAAATGTATCATGACCTTAGAGAAGTCTATTGGTGAAATGGTTCTAAAAGGGACATAACAGAGTTTGTTGCTAAGTGTTCGAATTGCCAACAAGTAAAATCTGAGCATCTTAACTCGGGTGGTTTAACCCAATCATGGATGTTCTTACATGGAAGTGGAAAGCCATCAATATGGACTTTGTTGTTGGGTTGCCTCGAACCCGAAGGCAAAACGATTCTATATGGGTTATTGTGGATAGGTTAACAAAATCTGCTTATTTTATTCTTGTTAAGTCTACTTATACTGTCAAAGATTATGCAAGAATCTACATTAATTGTAAGACCTCGAAAAATGAGATAAGGTGTCTAGAGCCTAACATGTTTACTTTACTGTTATAAGGTCCTAAAATGCCTTATTATGTCATATAGAGTCAGTGTGCAAAGTTTGAAGTGATTTGGAAGTCGAACGTCAAGGGACGTCCAAGACGTTCGACGAATAGTCGCTTATGTGCCTCATGTGTGTATGCATGCCTAAAGTGTGTGAACTGAGTCAAATAAGTCTTTAAATGATGTTAAATTATGTTTGAAGTTATTGTATGAAGTTTCGTGAAGTTTGGAGGTCAAACGCCCAAGAACGTCCAAAGCGTTCGAAAGATAGCCCCTAAGACGCTCATCGTATGTCATGTTGGGGTCAAGGCTGTTTGGACATCTTGTAGGTGTTTGTTTTGGATGAAACTTATGTGGTAGGTCTATAACATGTTAAGGTTTGTAATCGGGTTGGAAACGTCCGGGTACGACTTCTAAAGGGCCCCACAAGAGGCCCCAAAAGAAGGACCTCAAGGCTGCCTAAACACTGCCTGGGCAGTGTCTCTTGACGGACCCAATGACGGACCGTTGGGCCCCCAACGGACCGTCAATCAGGTCTCGTCGAAGGATACTTGCCTTGGTCAGGTTGTTAGCCATGAAATTGGCTAAGTGTCCTGCGACGGAAGGCTGCCACGGCCCGTCATGGCCATGACACCCCGTCATGGGCCACGTCGCGGCTGCCTGCGAGTTGGCTGCCTGCGTGCTGCCACTTAAAGGGGTGAATGGTAAATTCACCCCACGTCCTAACCTGACTAAAATAGGTTTAATTAAGTAATTTTAGGTGTATATAAGTCCCTAAAAACGTGATTAACCCATTCCCAAACCCTCTCTCAAATTGAACCCTTTCTCTCCAAAATATTCTCTCTAGAACCTCCTTGGTTTTTGAAGCTCAAGAACAGCTTGTAGATGGAATTCTCATGGGTTCCTCATCAAGATTTATAGGTCTTCATGAAGATTAAGGTATGGTGATCCTTCATCTCTAAGTAACCTTTCACTTGGAGAGTCTTCTCAATGTTTTTCAAAGAAATCTTATGAACAAGTTTCCAATCTTCCAATCTAGCCATGGGTTCTTTCTCAAAACGTTTCTAAAGATTAAATCTTGATGAATTAGTATTAATATGATGATTTGAATGTGATTTCACTTCAATTGCATGATGAACCCATGTTCCTTCCAAAATTAGGTTTAGCTCTTGTATGGGCTTTATGATTTCGGCTTGTTCTTGATGAATTGGTGATTCTCTTATGTTGAATTGCTTGTGGTTATTGTTATTTACATTAATTGATGTTGAATTGATGATGATCAGTCCATGATGATAAATATATGAAGAATTGAACATGAATAGCCTATGTTTCTACATGTTGTCTTGAAGTCGATTGTGAGATCGGTTAAGTAGACTTTTGATTATGTATGAACTGCTTTAGCTACTGTTTTAGGGTGATGAAATGGATGAATTTTATAGGTATAAATCCTTAATGATCTAATTAAGAAGATCTTGCATGAATTGGTATAGATTCTTTTAGGCTATGAAGTCAAGAGGCTAAGTATGTGATGGATCTTGAATTGTGATTAGATGATGCATGACTTAGGCTTGATTTCTTACCTAATGAGCTACTGCCTTAGACTTATACATGTATGAACTATGTTCTAAAATCAATGTTAGGGAAGATAGCTAATGATCTATGTTATTCTACATTCCTAGTATGTTGATATGATGTATTACGTTATGGTATAATCTTGTAGCGACTTGTACATGGTTTCCTATATGTTTAAAGTACATTTAGCTACTGCCATATATGTATTTTATTGATGAATAAGGTGTATTGATCAATGATGATCAAAGGGTGAGAAATTGGTAAGAATGCTTATTCTCTTTACTCTTCTACTTCTCTATTCTTTATAGTAATGTTGATGAAGCCTTGTATGGCATTGTGTGGTATGGTCCACTTATGGTGGCGGTGTTTACGTTATTGTCATTATATATGTGTTGACCTTAGCCTTGAAGGCATATTGATGAACTTATGAACGTGTGCCTAAAATGATACTATGAGAAGCTTATGCCTACTTTCCTATTCTAGTTGTGAATTATGTAGTGTGGCTATTGTATGAGCATGTATATAATCATGTTAGGGTATTGTATAGGTGCTGCCATTGATGTGTTAAAATGGTTAATAGCCTCTACCCATGTATTCCTTATATGAAAGTGTAAATAGCTAAAGTTAGGAGTATGGATTTCATGGTATATATTGCCTTGTCTCCTATGCTATTATGTGTTGTGTGCTATGTGCTTGAAAGTATAATGTGGTCTAATAGTGTGGCTGACTTAAGATGATATTGCTAGCCATGATGTGATCATATTGGTCAATGTACACACACTCTCACTTACATGCGTATTATAAGTAGAATAAGTCATTGTGTCTAAATGAAAGGAAATTCTCATATTCACTAGTGTCTACTACTATGTATGTTAAGGTGATGTTTATGAATGTATGATTTGTATTCCCTTACTAGGAAGACTTGATAGGTGTACTAGTATGGGCAAGGGTATGGGACCTTGTTTATACATTGTACATGTGTACCTTGATAGGATAACTCCTAGGTTCGGTTCTTATGCGTATGAAGGATGATTATATGAATATGTTATGAATATGATGTACATGATATGATGAGGTATGAATGTGTATAGTGTCTTAGTAGGTTTATATGAAAGTATTGCTCATATAGTTATGCCTATAGACTTATGCATTGATATATGAACATGTGTGACTTGACGGGTTATGTGAAAGGTTTGCTCACATTTATATATACACTCACACACATGAATGATGATCTAGGGGCCTTGAGAGGGGTGCCCAAAAATGCTATGAATTCTAGATAGGTGCTTGAATATGCTATAAGCATATAAGTGATGGATATTTTAAAGCTTATGTTTTATAAATAAACGTAATAAAGGCTTTTCAAATAAAGGGAACCTAGCTTAGCACCGAGCGAACTTGACAATGGGAGGTGATGACTTATCCCTAGAAGGAAAGATTCATCCTAGAAGTTGCTCATATGATGATAACCTCCATGTTCGATGGATATGTCACTTTAAGGGATTCCCATGAGGAGCGGCCCACTTTACCATATGGTATGAATAGGGATATCTACCTCTTAGTTCCATAAACTATGCTTGCCACATAGGATCTAGCAAAGTGAATTCACTTGATATGCTAGCACATATGTTAATGTTCTACCTTGGCTCGGTAGTAACACCTTCCTTTGGTGTAAGGCTCTACAACACCAAATTCCATGATTTGCACCCATGGTCTTAGTGTCGGTTAAGGCTATGGTTTCCCTAAAGTAAAATGGACAATTGAAGTAATTGAATAGGATCCTAACTAGGAGGACTTAAGGTAAGTTACTTAGGATAGGTGGAAGTAATGAACCCATCTATACATTGCACAAGTGACTCCTTAGGAAGTCTTAGGTAGGTACCTTAATACTTATGATTATGTATGTGTCTTTTATGTATGATATTGTAGTCTTGGTTTGACTATGATTATATTGTACAATACTTTTATGATGGCATGTGTTGTCTTGTGTAAATGCTATGCATGGTTTTCTCTTATGTTCCTAAGGTGATGCATTGCACCAAGTATCCCTAAAGGATTACTTAGGAGATTAATGAATTGAAAGAAAGTGTTAAATGCTAAGAAGGGTGAGTTCACTATAAACTGACCTTTATGTGTACTTATATTCTATATGTGCTTTTATATGATGATTGGCCTTTGAATGTGTTGCTATGAAGTACGTGGATGATATAAATGATGTTGATAAAGGTTTTATGATGATTTACTCAAAATGGCATGAAGTATGATTTCAAAGGAAATGTCCCTTTTAAATGCATGTTTTCGCATGGTTGCCATACTTAGTACATTCTTGTGCTAATACCATTCTTCTTTACTTTTTACACAAAGTGTAGGTATTGGAATGCTTAAAGAAGGTCTATGATTGAGGAGCTTGATAGGTGATTTTCCCAAGCTCAAGGAAAGGAATCCTTAAGTTTCAAGGATGTCCTACTAATGTCCTTATTGTAAAGTCTATTTAGTAATGTATAGCTTTGTATTATGTCTTAAGGGTTTTATCCTTAATTTACTCTAAAGTTGTTGAGTCTAAGATGGCAAAGGGACTTAGAGTCTAAATCTGTATTATGTCTTATGTTTTATATATATACGATGTGATGTTTCTAGCATATGATGTGCTATGAAAAGTTTTAAATTTTCTGCTAAATTTACTATGCCAATGCAATGAATGATATGAGAGGCTTGTCTTAGACCTCCGAGAGGTCGACGACGCCGGTTACAATCCAAGATTGTATCCTATCTTCTAGGGTATACTTTTGGGTTGTGACAAACTTGGTATCAGAGCATGAGGTTTATGAAGCGTTTTTAGGTTCTAAGAAGTCTCATATTGCCACGTCTAGTAGAGTCTCGTATCATTGGTGGTGAGTCGCGACACATTTAATGGTACGAGAGGCTATAGGACGATAGAGTTTCCCTTCTTCATCAATCTCATATCGTGCCATAGAACTTACTTCTATAAGATCTCCCTCTTATGTTTTCTTGTCCGAAGGTATTTTAGATATGATTTCTTGGATGAGAGTTCTCTATGCTTGAGGGAGAAAAGGTGAGTTTAAAATGCTTATCTTTGTTTTATGGTTTGAATGAGTATGTGTGAAGGTGACATTTGTCCTTATTTGATGATGTATATACTAACTAAGGCGACTCGAAGGGTTAACTAGACTTAGGTAGAGGTATGGGACTCTACCTATGTCTTGCACTAGTTTTCCTTGATGGAGACCTTAGGAGGTTAATACTGTGTATGTGTATAATGATAAATATGAATATCCTTATGAGATGATCTCTATGCTTGTAAACATGTAAATAGCCTAGTGTGCTAAAGATATGGAGTATCCATGCATGAAGGCTATAGATGAGTGGAGTATGATGCTAATTGTAGTTCTTGTTTGGGTTACTTGGTTTAGTGAAGTTATGGAGATTTACTTGATCATTGGACATGTTAACTCTATGAGGATTATGATTGGTCATCTTACCTTGCTATGTATGAAATATCTCTTATTTGATGATGTGATGCCAATTATGGCAATATATGAAATCTATGTGAAATAGCATGTTATGTCGAATAATGTATGTCATGATATAGTTGAAGCATGCTAGAAGTTATGGTGGTTAAAGCGAATTCTCTTAAATTGTGTATTCCTATATGATTTTGTATGATAGTATCCAAATATTGGATTTGAACTTGGATTGTTTAATAACTACCTATGGACGTATGCTATCCTATGAGTGTATGCGATTAAAAGTGTACATTGTTTTCCCTTTGTGTATAAGTGGTACTTGATGAGTTGCTAGAATAAATTGGAGTCTTTTGTGGAGACTTGAATTGTAAATATAGTATGCATGCTTATGAAGAATGAGTTGGTAAAGCTTTGTATCTTACAATTCCATACTTGTTCCATCAAATGTCTAAATGTTACACTTTTGGGTATTTGGAAGCATGCTCGTTATAGAGACTAGGCAACTTATTGTATCATGTTTGGAGCACTTATTAATTTGTCTTTTGATTAGATATTGTTGAAATATGTGTAGAATTTATGAATATGAACATGATAAGGAATGTAGAAAATAATAATTTGCTTTTTGCCATTTAAATTGAAAGGATGAGAATCTTATGACATGATGAGTCGTAGAGTTATTTCTAAACTTCTTGTCGTGTTATGAACTTCCTTGTTGTTTTTCCTAATGATGTATGACCTTAGTGTCTATTGCATTGTAGGAAGACCTTATGTGAATTAAATAGTATGATATTATATTATTTGTCTATTGATCATGAAGATGTGCATGATATGATTCTTTATACATGATGTTAATCTTGTTGACTATGTGGAGATGGTATTAGCTGACATAAGTGTAGTTGTCTCCTCTATGCATGTTGATATAGGACTTGAATGTAAAGGCTTGTGATCACATGATAAGGTTTAGAATGCCTTAGTATTGCTAAATTGAGTTTATGAAAATCCCCTCTAAAAGTAGTAATCACTCTAAGTGATAAATATGAAGGTTTTGTATTTGAGATCCTCTACGTGTTGGGTTAAGTTGCTCTTAATTGGGTTTGCACTAAGTGGGGGATGATGTTGGAGTAATGAGATTGTAGAAATTGTCTACATTGTCCTTCTATTCTTACTTGAATTAGAAAATATGAATTCTTAGTATGCTTGTTCATGAAAATAGTCTTGCATAAAGTGTAAATTGCATGATATTTATATGATTGGTATGAATTGATTGACATCATCTTAAAGACATGGTGAATTTTCCAAGAAACATGAAAAGAAATTTTTGAAAAATCCATGTTTTCCCTTGTTGACTTGCGTTTTAATGTTCTAATTGTGAAGTTTACCTCATGAGGTAAGACAAGGAACTTGGTAATAGTCACTCGTAGGTTAAATTGTTTAGCCTTGTAATGGAAGTTGAGTCTCTTTTACAATGAAAAATGTGAACTCTCTTTAAAATTTAGTGATTTGAAGATTTGCGATGCAAAATTGTAGGCTCTTTCTTGAAAAGTGAAAGCATGTTTTGCTAAGTGTACATGTATGTGCCTATAATTTGTGTTATTTTTCCAAAATGAGGCTTACTATAAGGGTAAGTATTATATTAAGAAAATAAATTGTGGAATGACTTCCTATTTTGTGGTGATGTACTTGGTGTGATTTGCCATTTAGATTTCACTAAGAATAAAATGTATGCATGTCTTTGCTTGAAAGTTGAGATTTTCTCATTTTTAAAGAAATTGACCTTGTGCTTTGCTTAGGTGTGAACTCATGATTCGTGTAATGTGTTGAGGAGTAAGATATTCCTCCATGTACACCATTAAGTATGATATGGTTGAGTATGACCTTCATGGTACTAGGTCTAACTAATGAAGATTTTTGTGAATTTAACTAACTCAAGTTATGTGCATTAAAGTATGAGTGCTTAATTAACGTTGAGTGTGAGTTATGATCTGTCTATGAGTAGTTTTTTCAAGATTTTCTTGTAATAAATTAAGGCGTAATGATCAAGTTATGATTAGGAGAAGGATGTTCCCCTATGAACATGGAAAAAGAACTTTTGTGTTTGAAGCATTAGAGAGTGAGTGAATAATGGTTTTGCTTGCTTATGTGCATTGAGTGATAAGATGATTTGATGATACTTTAAAAGTGATGAACTGCTCTTATGTGCATTATAGTCCTTGATGTGATTAAAGAGTCCTAAGTGTCATTCGAGGACGAATGTTCCCAAGTGGGGGATATTGTAAGACCTCGAAAAATGAGATAAGGTGTCTAGAGCCTAACATGTTTGCTTTACTGTTATAAGGTCCTAAAATGCCTTATTATGTCATATAGAGTCAGTGTGCAAAGTTTTAAGTGATTTGGAAGTCGAACGTCAAGGGACGTCCAAGACGTTCGACGAATAGTCGCTTATGTGCCTCATGTGTGTATGCATGCCTAAAGTGTGTGAACTGAGTCAAATAAGTCTTGAAATGATGTTAAATGATGTTTGAAGTTATTGTATGAAGTTTCGTGAAGTTTGGAGGTCAAACGCCCAAGAACGTCCAAGGCGTTCGAAAGATAGCCCCTAAGACGCTCATCGTATGTCATGTTGGGGTCAAGGCTGTTTGGACATCTTGTAGGTGTTTGTTTTGGATTAAACTTATGTCGTAGGTCTATAACATGTTAAGGTTTGTAATCGCGTTGGAAACGTCCGGGTACGACTTCTAAAGGGCCCCACAAGAGGCCCCAAAAGAAGGACCTCAAGGCTGCCTAAACACTGCCTGGGCAGTGTCTCTTGACGGACCCAATGACGGACCGTTGGGCCCCCAACGGACCGTCAAGCAGGTCTCGTCGAAGGAGACTTCCATGACACCCCGTCATGGGCCACGTCGCGGCTGCCTGCGAGTTGGCTGCCTGCGTGCTGCCACTTAAAGGGGTGAATGGTAAATTCACCCCACGTCCTAACCTGACTAAAATAGGTTTAATTAAGTAATTTTAGGTGTATATAAGTCCCTAAAAACGTGATTAACCCATTCCCAAACCCTCTCTCAAATTGAACCCTTTCTCTCCAAAATATTCTCTCTAGAACCTCCTTGGTTTTTGAAGCTCAAGAACAGCTTGTAGATGGAATTCTCATGGGTTCTTCATCAAGTTTTATAGGTCTTCATGAATATTAAGGTATGGTGATCCTTCATCTCTAAGTAACCTTTCACTTGGAGAGTCTTCTCAATGTTTTTCAAAGAAATCTTATGAACAAGTTTCCAGTCTTCCAATCTAGCCATGGGTTCTTTCTCAAAACGTTTCTAAAGATTAAATCTTGATGAATTAGTATTAATATGATGATTTGAATGTGATTTCACTTCAATTGCATGATGAACCCATGTTCCTTCCAAAATTAGGTTTAGCTCTTGTATGGGCTTTATGATTTCGGCTTGTTCTTGATGAATTGGTGATTCTCTTATGTTGAATTGCTTGTGGTTATTGTTATTTACATTAATTGATGTTGAATTGATGATGATCAGTCCATGATGATAAATATATGAAGAATTGAACATGAATAGCCTATGTTTCTACATGTTGTCTTGAAGTCGATTGTGAGATCGGTTAAGTAGACTTTTGATTATGTATGAACTGCTTTACCTACTGTTTTAGGGTGATGAAATGGATGAATTTTATAGGTATAAATCCTTAATGATCTAATTAAGAAGATCTTGCATGAATTGGTATAGATTCTTTTAGGCTATGAAGTCAAGAGGCTAAGTATGTGATGGATCTTGAATTGTGATTAGATGATGCATGACTTAGGCTTGATTTCTTACCTAATGAGCTACTGCCTTAGACTTATACATGTATGAACTATGTTCTAAAATCAATGTTAGGGAAGATAGCTAATGATCTATGTTATCCTACTTTCCTAGTATGTTGATATGATGTATTACGTTATGGTATAATCTTGTAGCGACTTGTACATGGTTTCCTATATGTTTAAAGTACATTTAGCTACTGCCATATATGTATTTTATTGATGAATAAGGTGTATTGATCAATGATGATCAAAGGGTGAGAAATTGGTAAGAATGCTTATTCTCTTTACTCTTCTACTTCTCTATTCTTTATAGTAATGTTGATGAAGCCTTGTATGGAATTGTGTGGTATGGTCCACTTATGGTGGCGGTGTTTACGTTATTGTCATTATATATGTGTTGACCTTAGCCTTGAAGGCATATTGATGAACTTATGAACGTGTGCCTAAAATGATACTATGAGAAGCTTATGCCTACTTTCCTATTCTAGTTGTGAATTAGGTAGTGTGGCTATTGTATGAGCATGTATATAATCATGTTAGGGTATTGTATAGGTGCTGCCATTGATGTGTTAAAATGGTTAATAGCCTCTACCCATGTATTCCTTATATGAAAGTGTAAATAGCTAAAGTTAGGAGTATGGATTTCATGGTATATATTGCCTTGTCTCCTATGCTATTATGTGTTGTGTGCTATGTGCTTGAAAGTATAATGTGGTCTAATAGTGTGGCTGACTTAAGATGATATTGCTAGCCATGATGTGATCATATTGGTCAATGTACACACACTCTCACTTACATGCGTATTATAAGTAGAATAAGTCATTGTGTCTAAATGAAAGGAAATTCTCATATTCACTAGTGTCTACTACTATGTATGTTAAGGTGATGTTTATGAATGTATGATTTGTATTCCCTTACTAGGAAGACTTGATAGGTGTACTAGTATGGGCAAGGGTATGGGACCTTGTTTATACATTGCACATGTGTACCTTGATAGGATAACTCCTAGGTTCGGTTCTTATGCGTATGAAGGATGATTATATGAATATGTTATGAATATGATGTACATGATATGATGAGGTATGAATGTGTATAGTGTCTTAGTAGGTTTATATGAAAGTATTGCTCATATAGTTATGCCTATAGACTTATGCATTGATATATGAACATGTGTGACTTGACGGGTTATGTGAAAGGTTTGCTCACATTTATATATACACTCACACACATGAATGATGATCTAGGGGCCTTGAGAGGGGTGCCCAAGAATGCTATGAATTCTAGATAGGTGCTTGAATATGCTATAAGCATATAAGCGATGGATATTTTAAAGCTTATGTTTTATAAATAAACGTAATAAAGGCTTTTCAAATAAAGGGAACCTAGCTTAGCACCGAGCGAACTTGACAATGGGAGGTGATGACTTATCCCTAGAAGGAAAGATTCATCCTAGAAGTTGCTCATATGACGATAACCTCCATGTTCGATGGATATGTCACTTTAAGGGATTCCCATGAGGAGCGGCCCACTTTACCATCTGGTATGAATAGGGATATCTACCTCTTAGTTCCATAAACTATGCTTGCCACATAGGATCTAACAAAGTGAATTCACTTGATATGCTAGCACATATGTTAATGTTCTACCTTGGCTCGGTAGTAACACCTTCCTTTGGTGTAAGGCTCTACAACACCAAATTCCATGATTTGCACCCATGGTCTTAGTGTTGGTTAAGGCTATGGTTTCCCTAAAGTAAAATGGACAATTGAAGTAATTGAATAGGATCCTAACTAGGAGGACTTAAGGTAAGTTACTTAGGATAGGTGGAAGTAATGAACCCATCTATACATTGCACAAGTGACTCCTTAGGAAGTCTTAGGTAGGTACCTTAATACTTATGATTATGTATGTGTCTTTTATGTATGATATTTTAGTCTTGGTTTGACTATGATTATATTGTACAATACTTTTATGATGGCATGTGTTGTCTTGTGTAAATGCTATGCATGGTTTTCTCTTATGTTCCTAAGGTGATGCATTGCACCAAGTATCCCTAAAGGATTACTTAGGAGATTAATGAATTGAAAGAAAGTGTTAAATGCTAAGAAGGGTGAGTTCACTATAAACTGACCTTTATGTGTACTTATATTCTATATGTGCTTTTATATGATGATTGGCCTTTGAATGTGTTGCTATGAAGTACGTGGATGATATAAATGATGTTGATAAAGGTTTTATGATGATTTACTCAAAATGGCATGAAGTATGATTTCAAAGGAAATGTCCCTTTTAAATGCATGTTTTCGCATGGTTGCCATACTTAGTACATTCTTGTGCTAATCCCATTCTTCTTTACTTTTTACACAAAGTGTAGGTATTGGAATGGTTAAAGAAGGTCTATGATTGAGGAGCTTGATAGGTGATTTTCCCAAGCTCAAGGAAAGGAATCCTTTAGTTTCAAGGATGTCCTACTAATGTCCTTATTGTAAAGTCTATTTAGTAATGTATAGCTTTGTATTATGTCTTAAGGGTTTATCCTTAATGTACTCTAAAGTTGTTGAGTCTAAGATGGCAAAGGGACTTAGAGTCTAAATCTGTATTATGTCTTATGTTTTATATATATACGATGTGATGTTTCTAGCATATGATGTGCTATGAAAAGTTTTAAATTTTCCGCTAAATTTACTATGCCAATGCAATGAATGATATGAGAGGCTTGTCTTAGACCTCCGAGAGGTCGACGACGCCGGTTACAATCCAAGATTATATCCTATCTTCTAGGGTATACTTTTGGGTTGTGACATTAATGAGATTGTGAGTCTTCATGGGATTCCTTTGTACATCATTTCGGATAGAGGTGCCCAATTCACTTCTCGTTTTTGGAAGGCTTTTTAAAAGGATTTGGTAATCAAGTGAAACTTAGTACCGCTTTTCATCCTCAGACGGATGGTCAAGCGAAACGTACCATTCAGACACTTGAAGACATGTTAAGATCATGTGTCATTGATCTCTAGGGAAGTTTGTATGATCACTTACCTTTGATTGAGTTCTCTTACAACAATAGCTATCATTCGAGCATCTCCATGGCACATTTTAAAGCACTTTATGGTAAAAGGTGTAGATCTCCGGTTGGATGGTTTGAGGTTGGTGAGTACTCACTCCTTGGTCCAGAGATTATCTATGAGGCTATAGAGAAGGTTCAAATCGTAATAGATAGATTGAAGACAGCCTATAGTCGGCAAAAGTCATATGCCGACAATAGAAGAACAAATCTTGAGTTCAAAATAGGTGAACATATCTACTTAAAGATTTCACCTATGAAAGGGGTGATGAGATTCGGTATAAAGGGGAAGTTAAGTCCCCGGTATTTTGGTCCTTACGAGGTTTTACAACGGGTTGTAAAGGTTGCCTATGAGTTGAAACTACCTAGTGAACTACCTTCAGTTCATCCGGTGTTTCATGTTTCTATGCTCAGGAAATGCATAGGCGACCCGGTGTCCATTCTTCCCATGGAAGTTTTAGGGGTAGATGAGAACCTCTCCTATGAAGAGGTTCCGGTTGAGATCCTAGATCTCCAATTCAAGAAGTTGAGAAACAAGGAAGTTGCCTCTATAAAAGTTCTATAGAGGAACCATCTTGTTGAGGGTGCAACATGGGAGGCTAAGGCCGACATGAAGTCCCGCTACCCTCATCTACTTATTCCTTGAGGTTACACATTCCTCTTGATATAGAAAGTAATGCATAATCAGGAAACTAATTGTTTCTAGATAGGTGTATGTTTTTGTAAAAGATAGTACCAACGAGAGGTTTAAGAAAATGCTTTCATACTCTATTCTTGCACTTATATGAAATATGTAGGCATGTGTCTTCTTGAGATTTTGCTGTTTTGTTGTTGTCTTTAGAATAATGATAGCATGGTAACTCTTTGATGTACTTTAAGCTCATGATAATGTTGAGAAGGAAATTCCTCACTGTGTTATGAAATATTGAGTTCTTACATGTTTGTGCATCATGAATTGAGTGCTATGTGTAATGTTGTGGTATGTGTTGAAAGGAATTGTAAAGTACTCCTATGAGCTGTGACTCATTACGATTTTATGTTGTTGATGGGTTGGGCTGCTAGTACTGAGTCTATTCTAACTCTCCAAAAGATTTTAGTGTCATTCGGGGACGAATGTTCCTAAGGGAGGGGGGGATAATGTAACACTCCGGAAATGCCATGGCTTAGAATAGAGATTAATCTATTTAATAATGTCTAAAATGATGTTTTCAGACCTATATTAATGTAATAAACTCATTTAGAAAAGGTTAGAGCCAACACAACAAAGAAAGACCTTGGCGTCCGTAAACTAGCTAATTTTAGCTAGTTGACGTCCCTATGTTTGGTGAAAGTTTAGAAGTCTCAAATGAAGTCCAAAACTTATAAAGAGACCTTGGATAGGTATTATGTATAACAAAGGGTCCAAACGTCCGGTAACAACATGTGTAGGCAGGCTTCCAAAGCAACTTGCGCGAACAAGATTGGGACTTGAGGTGTTCGGCGCACAGCCTACACACAGGGTTCTGCCACAAGAATTGAGATTCAACCTCATGACGCAAGGCTGACACGCACCTCACTTCCTCAACCCAAAGTTTCAGAAAAATAATGGGAATTTGCCCCACGACGCGCAACCACTTCCCATAATAGTTAAAATCGTATTTCTGGTAATTTAACTTCTTAAAAAGACCGATTTTAGTGGAGGGTATTTTCGGTATTTTATAGGATGACTATATATGGATTATAGATCAGTTTTAGACAACTTTTAACATGTCCAAATCTAATTCAAACGCAATTACCCATCTCTCTCACGAAACACTCTCTTTTCCAAACTCCATTGATGAACTAGAAGAGCTTAAGGAAGAAGACGAAGGCTTACAGGTTTCCAATCAAATTTCATGAATTATTCCTCTATAAGGTATGGGTTTTTCACTCTTGGATTCCTTTCCCCAAGAGGTCCTTTCAAAAATAAGTTTTCAGGAAATTCAAATACTAGGGTTTTTACTCTACAAAATGGATTTTCTTCCTAACTCTACCGTTATGATTTTCGATGAAAAGTAATTGTTTTCTATGGTTTATTTCACACGAATTGATGAGTATGTGGTTAGTAATGTTTGAATTTCGTGTGAAGCATGTTCTTATCTAGATGATGATTTCGTATGTTTGTCTCTACTACTTGATAATATGAAAACGTTAGGATTGGGACTAAGACTTGAATGAACTCTTTAATGACCCCTTTTCCTTATCCTATATTATAAATTAATCATTTTTATGAGTTAAGAAGTTAGTATTGGTTATGCTATTGAGTATTTCACTATGTGGTTGTTATGATTGTTGTAAGTTGAACGTAAGATCTTGAATAATGTTCTTGGAAGCAAGAGGTAACTCTTGAAAAGTCATGATGTCTCTGTGATATTTATATTAGCTTATAAATGATGATGCTATGCTATGGAAGTATGTATGATGTTAATATATATATATATGTATATATATATATATATATATATATATGTTGGGCTACAAACATGGTAATTGTAATATCATGATAAGAATACTATAATGCAAGTTTATGATATTCTCTTGTATGCTATACACAAGATGATTATGCTATTAATCTCACAAACGAAGGGTTGGGATGAAAGTAAATTCTCATCTAATCCTAAAGAGCTCATGATTATGTTTATACAAGGAGTTAATCTCCTATGACATATGATCAGAATTATGAATAAATGATGACTTCAAGATTAATCAAAAATGGAATTAAGCTTAGCACCGATGGACTAGATATGAGAGGTATCCCTTCCCTAGTTGGAAGGTAGGTTCACAATGAGTCTCATTAGATAGAGGCTTCCATGTAATGTGGAACTATGTGTCTCTAATGCATCTCCTAGTTCTTCAACTATGTTGCCACCATAGGATACTAGCTAGTGGATCCACCTAGAAAGATATGTCATGTTTACTTCAACTATGGCCGGTAGACCACCTTTTTTCTTTGTGGGGTTTTATGACATCGGATTCCATGTTTACCTCACATGGTCTATGTAGGTTAAGGAGAATGTTCCCTCATGTAAAATTAAATACAAGTAGCTGGACGTTTAGTATGGTGACTTGAAGAGTCTACATAGTATAGGTAGAAGTATGGGACTCTACCTAGACATTGAACAAGTTGACTCTAAGGGAAGTCCTAGTAGATTTTTCTTATGTAATATGATAACATGAAAGGTATGATGCTTATGATACATGTTGTTACTCTTATATGAAGTTGGTTACATTAATGAAAATGTTATTGGTCTATACTGCTTTATGAGGTGATGACCATTTATGTTACAAGTTATATGAAAAAAAGCTTTACTTGTGGTCTCCTATATTATCTATTTGGTTGTGTGGGGTTATGGGGCTTCATATTACCATTGCACTTGTAGGTTGGGGATGGGATCATTGGTAAGTGTTTCTTATGTTATGTATATATGATTTATTGAATATGAATGTTAACATGGCTCTATGAAAATATGTCTTTGATTATGATCATGCTTTATGTTGATGGAATCCTTAACTTGTATATGTTCTATGGTATGTGCATTGAAGACATTGATATGACTTAGCATGCTTTCTAAAGAAATGATAAATGATCCTTTTTCATGCATGTCCTTATATGTTATTTCCAAATACCCATACTTAGTACATGTGGCGTACTAACCCCATTACTTTATATTGCTACAATTGTAAGGTTCAACCATTGAAGATTAATAAGGTCAATTGAAGAATCTTGGAACTCTTTCTCCAAGTGTTGGCAGGTCTTCATGTTCAAGGATGCTATCTTTTCATTATTCTAGCTTACGAAGACATTAGTTGATTTTAAGAATATTATATTTCCATTTTTGTTCTTTGGATTCTTTTGTATTAAGTCCTATATGACATATTTACTATTTATTGGCTAAGTCCAGATTCGTACTCTTTAGATGGTTTTATATAAGTGAGACAAGTTTTTTTTTAGATATCGTATGTCATTATTAATGTTAAGTATGAAGTCTAAGTATACTTCACGTAGTATGTAGAAGTTTTAATTTGTCCACAATTTTAACTGATGAGATGTTATGACAAATGCTAAGGGCTTGTCTGAGTCCTTTGTGAGGACGATGACGCCTGTCGCATCTGGGGTATGCTATCTGGATGTGACATGTTCTTCGGGTCAAAAGCAGATGAAGACCCTCAACACTTCCTTGATGAGCTCTTCAAAATACTATTTGATGTGGGTGTGACTTCGAATGAGAAGGCCAAGTTGGTGGCCTATCAACTCAAATATGTGGCCCAAACTTGGTACACACAATAGAGAGATATTAGGGTGCTTAGAGGTGGTCCGGTGACTTGAGAGATCTTCAATATGGTTTTCCTTGAATGGTTCTTTCCTAGAGAGTTGAGGGAAACTATGGTGGAAGATTTCGTCAACCTTCGTCAAGGAGGTTGAGTGTACTTGATTACTACTTGAAGTTTACTAAATTGTCCAAGTACACTCTATCCTTGGTGTCTAACCCAAGGGATGAGATGAGTCTTTTACTTACGGGACTGTCCGATGACTTGGTGTAAGAATGTCGTTCGGGTATTCTTCATGATAACATGAATATATATCTTCTAATGGTTCATGCTCAAGAAGTGGAAGAAAGAACACTAAGGAGGAAGAATAGAGAGGCCAAGAGGGCCAAGTGTTATGAAGGTTGTTCTTCAAGGGGAAGGTTGGAAATCCAAGATTAGCCTACATTTAAGAAGAGATTCTCCAATAAAGTTCCTTCCAAATTTCCCAAGGCTCGTGATGATAGGTGTCAAACCCTAAGTCTCAAAAGGGTAGAGGTACTAGTTCACAAAGCAAGAAGTAACCTTGTGGAAAGTGTGGCAAGAAACATATGGTGAATGCCTAGTTTGGACGGACAATTGCTTTGGGTGTGGCAAGAGAGGACACAAGGTTAGAGATTGATCTAATGTAAAAAGGCAAGACAAGGGGAGTGGGAAACCTCAAGAAAGTAGTTCTAATGTTGATTCTCCAAGAAATAATCATTTTTATGCTCTTCGCTCTATGGGTGAACAACAGAGTTCTCCCGATGTGCTGACCGCTATGTCATAAGTTTTCTCTATTGATGTTTATGCTTTACTTGATCGGGGTGATCTATTATCTTTTGTTACTCCGTCGGTAGCAATAACTTTTGATATTTTGCCTGATATCTAAATGAACGTTTTATGGTAACTACCGCGGTAGTTAATTCGCTGGTTGCAAAGAGGGTATATATAGATTATCCTATAATGTTGCGCAATAGAGTTACTGATATTGAATTAGTAGAACCTGATATGGTTGATTTTGATGTCATTTTGGGAATGTATTGGTTGCATGATTGTTTTGCTTCCATTGATTATAGGACAAGAGTTGTCAAGTTCAATTTTCCTAATGAACCCGTTATAGAGTGGAAAGGGGGTAATTCTATCCCTAGAGGTCGTATAATTTCTTGTCTAAAGGCTTGTAAGATGATCTCTAAAGGGTGTTATACAATATTGTAAGAGTCAAAGATTTAGACTCCAAAAATACTCCCATAGAGTTAGTCCCCGTAGTGAGGGAACTTTTGGAGGTCTTTCCTGATGATCTTCCCAAAATCCCTCACGAACGGAAATTTTATTTTAGTATTGACTTGCTACCGGATACAAACCCCATTTAAATTCCTCCTTATCGGATGGTTCCGACCGAATTGAAAGAGTTGAAGGCTCAACTCAAGGACTTACTAGTTAAAGGCTTCAATAGACATAGTATTTCTCCATGGGGTGCCCTGGTATTGTTTGTGAAGAGTATGGATGGTTCCCTTAGAATGCGCATTGAATATCGCCGACTCAATAAAGGCACCATTAAGAACAAGTATCCTCTCCCTCAGATTGACGACTTGTTCGATCAACTCTAAGGGGCAAGATACTTTTCTAAGATTGACTTGAGATCGGGGTATTACCAACTTAGGGTGAGAGGTGAGGATATACCTAAAACGACATTCAAACTAGATATGGTCACTATGAGTTCCTAGTAATGTCATTTAGTCTCACTAATGACCTGACGACTTTTATGGACCTCATAAATAGGGTGTTTTGAAGTTACCTACATTCATTTGTCATTATCTTCATTGACGGTGTCTTGGTATATTTGAAAAAGGAGGGAGAACACATGCACCCTTTGAGGGTGGTATACAAGTGCTTAAGGAACACCAACTATTTGCCAAGTATAGCAAATGAGAGTTTTTGTTGATGTTGGTCAGATAATCTCTAGTGAGGGAGTTGAGGTTGATCCAAGGAAAACTGAGACGGTTAAAAATTGGCCTAGACCATTGACTCCAACTGACATTAGGAGTTTCTTGGGTCTAACGGTGTACTATAGGAGGTTTGTGGATGGATTTGTGTCCGTTACTTCTCCTTTTACTACCTTGACCCAAAAAAGTGTGAAATTTGAGTGGTTGGATTCATGTTAAAGATCTTCCAAATTTTGAAAGATAGGCTTACCTTCGTTCTGGTGTTGAGCTTACCAGAGGGTACGAAGAGCTTCATGGTATACTGTCACGACTGGAATCTAGACCCCAGACGAGACCGGCGTCGTTGACCTCTCAGAGGTTGCAGAAAAGCCTACTTACATCATTCTTACTTCATTTAAGTTAATTTTAGCGGAAAATTAAAAACTTTTTGTTTCTTAAAATACTTTTTAAACATTCTTATCATTTCATAAATTGTTCACCATCAACCATCTAACATTAAGGAATAAGCAACTGAAAGAAATAGTCCAATAAGTATTAAGTGTATAAATTGCAAAAATGGCACCAATACAAAGTCTGAATAAAAACAGGAAAGAAACGCTAGTGGAACATGATCCACTAGATCAACTCTAAAACTAAGCTATAATATAAAACAGTAGCATCCTCGAAAGCTTAAGGACCTACCAACTCCGGATGAATGTTGAACGTCCGGATAACTACAACAATGATCCTGTAGCTCTATCATCCACCTGTGCCTGCACCTAAAATAGTATAGTTGTATAGGGTTAGTACACACTTGTACTAAGTATGGGTATATGCAAGCACACACCAAGGACATGCATGAGAAATAATGGCTCTTTCCTAACAACATAATTTTCGGAAGTCAACTCAGTGGACTTGCCTAATTGGGATTAGGAAAGTCAGTGAGCTTTCCAAATTATGATTAGGAAATTTATGCCATAAGAGTAACATGCATCATCATACTTATCATATTGCACACAACACATAACATCTTACATATAGCACATATCATAGCACATAAGATATAACACATAGCTTCTTTTATTTCGTTCATTCATATGCCATGAGACCTTGGAATCATGGACTTGACATTAAGACTTTCCAAAATGAGGGCTCAACTTATGGGACCTCAAATAGGAAGTCTTCATTAGCAAACACAGAGTCTTCTTCATTCATTCATACGTACTTCATTTTATTTTGTTCATATGCTAGTATGAACACCAGCTATACCTAGGGTGTAGTTTAAGACTTTCATCGGGTTTGCTGTGCAATGATCAAGAATAACCTAATGTCATTACCTGAGTCTAGCTCACCTCTTGATTATCCTATACTAAACCTTTGGTATCATTTCATTATGTGCTTCATTTAAGGTTGGCTCATTCATTCATTGGGAACTTTAACTTTAACCGACATAGATCATGTGAGTATCATGAAATCCAGTGTCTCCCCCACACCGAAAATAGGTGGAGTCACCGGCCAAGGTGATCCAAAACATGCTAGCGTACATGGGAATTTAACCCTGCCAGATCCCTATATTGGTAGTATAGGTTCGAAGACCAGGAGATATAAGGAGATCCATACCCGGAAAGCCGGACAATCTCATCTCATGAGAGTTACGTGAACCTCTGCCCTTCCCGAAAGAAGGCATCACCGCTCATAACTAGTCTATCGGTGCTCAGTATAAAGTTCCATTCCATTCAACTCATACGTCACAGAAGCTGGCTTGTAGTATGAGGACATCATAGCTCATTAGATGATTTCTCATCTCATCATTAGTATTAAGTGTGTTAATCTCAATACTTTCATTAGAGTGTTCATAGAGAATGGTCTCTTCATTATCTTAGACTCTCACAGGTGAGTACGTTTTGGTAACATTTACTTAGGCTCAATTGAGATTGCTCTCATCATTAGCATTAGCCTCATATTATGTTGTCACCACATTCATTGTCATTAGCACATTTAATTTTCATATTTGCTCACCTCATTTTACGTGAATGTTCATTTCATCATATGCCAATATACTTGGCAATTGGTGTGTTTCATACCCTTACTTAACCCTTCTAGGGTTTCATCATTTCATTGTTCATTTCATCATTCAGTACATACATCTTAGGTTCACTTACTTTTAAACGTATGCTAGACTTATGAGTCTATACACACAAGCCATGAGGCTTCATTCATAATTCGTTAAGTGAGTCATACATTCATAAGATTATGTAGTACAAGACTTATGTATCTTGTATATATGCAAAGATCTTGATTTCGATCTAAGTAGGTGGCACTATTATTGGATATTTTGTTCACGTATGACTTATGTATCAATACGGAAATTTGGGCAAGGAAACCCAATTTCAAATCACTTGGATATCATTTACATTTTTCATTGATTTTATTTTTAATATTCATAAAATTTTAACTCTAGATTAAATCCCAATATTAATATCGTATCATTAATTTTCTACTTAATTTTTCTCTTAAGTTGGCCGAAGGGTTGTGGGTTCGAACCCCCACAACCCCTTTTTATTTTTCCTTAAATTCTCCTCGTCCCAATTCGCCTAAACCAAGAGGTTGTGGGATCAAACCCCCACAGCCTCTTGTATTTTCCTTAAATTTTAGCTGGGATAGGGAGGTTGTGGGTTCGAACCCCCACAGCCTCCTTATTTAATTCTTTAATTTCGCTGAGGACTTGGGAGATTGTGGGTTCGAACCCCCACAGCCTCCTAACTTTATTTTTTATTTAATTTCGGCGAGTGGCAGTGAGGTTGTGGGATCGAACCCCCAGAGCCTCACTTTATTTCTTTAGTTAATTTTGCCTTATTCTTTTTCAGCCTTGAGGTTGTGGGTTCGATTCCCACGCCTCACGTTTTCTTTTCTTTATTTTCTCCCCTTTGGCGCGTGCCTGGAGTTCGTGGGTTCGAATCCCACGCCTCCTATTTATTTACTTAATTTATTTTTCTCTTCTTTCTCCTCCAGTAGCCAGGTTCGATTCCCCCATCCCTATTTTCTTTTTCCCTTCTCGCGAAACCAGTAGCCAAGTTCGATTCCCTCCAGCCCCATTTTCTTTTCCCTTTTTTGCGAAATCCAGTAGCCAAGGGTGAGGTCACAGGTTTGAATCCTGGTGGCTTCACCTCTTTAAAAAGGAATTAAATATCTAGATTTCTTTGTTAAGCTTTAGTCTAAATTAATATTGCTTAGTTACTGGAAATTTTGGTCACTTTTCAACCCATTTTCATCCACGTTTTCACTTGATTCATAGAGTGCATTCACACATCATTTTAACACGTTTTTAGGTGCATCTTTTATAGATTTATTTGGCTAAAAGATTGTTATTCAATCAACCACATTTCATCACAATAAACACCACTTTGTGCATAACTTTAACACATAAAATACAAGAAATACATGCCCTTACACTTCTCCAAAAACAGTGGCTAAAACATCACTGTCCAACGCACACACACACCTTTTTTTTTTTAATCACACCTTGGTTGTCATCTTTGTAATTTCACGCACATAAACATATTCACATTTAACATAAAACATCACACCCTGCCTAAATCTACCAGCACACAATACCCAACCTACGAAATCGTTTGGGAGCTAGTGACAAGGACATGCAACGGGGAACAACCTTAGTTTTGGAGTGAACATTTTGAATCGTAAGGGGCCTCTTGGGAAAGGGACCAAGAGAGAAGAAACCCATACCTTTTTGACGTTGTTCAATCGTGAAGTTGCTGCCCAAATGTTTCTCCAAAGCCACGCCAAATTCACCTAAGGTTTCACCACCAACTCGACGGAAATCCCCCTTGCCTTAACGTTTTTTATTAGCTTGCTTTCTTAGACTTTTTGTGTGTTCTTCAAGTGTGAAGAACTTTTAATATTTCTTCAGTTCTTCAACGATATTTGGCAGAGATCAAAACGTGAGAGAGAGTTTTTGAGCGTGAAGAGTGATGAACGTGAGAGAGTGAAACGTGTGTGTAGTTGTTTTGGATTAGAGGATAACTTAGTCAATGTAGGACTCTCCTTAACAACCAAAAATCTGATTTATATCAAATAATACGTGAAAGGACCATTTTGCCCTTAATGAATCAAATTTTAATTGATTATTTAATCATCAATTCATCGCTTCAAGTGGGGATCAAACCCGAGTGACACGCCATTTACGAAAATGGGTCACTTCGGGTCGCCCCAACCCGAATTGCTCTTTTTAATTAAATTAATCAATTAATTAATTAATTCCTCAGGGTAATTACAATATTACCCTTGGCCTGGAAAAGACCATTTTACACCTGGACCCTCAAAACTTAAAATTTCTTCTTTTAAGTCCGGTAAAGATTCTTTCGATTAAATCTTCATTTTCGTGAGTCTCACATGGTTGGTTCCAACCTTTCCAAGCTCAATTAACTCCCCAAGTTAGTTGGCTTTGTCGTAGTAAGGGTTCTGAGGTCTGGTTCTACGCGTATCAATCCATGTGAACCTTGGTCTAATCGCAAGCATTCTTGACACCTTAAGTATTTATCTTATTCATTTTTAGGGTTGTTACATTATCCCCCCCCCCCCTTAGGAACATTCATACCAGAATGACACTACCACTACATATCGTAATGCCAGTCAGATCATAAACAAAATCACTATGCACAGTCAAGCAATAGCAACAAAATACGGAGAGATAAGGAAATATAGACTTAAGAATAGGAAGTCTAACCTCAAGAGATGAAAAGATGAGGTTAGCGGGATCTCATGTCGGCCTCAGCCTCCCATGTAACACCCTCAACAAGATGATTTCTCCACAATACCTTCACTGTTGCAATCTTCTTATTCCTCAGCCGCTTGACCTCTCTGTGATCTCAACATGTACCTCCTCATAAGACAAGTCTTCACCAACCCCCAATGCTAGAGATATGAAAGACTGGATGAACAGAAGCTAGCTCCGCAGGCAATGCTAACTCATAGGCCACCTCACCCACACGCTGCAGGATCTCATATGGCCCAACATACCTCGGACTCAGCTTCCCTTTTCTACCAAATCTCATCACCCCTTTAATAGGTGATATCTTCAAGTAAACCTGGTCACCAACATCAAACTCTAAGGGGCGCTTCCTGTTATCTGCATATGACTTCTGCCAATTGTAAGTAGTAGCCAACCTGTCCCTAATCACTCTGACCTTATCTAAGGCCTCATGAATGATCTCTGGACCCAAAATGGATGACTCTCCAACCTCGAACCACCCAACTGCATATCTACACCTCCTACCATACAGTGCCTCAAACGGTTCCATCCCAATGCTAGAGTGATAGCTATTATTATACGATAACTCTATCAAAGGCAGATGGTCATCCAAGTTACCTCTGAAGTCGATCACACACGCTCTCAACATGTCCTCTAATGTCTGAATGGTGCGCCCTGCCTGCCCATCTGTCTGAGGATGAAAGGCAGTGCTAAGCATTACCTGCATGCCCAAGCTCTTCTAGAAAGATCTCCAGAAATGTGAAGTAAACTGAGCTCCTCTATCTGAAATAATAGACAAAGGAATCCCATGCCATCTCACAATCTCATCAATGTAGAGTCTCGCATAATCCTCGGCTCTGTAAGTAGACTTCACAGGGATAAAGTGGGCAGACTTAGTCAATCTGTCCACAATAACCCATATGGAGTCATGCTGCCTCCTAGTCCTCGGAAGACCAACCACGAAGTCCATATTAATGGCCACCCACTTCCAAGTCGGAACCTCAATTATCTGAGTCAGACAGCCAGGCTTAAGATGCTCTGCCTTGACCTGCTGACAATTAGGACACTTGGCCACATATTGTGCAATGTCCTTCTTCATGCCATCCCACTAATAAATCTGCTTAAGATCATGATACATCTTGGTGGAACCTGGATGTATGGAATATCTGGAACCATGGGCCTCTGCAACAATCCTGGTTCGCAAATCATCCACATCTGGTACACACAACCTGTCCTGATACCTAAGTATGCCATCACCTCCCAAAGCGAAAGACTCATTCATCTTCATCAGCACTGAGTCCTTCAGCTCCATCAACACAGGATCTAGATGCTGACCCTGCTTGACTTCAACTACCAAGGATGATTCAGAACTAGGATGAATTGAAACATCCCCACTAGTAGAGTCAACCAATCGCACACCCAGTTTGGCCAGTCTATGTATATCTTTCACTAGCTCCTTCTTCTCATCCTCAACGTGGGTTGTACTTACCATGCTCATCCTGCTCAAAGCATCAGCTACAACATTAGCCTTACCTGGATGGTAGTGCACATTCATATCATAATCCTTCAACAACTCCAACCATCTCCGCTGACGTAGATTCAACTGTCTCTGAGTGAACACATACTGGAGACTCTTGTGGTCTGTGAATACATCCACATGCTCTCCATACAAGTAGTGCCTCCACAGCTTCAGTGCAAACACCATAGCTGCCAACTCCAGGTCATGAGTGGGATAATTCTTCTCATGAACCTTGAGCTGTCTGGACGCATAGACTATCACCTTACCAACCTGCATAAGAACACAACCCAAACCAGCCCTAGATTCATCACAGTAAACAGTGTAATTCTCACCACACTTAGGCAAAGTAAGCACCAGGGCTGAAGTGAGTCTGTCCTTCAGCTCATGGAAACTCCTCTCACAAGTCTCCGTCCACTCAAACTTGGCTTTCTTCTTAGTCAAAGCTGTCAATGGGGCAGCAATGGAAGAAAAGCCCTCCACAAACCTGCGGTAGTAACCAACCAATCCCAAAAATCTACGGATGTCAGTGGGAGTAAGAGGCTTTGGCCAGTTCTTCACAGCCTCAATCTTCCTGGGATCCACCTCCACGCCCTGATCGGACACAACATGACCCAGGAAGGTCACTGATCTTAGCCAGAATTCGCATTTGCTAAATTTGGCATACAACTGATGCTGTCTAAGTACTTGTAAGGTTAGTCTCAAATGTTGTTCATGCTCTTCCTTGGTCTTAGAGTAGATGAGAATGTCATCAATGAATACTATGACGAAAGAGTCGAGGTATTCACGGAAGACCCTGTTCATAAGAACCATATATGCAGCAGGTGCATTCTTGAGACCAAATGACATGAGTAGAAACTCATAGTGACCATAACGGGTACGAAAGGCTGTCTTTGGGATATCTCCATCCCTAACCCTAAGTTGATGGTACCCTGAACGAAGATCAATTTTTGAAAAGAAACTAGACCATTGGAGCTGATCGAACAAATCATCTATTCTGGTAAGTGGATACTTATTCTTTATAGTGACTTTGTTGAGCTGCCGATAATTGATACACATTCTAAGGGTTCCATCTTTCTTTTTGACAAACAACACTGGAGCGCCCCAAGGGGATATGCTCGGCTGAATGAAACCCTTGTCAGTGAGATCTTTTAACTGCAGCTTCAACTCTTTGAGTTCAGCTGGAGCAATTCTGTAAGGGGGAATTGAAATTGGTTTAGTATCGGGTTCTAAGTCGATACCAAAATCAATCTCTCGAGGGGGAGGGACTCTAGGCAAATCATCAGGAAACACATCTAGGAACTCATTCACTACAGGTACTGAGCCTATCAAAGGAATGTCATGATCTAGATCATTAACACTCACAAGATGACAAATAACCCCTTGGACATCATTTTATTGGCCTTATGGTTCGAAATAAAGAGGTTAGGACGACTCGAGTTGTACCCCTCCCAGACTAGCTCCTCTTCATTTGGGAAACAAAATCTCACCACTCTACTACGACAGTCCAAGCAAGCATAACAACTGTGAAGCCAGTCCATGCCAAGAATAACATCAAAATCATGCATGCGTAACTCAACCAAATCTGCGCACATAGTCTTACCACTTACAACTATTGGGCAATCCTTGTATACTCTATCAGTTTTCACATTCTCTCCTAAAGGTGTACTAACCACTATAGGATCATGCAGAACTTCAGGCAATATCTCAAAAGTTAGAGCAAGCAAAGAAGTTACAAAGGAAAGCGTAGACCCTCGATTAGTAAAGCATAAATAGAAGTTGAGAATACTTGCAGCATACCTGTGACCACATCAGCGAACTTCTCCTGCTCCTCCCTTCCCTTCAGGGCATAGAATCTATTCCTTTTAGGAGGCTCGGCTGCTGCTGCACCCTGTGGATTAGGCCTAGGCTGATCATTACCTCCAGCCTGACCTCTATTCTGTGGGCAGTCCCTAACCATGTGTCCACTCTTACCGCAACCGAAGCAGGCATTAGTGCCCTGTCTGCACTCTCCACTGTGAGCTCGGCCACACCTAGCACAATTCTTTTTAGGACGCTGCATCTCACCTCTATTGCCCTTCTTGGGCTCAGGTCTGCCTCCTCTAGGTGTTGTAATCCTCTGAAAACTTGAGTTCCCAGAACTCTGTTGCCCCTTCTTGAACCTGGGCTGCTCACGGACGCCAAAATTATTTCTGTGGCCTCCATGGCTGGGATCTGCCTGATCTTGAGGCTTAGGACTCCTAGCATCATGAACACCTATCTTTTTATGACTTTTCTCTACCTGCTGGATGTGCACCATAAACCTGGAGAGGTCCATATTATCATGGAGCATCGCAGACCGACACTCCTCCTCCAGATCTCCACTGATTCCTATGAGGAACGTGCTCATCTCATCCCTGCTGTTAGAAACAAGAGAAGTGGCATACCTGGATAATTTCACAAAGCTCAGTACTCCCCTCATTCTTGTTATTAAATACTAAGGAAAGTAACATACCTTGATAGCTTAACAAACTTCAGGGAATACTTCCTAAATGTCATAGAGCCTTGTTTAATGTTGATGAACTCCTCAACCTTGGCTTCCCTCATCTCTCTGGGGAAGAATCTCTCCAGAAATGCTGTCTTGAACAGCTCACAAGTGACTGGAACTCTGCCCAAAACTCGGCTATACTGCCACATCTTGCACCAAGTCTGTGCAACATCCTTAAGCTGATAGGAAGCCAGCTCAGCCTTCTCAGTATATGTGTGTAACAAGCCTAAAAATGAATAGGATCAAGACTTAGGTTGTCAAGAATGCTTGCTATTAGACCAAGGTTCACACAGTTTGATACGCGTAGAACCAGACCTCAGAACCCTTACTACGACCAAGCCAACTAACTTGGGGAGTTAGTTGAGCTTGGAAAGGTTGGAACCAACCAATTAAGGCTCTCGAAAATGAAGATTTAATCGAAGGAGTCTTTACCGGACTTAAAAAGAAGAAATTTTAAGTTTTGAGGGTCTAGGGGTAAAATGGTCTTTTCCAGGCCAAGGGTAATATCGTAATTACCCTAACAAATTAATTATTTAATTAATTAAATTAAATGAAGGACCCGTTCGGGTTAGTCGACCCGAAATGACCCGTTTCCGCGAAACGGTGTCACCCGGGTTCGAACCCCAACGGATGCAACGAATAGGGGTTCAATTATTGTTTTAAAATCTAATTTTTTTTGTAAGGGCAAAATGGTCCTTTCACATATTAGTTAAATTAATCAGATTTTATTAATATAATAAAAACCCTATTGACTAAGTCCTAACTAAACTCCTAAACTTACAATAACTCTCACACTCTCACGTTTCATCACTCTCACATTTCATCATTCACCCTCACGTTTTCTCTCTGCCTAAACAACTTCAAGAATAGAATATATATTGAAGTTCTTCACACTTGAAGAACTCACACAAAAATCTAAGAAAAATAATGTTAATCCATCACGTTAGGCAAAGGGGAGGAGTCTTCCGTCGATTGGTGTTGAAGTGTTGGACTTGAGTGTGGTTTGGAGAGGTTGGACAGCAGGTCGTGCATTGTAAAAAAGTCAAAAAGGTATGGGTTTCTCTCATGGAATTATTTCTCCAAGAGTACTTTCTTTCGAACGCTTCTTAAACTCTTGAAAACTAAGGTTGTTCCCCTTCGTATGTCCTTGTCCCTAGCTCCCTAACGAATTCGTAGAATGGGTATGTTGTGCTGCTAGATTTAAGTATGTATGATGTGTTTATATTAAATGGGAACATATTTATGTGCGTGAAATCACAAAAATGATAACCAATGCGTAATTGAAGAAAATGTGTGTGTGTGTACGTTGGCATTGATGTTTTAGCCACTGTTTGAAGGCGTGTAAGGCATGTTTTTATTCTTGTATTTCATGTGTTAAGGTTGTGCATAATGTGATGTTCATATGGTGTGTGAAGTTACAAAGTTTGAGTGAAAACGCTTGACTAAATGTAATCCTAAACTACACCTAAATTACATGCTAAGTGTTTGGTGAAATGCCCTAAGAAACTAATATGAAAAGTTGATTTATGGAAGGTTAAAACTATGAATAAATTTTCCAGATTATGCACTCTACGATGAGGTTAAAAATCTGGGTTTAAAAGGGGAAATAAAATCTGTGAGGTCAATGGGAATTGAACCCAAGACCTTACATGTTAAGAAGGCTGAAAAAGAAAAAAAATGTGAAGGGGCTAAGGGGAATCGAACCCCTTAGCTACTGTTGTCGCGAGAAAAGAAAAAGAAAAATGGGGCTGGGGGGAATCGAACCCGGCTACTGGAGTTCGCGACAAAGAAAAAGAAAATGGGGCTGGGGGGAATCAAACACGCGATGCTGGGGGAGAAAGAAGAGAAAAACAAATCAAACAAATGAATGGGAGGCGTGGGATTCGAACCCACGACCTCCAGGTACGCGCAAAAGGGAAAAGAAAATAAAGAAAAGAAAACGTGAGGCGTGGGAATCAAACCCACGACCTCAAGGCTGAAAAAGAATAAGGCGAAATTAATTAAAGAAAATGAAGTGAGGATGTGGGGGTTCGATACCACAACCTCACTGCCACTCGCCAAAATTAAATAAAAGAAAATGGGAGGCGTGGGATTCGAACCCACAACCTCCCAAGCCCTTAGCGAAAAATTTAAATATAAAAAAAAATGGGAGGCGTGGGATTCAAACCCACAACCTCCCAAGCCTCTAGCGAAATTAAATTAAAATAAGGAGGCTGTGGGGGTTCGAACCCACAACCTCCCTATTCCCAGCGAATTAAATGATAAAAATCAAAGAGGCTGTGGGGGTTTGATCCCACAACCTCTTGGTTGGGCGAAAATGAGCAAAAAAATATTAAAGAAAAATAAAAGGAGGTTGTGGGGATTCGAACCCACAACCCTTCGGCCAACTTAAGAGTAATATTAAATAGAAAATTAATCCTTCGATGTTAATATTGAGATTTAATTTAGAGTTCTAATGTTATGAATATTAGAAATAAAATCAATGAAAAATATAAATGATATCCAAGTGATTCAAGACTTGGGTTCCCTTGCCCAAACTTCCGTTTTGATACATAAGTCATACGTGAACAAAATATCCAAGAATAATGCCACCTACTTAGATCGAAATCAAGATCTTGGAATATATACAAGATACGTAAGTCTTGTACTACATAATCTTAGGAATGTATGAATCACTTAACGAATTATGAATGAAGCCTCATGGCTTGTGTGTGTAGACTCATAAGTCTAGCATACGTTTAAAAGTAAGTGAACCTAAGATGTATGTATTGGATGATGAAATGAACATTCACGTAAAATGAGGTGAGTAAATATGAAGAGTAAATGTGCTAATGATAATGAATGTGGTGACACCATGATGTGAGGCTAATGCTAATGATGAGAGCAATCTCAAATGAGCCTAAGTAAATGTTACCAAAATGTACTCACCTACGAGAGTGTAAGATAATGAAGAGACCAGTCTCTATGAACACTCTAATGAAAGTATTGAGATTAACACACTTAATACAAACGATGAGATGAGAAATCATCTAATGAGTTATGATGTCCTCATACTAGAAGCCAGCTTCCATGACTTATGAGTTGAATGAAATTGAACTTTATACTGAGCACCGATAGGCTAGCTATGAGCGGTGATGCCTTCTTTCGGGAAGGGCGAAGGTTCACGTAACTCTCATGAGATGAGACTGTCCGGCTTGCCGGGTATGGGTCTCCATACATCTCCTAGTCTTTGAACCTATACTGCCAATATAGGGATCTGGCGGGGTTAAATTCCCATGTACGCTACCATGTTATTGGATCACTTTGGCCGGTGATTCCACCTCTTTTCGGTGTGGGGGAGACACTAGATTTCATGATGCTCACATGATGTATGTCAGTTAAAGTTAAAGTAGCCAATGAATGAAAAGCACAATGAAATGAATGGTACCAAAGGTGTTAGGATAGGATAATCATGAGGTGAGCTAGACTCAAGTAATAACACTAGGTTATTCTTGATCATTGCACAGCGCACCCGATGAATGTCTTAAACTACATCCTAGGTATAGCTGGTGTTCACATTGGTCTATGAATGAAATAAAATGAAGTACGTATGAATGAATGAAGCAGACTCAGTGTTTGCTAATGAAGACTCCCTAGTTGAGGTCCCATATGCTGAGCCTTCATTTTGGAAAGTCTTAATGTCAAGTCCATGATTCCAAGGTCTCATGGAATATGAATGAATGATATGAAATAAGCTATGTGTTACATGTTATGTGCTATGATATGTGCTATATGAAGATGTTATGTGCTGTGTGCAATACGATATTTATAATGATACATGTTACTCTCATGGCATGACCTTCCTAACCCAATTTGGAAAGTTCACTAACTTTCCTAATCTCAATTTGGCAAGTCCACTAACTTGACTTCCAAAATCATGTTGTTAGGAAAGATCTATTCTTTCTCATGCATGTCCGTGGTGTGTGCTTGCATATACCCATACTTAGTACAAGTGTGTACTAACACTATACATCTATACTATTTTAGGTGCAGGCACAGGTGGGCGATAGAGCTACAGGATCATTGTTGCAGCTATCCGGACGTCAGCATTCATCCGGAGTTTGGTAGGTCCTCATGCTTTCGAGGATGCTACTGTTTTACATTCTAGGTTAGTTTTAGAGTTGAGCTAGTGGAGCATGTTCCACTAGCGTTTCTTTCCTGTTTTTATTCAGACCGTGTATTGGTGCCATTTTGGCAATTATACACTTAATACTTATTGATCTATTTCTTTCAGTTGCTTATCTCTTAATGTTAGATGGTTGATGGTGAACTATTATGAAATGTTATGAATGTTTAACAAATATGTTAAGGAGCTAAAAGTTTCAAATTTTCCGCTAAAATTAACCTAAGTGAAGTATGAATAACGTAAGTAGGCTTGTCTGCGACCTCTGAGAAGTCAACGACGCCGATCTCGTCTGGGGTCTAGATTCCAGTCGTGACACTGTGGCCCCCATAGCCACAAGAATCTTATGCACCTCATCCACAAACTCCTGGGGATCCTCTGTAGTCCTAGACCCTGTGAAAATAGGAGGATTCATCCTCGTGAAATCACTCAGCCTGTCAGCCATGCTACGAACCGGTGGGTTCTCCCTCTGAACATTCTGCCGGTTGACCTGGGCAGTCATAGACTGGGCCTGCATAGTAATGGCATGTGCCATCTGGGCCAGAGATGCCCTCACCTCAGCATCAGTCAACCCATCTGGGTTAACTGGCATAGCCACTCCTTCAGCTGGAGCCTGGGGTGGATCCTGATTGCCACCAGCAGCTGCACCTCCTCTCCTCTGACCAATAGCCCTCGTAGTATTCATTCTCTGAAAACAACAAAGATTGATGTTAGACACGCTCATAACACTAAGAAATTAATATTTAGGAAAAGCACGATAAGATCAGAAAAAAGGAAGTTTTCCTATGCGTCATGCAGTCTCTAATCCAGGATAGTGGTGCACTTCACTACCATGACATAGAAACTACTCAATGTGGTTGATGTGAACTTATTATTATCACTACCAAGGACATGCATGAGAAAGAATGGCTCTTTCCTAACAACATAATTTTTGGAAGTCAAGTCAGTGGACTTTCCTAATTGGGATTAGGAAAGTCAGTGAGCTTTCCAAATATGGATTAGGAAAGTCATTCCATGAGAGTAACATGCATCATCATACTTATCATATTGCACACAGCACATATCATCTTACATATAGCACATATCATAACACATAACATATAACACATAGCTTCTTTCATATCGTTCGTTCATATGCCATGAGACCTTGGAATCATGGACTTGACATTAAGACTTTCCGAAATGAGGGCTCAACATATGGGACCTCAACTAGGGAGTCTTCATTAGCAAACACAGAGTCTGCTTCATTCATTCATACGTACTTCATTTCATTTTGTTCATATGCTAGTGTGAACACCAGCTATACATAGGGTTTAGTTTAAGTCTTTCATCGGGTTTGTTGTGCAATGATAAAGAATAACTTAATGTCATTACTTGAGTCTAGCTCACCTCTTGATTATCCTATCCTAACACCTGAGTCTAGCTCACCTATTCTTTCTACAAAAGTGAAATCTGAATGAACTGAATGAAGTATAAAATAAAACAAAAATGAACAACAAGAGAGAATTGGTCTGATGGTAAGCACTTTTCACTTCCAACCTTCAGGTTGTGAGTTCAGTTCCCCAAGGCAGCATAATGTGCGAGCTCCTGGTCCGGTGTCACGACCGGAATCTAGACCCCATACGAGACCGGCGTCGTTGACCTCTCAGAGGTCGCAGATAAGCCTACATACATCATTCTTACTTCATATAGGTTAATTTTAGCGGAAAATTTGAACTTTTTGTTTTCTTATTTCATGCTAAACATTTTAAACTTAACATCATGGGCGTTCACAAATCAACCATCTAATATAGAGATAATCAAATGAAAGAAACAGTGCAATATTGTAATAAATGTATAATTGCCAAAATGGCACCAATATAATGTCTGAAATAAAAACGGAATGAAACACTAGTGGAACATGCACCACTAGCTAAAGCTTACATCTAAGCTAGATTTTAACGGTAGACATCCTCGAAAGCATGAGGGCCTACCAAGTCCGGATGAAAGCTCCATATCCGGATAGCTGCAACGTCAACCTGTAAGCTCTAGCGTCCACCTATGCCTGCACATAAAAATATAGAGTTGTATGGGATTAGTACACACTTGTACTAAGTATGGGTATATGCAAGCACACACCAAGGACATGCATGAGAAAGGATTGCTCTTTCCTAACAACATGATTATGGAAAGTCAAGTCAGTGGACTTGCCAAATTGGGATTAGGAAAGTTAGTGAACTTTCCAAATTTGGATTAGGAAAGTCAGTAAGCTTTCCAAATTTGGATTAGGAAAGTCAGTGAGCTTTCCAAATTTGGATTAGGAAAGTCATGCCATGAGAGTAACATGCATCATCATACTTATCATATTGCACACAGCACATAACATCATACACATAGCACATATCATATAGCATATAGCACATAACATCTTTTATAACATTCATTCATATGCCATGAGACCTTGGAATCATGGACTTGCCATTAAGACTTTCCAAAATGAGGGCTCAACATATAGGACCTCAACTAGGGAGTCTTCATTAGCAAACACAGAGTCTTCTTCATTCATTCATACGTTCTTCATTTCATTTAGTTCATAGGCTAGTGTGAACACCAGCTATACCTAGGATGTAGTTTAAGACTTTCATCGGGTTTGTTGTGCAATGATCAAGAGTAACCTAGTGTCATTACTTGAGTCTATATCACCTCTTGATTATCCTATCCTAACACCTTTGGTATCATTTCATTATGTGCTTCATTTGAGGCTGGCCTCATTCATTCATTGGGAACTTTAACTTTAACCGACATAGATCATGTGAGCATCATGAAATCTAGTGACTCCCCCACACGGAAAAGAGGTGGAGTCACCGGCCAAGGCAATCCAAAACATGCTAACATACATGGGAATTTAACCCCGCCAAATCCCTATATTGGCAGTATAGGTTCGAAGACCAGGAGATATAAGGAGACCCATACCCGGCAAGCCAGATAGTCTCATCTCATGAGAGTTACGTGAACCTCCTCCCTTCCCGAAATAAGGCATCACCGCTCATAACTAGTCTATCGGTGCTCAGTATAAAGTTCCATTTCATTCAACTCATACGTCACGGAAGCTGGCTTCTAGTATGAGGACATCATAGCTCATTTGATGATTTCTCATCTAATCATTAGTATTAAGTGTGTTAATCTCAATACTTTCATTAGAGTGTTCATAGAGAATGGTCTCTTCATTATCTTACACTCTCATAGGTGAGTACGTTTTGATAACATTTAATTAGGCTCATTTGAGATTGCTCTCATCATTAGCATTAGACTCATATCATGTTGTCACCACATTAATTGTCATTAGCACATTTACTCTTCATATTTACTCACCTCATTTTACGTGAATGTTCATTTCATGATATGCCAATATACTTGGCCATTGGTGTGTTTCATACCCTTACTTAACCCTTGTAGGGTTTCATCATTTCATTGTTCATTTCATCATTCAGTACATACATCATAGGTTCACTTACTTTTAAATGTATGCTAGACTTATGAGTCTATACACACAATCCATGAGGCTTCATTGATAATTCGTTAAGTGAGTCATACATTCCTAAGATTATGTAGTACAAGACTTATGTATCTTGTATATATGCCAAGATCTTGATTTTGATCTAAGTAGGTAGCATTATTCATGGATATTTTGTTCACGTATGACTTATGTATCAATACGGAAATTTGGGCAAGGAAACCCAATTTTGAATCACTTGGATATCATTTACATTTTTCATTGATTTTATTTTTAATATTCATAACATTTTAACTCTAGATTAAATCCCAATATTAATATTGTATCATTAATTTTCTACTTAATTTTTCTCTTAAGTTGGCCGAAGGGTTATGGGTTCGAACCCCCACAACCCCTTTTTATTTTTCCTTAATTTCTCATAGTCCCAATTAGCCTAAACCAAGAGGTTGTGGGATCAAACCCCCACAGTCTCTTGTATTTTCCTTAAATTTTCGCTGGGATAGGGAGGTTGTGGGTTCAAACCCCCACAACCTCCTTATTTAATTCTTTAATTTCACTGAGGTCTGAGGAGGTTGTGGGTTCGAACCCCCACAGCCTCCTAACTTTATTTTTTATTTAATTTCGACGAGTGGCAGTGAGGTTGTGGGATCGAACCCCCACAGCCTCACTTTATTTCTTTAGTTAGTTTTGCCTTATTGTTTTTCAGCCTTGAGGTCGTGGGTTCGATTCCCACGCCTCACGTTTTCTTTTCTTTATTTTCTCCCCTTTGGCGCGTGCCTGGAGGTCGTGGGTTGGAATCCCACGCCTCCCATTCATTTACTTAATTTATTTTTCTCTTCTTTCTCCTCCAGTAGCCAGGTTCGATTCCCCCCAGCCCCATTTTCTTTTTCCCTTATCGCGAAACCAGTATCCATGTTCGATTCCCCCCAGCCCCATTTTCTTTTCCCTTATCGTGAAATCCAGTAGCCAAGGGTGAGGTCACAACTTCAAATCCTGGTGGCCTCACCTCTTTAAAAAGGTATTAAATTTCTAGATTTCATTGTTAAGCTTTAGTCTAAATTAATATTGCTTAGTTATTAGAAATTTTGGTCACTTTTCAACCCATTTTCATCCACGTTTTCACTCGATTCAGAGAGTGCATTCACACATAATTTTAACACGTTTTTAGGTGCATCTTTTATAGATTTATTAGGCTAAAAGATTGTTATTCAATCAACCACATTTCATCACAATAAACACCACTTTGTGCATAACTTTAACACATAAAATACAAGAAATACATGCACTTACACTTCTCCAAAAACAATGGCTAAAACATCACTGTCCAACGCACACACACACCTCTTTTTTTTTTATCACACCTTGGTTGTCATCTTCGTAATTTCACGCACATAAACATATTGAAATTTAACATAAAACATCACACCTTGCCTAAATCTACCAGCACACAATACCCAACCTACGAAATCATTTGGGAGCTAGTGACAAGGACATGCAAAGGGGAACAACCTTAGTTTCAGAGTGAACATTTTGAATCGTAAGGGGCCTCTTGGTAAAGGGACCAAGAGAGAAGAAATCCATACCATTTTGACGTTGTTCAAACGTGAAGTTGCTGCCCAAATATTTCTCCAAAGCCACGCCCAATTCACCTAAGGTTTCACCACCAACTCGACGGAAATGCCCCTTGCCTTAACGTTTTTTATTAGCTTACTTTCTTAGACTTTTCGTGTGTTCTTCAAGTGTGAAGAACTTTTAATATTTCTTCAGTTCTTCAACGATATTTGGCAGAGAAAAACGTGAGAGAGAGATTTTGAGCGTGAAGAGTGATGAACGTGAGAGAGTCAAACGTGTGTGTAGTTGTTTAGGATTAGAGGATGACTTAGTCAATGTAGGACTCTCCTTAACAACCAAAAATCTGATTTATTTCAACTAATACGTGAAAGGACCATTTTGGCCTTAATGAATCAAATTTTAATCGATGATTAAATCATCAATTCATCGCTTCAAGTGGGGCTCGAACCCGAGTGACACCCCATTTGCAAAAATGGGTCACTTCGGGTCGCCCCAACCCGAATTGCTCTTTTTAATTAAATCAATTAATTAATTAATTAATTCCTCAGGGTAATCACAATATTACCCTTGGCCTGGAAAAGACCATTTTACCCCTGGACCCTCAAAACTTAAAATTTCTACTTTTAAGTCCGGTAAAGACTCTTTTGATTAAATCTTCGTTTTCGTGAGCCTCACATGGTTGGTTCCAACCTTTCCAAGCTCAATTAACTCCCCAAGTAGTAGCCTATGCCTATGCCTCTAGACTACTTAAGGTGCATGAGAAGAATTATCCAACTCATGATCTTGAGTTAGCGGTCGTAGTGTTTGCTTTGAAAAGATAGAGGCATTATCTTTATGGTGTTCATGTTGATGTGTATACCGACAATAAGAGTCATAAATATGTGTTTACTTAAAACGAATTAAATATTTGAAAAACAAGATGGTTGGAATTGTTGAAAGATTACGACATAAGTGTTCTCTACCACCTTGACAAATACAATGTGGTTGCGGATGCTCTAAGTCGAACCATGGGTAGTGTGTCTCATGCGTAAGAAGCCAAGAAAGACCTACTAAAATATGTTCATAGGTTAGCTCATTTGGGTGTTAACTGGAAGATTATCCAAGTGGTGGTTTTATGGTCTGAGTTGTCTTTGGTGGTTGAGGTGAAGTCTAAGAAACTCCTTGATCCCTCATTGATTGAGTTGAATGAATCTATTCTTGGTAAGCTTTATGAGTCATCCTCCTTTGGGGTGGATGCTGTTTTCATGTATCAAGAGAGGTTGTGTGTGCCTAATGTTGATGACTTGCAAAACCAGATTCTTGTGGAAGCTCATGGTTCCCGTTATTCTATTCATTTGGGCTCTACTAAGATGTATCATGACCTTAGAGAAGTGTTTTCGTGGGATGGCTTCAAAAGGGACATAGCGGAATTTGTTGCAAGGTGTCAAAATTGCCAACAAGAAAACCCATTTGTAGAGAAAAAATCTATGTAGTTTTAGTTTAGAAATAACTTTGAAAGGACGTCTTGCGGAAATGAATCCCAAGAGTGAAGAACCCATATTTTGATGAAGATTCAATCCACGAATTTTGATAAGAAAAGTTGAGAACTTGACCTTCTTCTCCAAACTTCCAATGCTCTTCAATGGTGGTTGCGTAGAGAGAGAGTTTAGAGAGAGATGAGAGTGATTTGAAGAATTTAATTTGGAGTGCGTGAAAATGTCTTAAAACTAACTTAAAAAACATATAAACTCGTCTCCTAAATTACCTAAACGACCCCTTACTTAATTGGGTCTATTTGTGGAGTTGAATTGACTTAAAAGCAATGCAGACGAATCTCTGAAGAGTCTGCGCATCACAGGGGCAATTTCAATTCTTTTTTCTCAAATCTGGGTCAAGGCAGTGAGCCTCATGAAGGACCCACATGGCGAGGAATATTTTTGCCTTCCTTGGGCTGACTGCGCGATGCGTGGCTGGATCCACATCATGGGTGTCGCAAGCTGCTTTGGCAGTCTGCTCGCCAATGTTTGGGCCCTCCTTAAGGACCGTTCGCGTTGTCCTTGGGGAGTCGTTACTGGACGTTTGGACTATTTATACTATATTTTACATATTTAAAGTGATTTTAAATGTTTTAGACTTCATTTGACACTCCAAAAACTTTAGCAAACATAGGGACGTCTACTAGTTCAATTTAGGTAGTTTCTGGACGTCAAGGTCTTTCTTTGTCGTTTTGGATCTAAACTTCTATTATCAAATTTAATACATTAATATAGGTATGGAAACATCATTTTAACCAATTATTTAATAGTCAAAGCTCTATTCTATGTCATGGAACTTCCATAGTGTTAAATTATCCCTCACTTAGGAACATTCTTCCCCGAATGACACCAAAATATCTTGCAGGGAAAGGATTGAGTCAATTCTAGCAGCCCTACCAACAACAACATATAATAATTATAAGTCACATCTAATAGGAGTACTTCACAACTCCTTTCAACACATAGCAACTCAATTTATGATGCACAACATATAAGAACTCAACATTTCATAACACAAAATTAAGAACTACCTTCTCAACATCAACATTAGCTCAAAATACATCAAAGAGTTACCATGATAGAAAGACAACAACAAAAACAACAAAATCTCAAGAAGACAACATGCATACATATTTCATATAAGTGCAAAAGTAGAGCATGAAGACATTTTCTTAAAACTCAATTTGGTACAACTTTACCAAAACATGTACTTATTTAGAAAACAAGTCAATTTCATACTATTCATTATTAATATTTATTAAGAGGAATTAATAACCTCAAATAGTAAAGAGATAAAGGTAGCGGGACTTCATGTCGTCCTCGGCCTCCTATGTTGCACCTTCAACAAGATGGTTCCTCTATAAGACTATTATGGTGGGAACCTCTTCATTCCTCAACTTTTGAATTGGCGATCTAGGATCTTAAACGGAACATATTCATAGGAGCGGTTCTCATTCACCCCTAAACCTTGAATAGGTAAAATAGACACCGGGTCGCCTATGAATTCCTTGAGCATAGAAACATGAAACACTATATGAACCGAAGCTAGTTCACTAGGTAGTTTCATCTCATAGGAAACTTTTCCGACCCGTTGTAAAACCTCATAAGGACCAACATACCTAGGACTTAACTTCCCCTTTTTATCAAATCTCATCACCCCTTTCATAGGTTAAATCTTTAAATACATGTGATCACCTATTTCAAACACAAGATCCTTTATCCTATTTTCGGCATAAGACTTTTGCCGACTATAGGTTGTCTTCAATCTATTTCTTATGACCCAAACTTTCTCTCTAGACTCATAGAAAATCTTGGGACCATGGAGTGAAGACTCACCAACCTCAAACCATCCAACCAGAGACTTACATCTCCTACCATAAAGAGCTACAAAAGGTGCCATTGAGATGCACGAATGGTAACTATTGAGAACTCAATCAATGGTAGGTGATCATCCCAAATCCCCTTAAAATCAATAACACATGCTCTTAACAAGTCTTTTAGGGTCTTAATGGTACGTTCCTCTTAACCATCTGTCTGAGGATGGAAAACGCTGCTAAGTTTCACTTGCATACCGAAACCCTTTTGAAAGGATTTCCAGAAACGAGAAGTGAATTGGGGACCTCTATACTAAATGATGTACAAGGTAATCCCATGAAGACTCACAATCTCATTTATGTAGATTCTTGCATACTCTTTGGACGTATAAGTATACTTAACGGGGATAAAGTGGGCATACATGGTCAACCTATACAAATACCCCATATTGAAACATTTTGCCTCCGGGATCGAGGCAACCCGGCAACAAAGACCATATTGATGTCTTCCCACTTCCAAGTAGGAACATCCATAATTTTGGTTAAACCACCCAGTTTTAGATGTTCGGCTTTTAACTTGTTTGTAATTTGGACACTTAGAAACAAACTCCACTATATCCGTTTTTAAACAATCCCACCAATAGACCTCTCTAAGGTCATGATACATTTTGGTGGCACCTGAATGAATAGAATAATGGGAACCATGGGCTTCTTCTAGAATTCAATTTCTCAAATCCTCAAAATCTGATACACATACTCTTCCTTGGTTCCTAAGAACCCCATCCCCCCAGGGAGAATGACTCATTGAGCTTACCAAGGACCGACTCCTTCAACTCCATCAATAGAGGATCATGATGTTGCTTAATTTCACCTCAACCACTAATGATGACTCGGAGTTATGATGGACAATAAAACCACCATTTTAAGAATCTTCTAACCGCACACCCAAACAAGACAACCTATGAATATCTTTCCCTAGTTCTTTCTTCTCTTCCTCCATAATACACACTTGTAACACCCTAAAGCGAACTAAGGTGAACTAGAGTTTTGTGGTTGTTTCTTGAGTTATATTTTGCTATAAAATGTGTTATATTAGCGTATTATTCAGTGTGAGAAGTTTGGTTAAGTTTTGACGTCAAACATCTAAGAACGTCCATTACGTTAGGAACATATGCCTTAGATAGTCCTTGTTTGTTCTCATGTGTTTGAGTGAGTTTAACGTGTTTGTTTTGTTTGAAATTTGTGTGGGATATTTATAAGACCTAGACGACTATTTTAAGGGGTTTATTGTCCGGGTATGACCCTACATTGGACCCACAAGGGTCCTTAGAGAAGGGCCCAAGACTTGGACCCAAAACTTCCTTGGCAGTGTCAACCAACGAAGGCAAACGACGGCTAGTGGTTAAACCAACGGCCTGTCGACTTGCCCCATATATTGGACCTGCAAGGTGGGATATCCAGGCCCCAAATAGAGATAAGTATCCACCAACGAAGCTCCACCAATGGATCGTTGATGTACAGACGGTCCGTTGGTTGCAATCCTTCGTTTGAAGCCTGCCAAAAAGCTATCTTTTCCTCTAATGACTTGGGGTGTTTGGTAAATTCATTCCAAGTCTTTTATGAACATCGGAAGTCCTTTTAGGGTTACTTAGGTATATTAAAGTGTTTCAAACCCTATGACCTAATTTTAGACTTTGTTTCCTAAAACCCAAAACCCCTCCCTCTAAAAAGAGACACTCTCAAGTCTCCTTGGAAGCTAGAAGTCAAGAAGGGCTAGGAGGGCTGTTGGTTGTCGTGTTCTTCATCAAAATCAGTGGGTTTCTTATATTTTGAGGTATGGTATCCATACTTTAACTCTCTTCCATTCAAGGAGTCACTTCTAATGGATTTTGAAAAAGGGTTTTCAACCCTAGTTTCCTCTATCTTCAACTCTGAATATGGGTCTGGCATGAAAACGTTTCTAATGATTGAAATATGATGTTTCTAATGTTAGTTGATAATTTTAGTGCTAGAACTTCAATGAAAAAATGTTAAAGCTTTTTATCAAATTTTGCCTTAAGGAATGAGTTAAATAAGCATGAGTTGGTAGTCTTTGAGCTTTGGTTTTCTTATGGTTGTTATTGTTGTGTAGATACTTCCCTAAGGGCTATTTTATTATTAATTGTTGAGTAAAATTGTAAATAGGTGTGAAGGCTTTGGAAGAATGGTAAGTTGGCTTCATGGTTAACTCTCTTTATGAATTTCTCTTGAGTAGTATGGTCCACCTTCTTGGTGACGGTGTTTACTTGATGAATTTCATTATACTCAGAATGTATTGTAAGTGTGGCTTTGAAGACCTAATATGTGAAATGAAGTGATAATGAAGATGGTTCTCGTATTGTGTATTTTGAATATTGAATTGCATGTTTTGCTTAGATTATGCCTAAATGAAGTATATGATTACGTGAAGCATGTAAAGTGTGTGATTTGATGAATGAATGTCTAAAGCATGTATAGAAGTTAATTTAAATGAAATGATGCTTATATGCAAGGTGTGAACACATGTACACGCACACACTTAAATGAATGAATGATGCTAAGTTAAGTAAAAAGGGGAGTTTAGGGGTGAACTCTTCGTGAGTTGAGATGAAGTGTTTAGTAGCAACCTCACTACATCCTATGATAGGTCGGAGGATGAATACCCTGCGTGAGTTGAGATGTGGTGTTTACTAGTTATCCTTAACCTATATTATAAAATTTTGATAATCCGTGGGGAATTAAGCTTAGCACCGAGAGGATATGAAGAAGGGGTGGTTACACTTCGTGAGTTGAGATGTTGTATTCAAATGTATCTCTTGAGATAAGTACTCCTTGTTAGTATAGAATGAGTTACTTAGTAGTAATCTCCTTATCCCTTAACGATGCGCCCGCATACGTGTAGCTATTGGTAAAGTCATGTAAAATCTAAGATAATGACCTCACTCTAGGAAAGTGAGGATCCCTCATCTGATAAGGGTTAATATCAAGATTCCATGTCTAGCTCTCATGGTCTATGTTGGTTAAGGTAACCTCCACAAAAGTAATGAATGTGCTAAGTCTTCTAAAAGAGTGAGCTACTTAGGGTAGGTGGTGGAATGGGACGCCATCTACTCATTGCACTAAGTTGGCATTCCGAAAGGGTAGTCTTGGTGTGCTTCTTTAGTTTTCTTCTAATGTCTTGTTATTGAGTGGTGACTTGTTATCCCTAGTGGAGTAAGCCTACGGTGGGCAGTCTTAAGGATCTCCTTGGTGTGTATTTAAGAAGGTGTATAGGCGTTTCCTTCATGTTTTACCTCGGAGAGTCTTGGAATAACCCCGGTTAGGGAAACTACTATGGATGTTCACTTCCTCTTGGCAATACCTTGGGAGTTCACTATTTTTGAGTTAGTTTAGTTCACTACAATGTTTCAATAGTTTAGTGTAAAACTTGGAAGGGTTAGTGTAAAATGTTTCTTTTTGCTAATATTATGGAAATCCTTCTCTAAGTGTTAAATGATGTTTCTTATGTTGTTTTTCTTCTATATTCATGAATGTTTTACTTATTTTTGCATGAAAGTTTATTTTACTTAAATGTCCCTTTTTACATGTTTTTGCATAAGCCATACTTAGTACATTGTTTTGTATTAACCCCATACTTTTCTATACTTAATAATTATAGGCTTTTGGAAACAAGGTTGAAGGCTAGAAGGCAAGCTTGGGAAAGATTCTCTCAAGACTGAGTATGTCCTCATATATTCGAGGGCATAGTTCCTATCTTCTTAGTTTCATTATGTTAAGACTTATTATGTATTTCTTTTAATGTAAAGGGCCGTGTCCCTAAGATATTATGTCGAGTATTTAATTTTGGCATGTGACGATGAGATTTTCTTAGTATTTATGAAAGATTTTGTTTTATTAATTTATTCATGAAAAGTTTTTAAATTCCGCACAACTTTTCATGTCTTATAACGATAGTTAAAGGGCTTGTACAAGACCCCAAAGGGTCAAGTACGCTTGGTCATGACCCAAGGGTTCTCCCTAGCTTATTGGGGGTACTTTCAGGTCGTGACAACACAACCCATAGTCATATGACTCAAAGCATCCGCAAATAGATTTGACTTTCCGAGGTGGTTAAGGACACTCATGTCGTAATACTTCAAAAGTTCTAACCATCTTCTCTATCATAGATTAAACTCCTTTTGTGTAAACACATATTGAAGACTTTTATGTTCAGTAAACACATCCATATTGTAATACCCTAAACTGAAGTAAGGTGAACTAGAGCTTCGTGGTTGTTTCTTGATTTAATTTTAAGTCAAATGAGTTACTTTAGTGTACTTAGGCAGTGTGTGAAGTTTGGTTAAGTTTGGAGGTCAAACGATCAAGAACGTCCATGATGTTCGAAAAGTGTGCCTTAGAAAGTACTTGTGTGTCTTGAGGTGTTTAAGTGAGTTTTACGTGTTTGTTTTACTTGAAACTTGAATGAGATATTCATAAGACCTAGAAGACCATGTTTAGGGGTTTAACGTTCGGGTACAAACCAACCTAGGACCCGTAAGGGGGACCTAGAGAAGGGCCCAACACTTGGACCAAACCGCCAAAACAGTGACCAAACGACGACACAAAGGACGGTCCATTGGTCCACTAATGGTCCGTCGACCATGGGCGTCGATTGGACCTACAAGGCAGGATGGCCAGGCTCCAAATTGTGCTAAGTCTCAAACCACGAGACCCCTTTAACGGACCATTGATGGACAAATGATCCGTCGATTCCCTTCCGTCAGTTGGACTTGAAAGCCTGCAGGTTGGAGAATTGCAGTCCCAACCAACGACACCCCATCGACGGAGCGTCGGTTGAAAAATGGACCATCAGTAGGGAACTATCGATTGAGGCATGTCCAAAAGCTGTCTTTTCCAGTTAAGTCTTGGGGTGTTTGGGAAATTGACCCCAAGTCTTTTAGGACCCTAGGAAGTTTACTTTAGGGTTTATTAGGTATATTAAAGTGTTCTAGACCCTAAGATCTAATTTTATACCTCATTTCCTAAAACCCCAAAATCCCTCTCCCTTAGAATTCTCTTTCAAGTCTCTTTGGAAGGTAGAAGTCAAGAAGAGCTAGGAGGGCTGGTTTGGGCGTGTTCTTCATCAAAAATCAGTGGGTTTGTCTTGCATTTGAGGTATGGTATCCATCCTTGAACCCTCTTCCATTCAAGGAGTCCCTTCTAATAAATTTTCAAAAAGGGGTTTTCAACCTTAGTTTCTTCTATCTTCAAATCTAAATATTGGTCTTGCATGAAAACGTTTCTAATGATTCAAAAATGATGTTTCTAATGTTAGTTGCTGATTTTAATGCTAAAACCTCAATGAAATCATGTTAAAGCTTTTTATCCAATGTTGACTTAAGAAATGGGTTAAATGAGCTTAGTTTTTTAGTCTTTGAACTTTAGTTTACTTATGTTATTGATGTTTAGCTACTGCCCTAAGGGCTAATTTATGATTAATTATTGAGAAAAAAGATATAGGTGATGGAAGCTTTGATTGAAGGGTAAGTTGGTTATGTTGATTAATCTTTGGTTATGAAATGCTCTTGAGTGTTATGGTCCACCCTCTTGGTGGCGGTGTTTACTTGACATATATGAATGTGAAGTCACTTATTCAATGTGAATGAGGCCATGAAGGCTTGTTATGTGAAGTAAGGATGAAAATGATGTTATTCACGTTAAATGTGTTTTATGGGATTATTATGTGAATTAGGCTAGAGAGTATGCCTAAATGACTTATATTATTATGTAAAGTATGTTAAAGTGTGTGATATGATGAAAGAAGGTCTAAGCATGTATAGAAGTAATGTGAATGAAACGATGCTTATATGCAAGGTGGTCTCACATGTACACACACACTTAAGTGAATGTATGAATCTAAGTTGAGTAAAAAGGAGAGACTTGGGGTGAACACTCTTTGTGAGTTGAGATGAAGTGTTCAGTAGCAACCCCACTATTCCTAATGAGCTTTACAATATAGGTTGGAGGATGAATGCCCTTCCTGGGTTCAGATGTGGTATTCACTAGTTATCCTTAACCTATAGTTTATAATGTTAAGATCCGTGGGGAGTTATGCCTAGCACCGAGAGGATATGAGGAAGAGGTGGATTACGCTTCGTGAGTTGACATGTTGTATTCCAACGTACCTCTTGAGTCATTACTCCCCGTTAGTAGTGAATGAGTTACTTAGTAGCAATCTCCTTATCACTTAACTATGTGCCCACATACGTGTAGCTATTGGGAAAGCCATATAAAAGCTAAGAAGTATGACCTTACACTAGGCAAGTAAGGATCCCTCATCCGATAGGGGTTAATATCGGGATTCCATGTCTAGCTCTCATGGTCTTTGTCGGTTAAGCTAACCCTCCACAGAAGTAATGAAAGTACTAAGTCTTCTAAAGGAATGTGATACCTATGTGAATTGAATGAACTAAGTCTTCTAAAAGAACGTGCTACTTAGGGTACGTGGTGTCATGAGACGCTATCTATCCATTACACTAACTAGGACCTTCCGAAAGGGAAGACTTGGTGCCAAACATTCCATAAGAGTGTACTAATGAGGGTAGGTGGTGGTATGGGACGCTATCTACTCATTGCACCAAGTAGGCATTCCGAAAGGGAAGTCTTTGGTGTTTTTGTTGGGTGTTCTTCTAATGTCTTGTGATTGAGTGGTGACTTGTTTTCCTGAGGTGAGTAAGCCGAAAGGGGCAGTCTCAAGGATCGCTTTGGTGTGCATTGAAGGAAGTGTTTAGACGTTTTCTTCATGTCTTACCTTGGAGAGTCTTAGGATTATCCTTAGGTAGGGAAACTCCTACGGAAATGAGTTCACTTCCTCATTGGAAATACCTTGGAAGTTCACTATTGTTGGAGTTTTTAATTCACTATAATGTCCTAAAATTGTTCACTTTAATGTCAAAGATGAGCTTAGTGTAAAATTGGATAACTTATCGTATAGTGCTCAATCCATGGGAATTCATTAGGAGCGCTAAGTGGGAGTAGTAGTATGGGATGATACTGTCACATTGTACTTAGTGTGACCTAAGATTCCTATTGGAGAAGAGTACTTACGTGAAATCCGTATGAATGATTGAGTTATTGTTAAGTTGGGAAGTTCACTGTAAAGTGTATTCTTGGTTCAAAATTTGTGAAATCCTTCTTTAAGTGTTAAATGATGTTTCTTATGTTTTTTTGTTTCTAAATTCATGAATGTTATAATTATTTGGCATGAAAGCTTATTTTACTATAATGTCCCTTTTTGCATGATTTTTCATATGTCATACTTAGTACATTCTTTGAACTAACCCCATACTTTTCTATACTCTATATGTATAGATTGGAAGCCTTTGGAGGTTTGAAGGTGAAGCTTGGGAAAGTTCCTATCATGACAAAGTATGTCCTCATATATTCTAGGGCATAGTCCTTTTCTTTGTTTCTTATTTAAAGACTTATTATGTATTCTCTTTTACTGTAAAGGTCCGTGTCTCTAAGGTATTATGTCGTTTCTTTAAGTTGGCTTGTAACAATGAGATTCTCCAAGTATTTATGAAAGACTTCCTTTATTTAATTATTTGTGAAAAGTTTTAAATTCCGAACTACTTTTCATGTCTTATGCAATAAACGTTAATTAAAGGGCTTGTACAAGTCCCCAAAGGGTCAAGTACTTCCGGTCAAGATCTGAGGACTATCCCTAGCTTCGAGGGGGTGATTTTGGGTCGTGACTGACTTTTTATCAGAGCATAAGGTTTTGGGAAATAGTTTAAGGTCTAAAAGTCTCACAAGCCGCGTGTAGTGGTATCTTGGTCATTGGTGTGAATCGCGACACATCCATGGACAAGAGGCTATAGGACGATAGAGTTTCATTTTCTTTATTACTCTTGAATAGTGCTGTAGAACTTAACTCCATAAGGTCTCTCTCTTATGTTCGCTTGTCCGGTGGTCTTATAGGTGTGATCGCCTGGAAAGGGGAGATGTTCCTAAGTTTGAGGGACATAAAAGGGTGAGTTTTGATGTTATGATGATTTTGTGGCTAGAAGAGTAAATGTGAAGGTGAGTGTTGAGAATTGTGATGTGATTCCATTTATGGCTAGGTGTGATTTATGAGGTTGGAAGTATTGTGATGAGAAATTGTATGGTGATGTAGTTCTAAGCATTGTAAGGGTATAATGATTGAATAAAGTGCCTTTGAGAGGAAATGAGTTATCTTTTGAATATGTTGAATGATGGTAGAAATGCTTTAAAATGTAAATTTGAGGAATGTGAGAGGATGTGAAGATTTTGTAGAAGTTGAAGGCAACTCTCTTGTGTGGTTAATGTTTCATAGTTGTTCTTGTGATGAGTTGAATTGCTTGTGTAGGTTTACCCTAAGGAGGAACTGTGGTATGAATACCTAGTAAGGGAGTTTAATTCCATGAGTTTGATTTAAGTGGCGCCTAAGAGTTGAATGAGGTGATGTTTAAGAAAGTTTGTCTAGGCTTGAATCGTAAGAGGAGAGTGTTATGCTTGACTAGAAGAGTTGGTGTTTAGTATTAATGTGCATGATTTGAGGGTAGTGTGAGTTCCTACCTTGTGAGAGGCATAATGGTGCTTTCAAGTATAAGACCTTGAAGATGGCTTTACCCTAAGTGGGGGAGAATGAGTTGAGTAGAAAAGGTGGTTGAGTATGAAGTGTATGAAGGACTTATCTTGTGTTGTATATGAAGTTAGATGAATTAAGGTCAAATGGTAAAGATGCAAGCTAAAGCCAAGTTTTGCATAATCACTACACCATTTTAGGTCTACAGCCACACTAATTCTAGACTACACTTTTAATGTGTTGCCTAAAGTTTTTTTGGGAACGCTTTTAAAGTGTAGCCAATTTTTTTAACTTTTAGCAACGATAATATTTGAAACACTTGAAAATTGTACTCTTTAATGCTATAAGCTACACTTTATAAGTGTTGCTACCAAATGATATAATTGGCAACAATTTTTTACATATATGACCACACTTTTTAAATGTTCTATTTTTATTATTGTAAAACCAGCACATTATAAGTGTGGCCTTAAAATTTTCACCAAAATTTCATATTCCCTCCAATACTTTTAACTCTCCCTCCCAATTTTATTGGCCAAAAAAATAAACATTAAACATAATAAACTTTCCTTTTCTGAAGATCGAGCTTTCCCTTTCCCTTTCCAGTTCATTTGCTGAAGATCGAGCTTTCCCTTTCCCTTTCCCTTTCCTTTTCTGAAGATTGAGCTTTTCCTTAAAGTCACGCTGCCCTTTCCTTCTCCGAGCTGAAGAACTCACAATTTCTCTTCTTCGAGGGAAAGATCGAACTGAAGATCGAGCTGAAGATCGAGCTGCAGAACTCACCGAGCTGAAGATTTCGTCAAGGTAAGAGTTGAAGAACTGAAGATTTCATCAAGCTTCTTCATATTGATTTTTTTTGTTTTGAAGGAATTGATTGGGGTTGTTGGCAAGATGAATTGAAGTTAAGTCTCTCCGTCACACTTTTCTCTCAGATTTCTCATTGCAGAACTTGATTTTAGACAGATTAGGGTTTACCGCGTAAGAATTCTATCTTTGAAAGTCTAAATTTTAGCTTTAGGGCTTTGATGTTCTTGTGTTTTATACAATTTTTGGGAGTCTAGCTCATAATTTAGCTTTGTTAGTTGATTTCTGGGTGCCGTGAGCCTTAAACACGAGTCTTCTACTCTTCTGCATTTGTGATGTTAACAGCAAAACAGTTTTGATGGAGCCCTTAGATTGTTAGATTTGACAAAGTTCCTTCTCTCTGGAATCTTACTGTTACATAAATCTAAGAACATTGGATCCAAAAAAAGTCCGAGGAAAAACAACATGTAAGGATATTCTTGCAAGAATTTTGGATGAAAGAAAGGAGGTGACATTTGATAAAGTATAAGCAGTGGGAATAACTGTAAGATAGTGTCGGAATTATCAAACTTTATAGGAACAATTTCAAGGAATCCAAGATTCATCAACTTGATGTACACTAGTTGGCATGCGGTGCCAAAAGATACTAAAAAGCGCATGTGGGATTATATCAATGTAAGAATAATCAATTTTGAGATTGCATATTTTATTGTTTGTTTTTACGGACTGAAACTAAATATATTTTATTTTGCATAGTCCAAATTTCTGATTCCAATAGAAGGAAAGAATTGGGTGATGACTGGGTTTCGTGATGCTTGGAAGCGACACAAGCAAAAAATCAAAGAGAGATTTTTTGATAAAAATAGTACGGTTGAGGATATGCTAGCAAAATGTCCTACTGACATTTTAGAAGATGAATTTCGTCAGTTGATCGAGTATTGGAAACTCCCAACTGTTCAAGTAAGGCTAAAATAGTACATTTCTACTCTTTAACTTATTTTGGATCATATCTATTCTATTTTTGTTATATTTATTAATTCAAACATCTCTTTTTTTATCTAATTATGGGCCATGTCTGAGAGAAATTCTCAAAACAGGAAAAAGCAAAAATGGAGGCATCGAATGGGACCTATTAGTTTTGCAAGAGTACGCGTGGCATTGGTAATACTTAGCTTTTTGTACTATTTCTTTCTAACCACTATCCATTGTATTATCTTCGGCCATACACTTCTAGTCCATTTGCGTTCCTCAAGTAGATGGATTGTGGTCTCCATAACCTTTAACCTACAAAGACTCCTTTAACTATTGATATGTTTTTAAATTTCTTTTGATATAATTTGTAGCGTGCAACCAAAGAAAACAATGAGGAACCATCGAAGTCTGAAATATTTATTGCAACTCGTATAAAGAGGGGAAAGGAAATTCAGGCCGATACTCAAGTTGCAATAGTATGTTTTTTTAAGTGAATTAGTGATGAAAATAATTCAGGTTTAAATGTTATATATTGTTGGGAGGGCTATAATTTTATTTTAATATGCTTGAGTCGCTGCACATTTTGCTTCGAAGGGATGTCAATTGAAGTTAACTTAACAAACCATAGACTCAATTAATCTGGAAAGAAATTAGAAATACTTGCATTTAATATGTATGTCAATTATATTCAATAGGATGAACTTCAAAATCTCCAAAATTCTGAGGAAACTGCAGATGATGCTTTTACGACAGTGTTTGGAAAGGAGCAGCCTGGTCGACTTAGGTGTTATGGTAGATCAGTGACAACAAGTTCTTTAAAGAAAGATGAGGAATATAACAAGTTAAAACAGAAACATGCCAAAGAAATCAGTTCTCTAAAAGAAGAAATTAATGAAATGAGAGAAGAAGTGAAAGAAGAAATGACAGAAGAAATGCGACATTTCTTTAGGCAATTGCTTCTAAAAAACCCTGGATTGAATGTTCGAGGTATGCTTCTTGGATCTAACATTGTTTCACCTATTAATGCGGGTAGTGCACAAGCTGTAAAAGGCCAAAATCCTCTACAATCTTCTGGGTCAACTCATGATCCGATTCTTTAAAAGGTATTTAGTTCTTTTACAAATGTTCTTTTTTAGAACAATAAGTTAACAAAATACTATCCTAAAGAACAGTATCATATGTGATTATAAATTTGTGATAGTTGGCTAATTAGTCATCTCAGTTTCTCCGAAATTCTTCTTTGTGATAGTTGGCTTATTAATACAGTTAATTTGCAATCTTTTAACTTTATTTTGAATCATTCAAAGTATATCTAGTTTTTGCATGACTGATATGAAATTTATATTGAGAAATCTCTGAATTTCAATTTCTCTATACAAAAGCCTAAGTTCAACTATATAGTCAGGTTGCTTTGTTTTGACAGGGTAGATATTGCATTTGCTTCTACTTATTGTTCAACTCATAGCATTTTCCTTCTACTTAGCTACTTTTCCACCAACAATCATATTTGACGTTGTATATATATTCTAGTCTGACATGGATCCTACAATAATATGAAACTGGCGTAGAAGCAGATAAAAAGATCTTTTCAAAATTGGAGTTGCAAAGGTATGTGATTAGTTGACTGCTATCAAGAAAAAGAGATCTCGATATGGTTTTGAATATTGTTGAATGCTGGTGAAACACTCTAAATGCTTGAAAGTTCTCTTTTTAGTTGTTGTTAGTGGCTTCTTTGGTATGGTTGGAATCCAAATGGCTTCTGTCCTTTTTTTTTTATTTATGGGCTTGTGATGCTACCAATTACTTTTACACTTCTATTACCTTTTTCACTATTGATTGTAATCGAAAATCATCTCAAGGATGTTAAGTCAGTGTGGAACTATTTACTGCTATTATCTGGCTCTCTGGAGTGCTATAGTTTCTGTTGAATATAGTTGCTGTTGAAAGTTTATGTTTGCCTTTTGAGGGTGGGGGCATTGGTTGAAAAATAATGTATGTGTAGATTTCACTGCTGAGAAAATGAAGCTTAAACTATAACTATCCTTCATGTGGGGTTTACCCCTTTACAATGAAGAAAAAGTAATTTTTTTAAATCTGTTTGCTACTGTTTGAATTGTGGTCCGGTTGAATAGCACAACAAAGATTCTTTAAACATCAATTCCTTGTCTGTCTTTTGGCCATAAACAACTGAACAAGTTTGGGTAAAATTAGGGACAGAAAATATAAAAGTATTTGCCTTCAAGGAAAATATGATTTACTTTTTTTGCAACCTGGATTCCATCTGAAGGTAGGAGTTTTACAGTATCTACTGACTGGGAGAGGATTAGAAAAAAACAATCTTAGGATCCTATTAATAATTTTATTAGGCACAAGCATATGCCTTTAAAAACTTAACACGTTTGGAAAAGATGGTCTGATAGTTTTTGCTGTTACAGGGCAGGGAGGGATGACATTGAAAAAATCTTAGTTACTGGAAATTTGGCTAGTTATGTATGGAAAATACATGCAGCAACAGTGGGGATAGATCATTCTATGACCTGTTTGAGGAGTGTATTAATGCATTGAAGATAGTTTTGAGTATTGAAGGTTGATAACAATGTCTAATTGACTTCAGGTAACCAAAAACTAAAAAGCATTTGCCTTCAAGGAAAATAGTTGCAATCTGATTACTGTTTTTGCAATCTGGAATAGTTGGGCAGGTTGGGATAGTTGGGTAGGTTGGGCAGTTTGCCTTCAAGGAAAATAGTTTTGCAATTTGGAATGCAGTATGTAGTTTCCAAGTTCCTTAGTAGTAAGTACACTTTGCAAATTGAGCAATATTACCTCTAAATAGTAAATTGAGAGTAACAGATATTTAAAGCATGAATGATTATATAAACTACTGCAATCTTGACTTCTTGCCTCTTCAATAAATGTTGCAATATGGAACTTTTTGCTATTCTATAACCATCGCAATCTGATTTGTGTAGGGAAATGGAGGTGAACAAATTTGAAGTGGATGATGAAGAGTTTTTGAACTATTGTAAAAGTTTGAATACATTATATTTGATTTTGTGAAATATATTCATTGGTGGAATATATTGAACTATGTAAGAGTACTTTTTGAACTATTGTGTACACATTTAGAATATTGCTTTATAAGTATGTGTATGTACACAACACATATTATGTTTTGAAGTTTATGGAAAATCTAAAAATTTGTAAGAGTACTTAATGCTTGAGATTATTTATTGCAAAACAATATTGGTGTATTTTACTTAGAAATTGTGGCATATAAATTGTGTATGCATATGGGTAAAGACTACACTTCAAAGTGTTGTCATATATTAGATATAAAAGACACCACTTCATAATTGTGGGCAATATGGTAGCAAAGGCCACACTTAAAAGTGTAGGAGGTAAGGCAACACTTTTAAACGTAGCTGGAAGTGTGGCCTTTTTTCCTATTAGGCTATGCTTGAAAGTTTCGCTGCTAAGGCCACACTTTTAAGCGTAGCTGAAAAGTGTGGTCTTTTTGTCTTTAAGGCTACGCTTCAAAGTGTAGCTGATAAGGCAACACTTTTATGCGTAGCTGCAAAAGCGTGGCCTTTTTGTTTTTTGGCAACGCTTTTACGCGTAGCTGCTAAGGCAACACTTTAAAAGTGTTGCCTAAACTCTAAGGTTACGGGACTTTTAGCCACCCCTGAAAAAGTGTGGCTTAAAGTCAAAAAGTGTGGCCTTTTATGAAAGGCCACACTTTTTCACAGTTTAGGCCACACTTTTCTAGGGTGGTTGTAGACATAAAATGTTGTAGTGAATGAATGTTGAGTAGAATTGCATGTAGTGTACTTAGTCCAAGAGAATCCTCAAGGGTAACTTAGTGGGAGTGGTAGTATGGGATGCTACTCTCACATTGCACTTAGTTTAACTTACCAAGTCTCTTTGGCGTAAGTTAGAATGGTCTTGTCCCTCATATTCTCATGCCATCTTGTTAAAGTTTCTTAAAGGGTGCATTATAGAAATTTTAAGCATGTGACACAGTGAAGTTTTGAGTTCACTATAGACAAGTTCAAATTTTGAGAAAATTGCATTTTTCATGAACAATGGTTTCAATGTATTTAAAAATGATGTTTATGAGCATTTATAATGTTAGAAAGGTAGTTCCTCCATAAGTAAAGAAATGAAAGTGAGATAGAATTTGTGAACTTTGGTAAAGTTGTCTGTGTATAGTGATGCTCACTGTAAAGTTCTCATTTTTGAAGAAAATTTCTTTTTATTGAATTTTGGTCTCAATGTGTGTAAGAGTGTTGTAACTGAGCATGTTTAATGTTGTAGAAGGTAGTTCCTCCATAAAATAAGGTTAAGAATGAATTTTTGACTTTGTGAAGTTGGCAAAAGTTTGCTTATGTTACTAAGTGTTTGAAAGTGTGAAATGATGATCCTTGTTAGTTGATGCTTTGATTTTGAATGTTTCGATCATTATTGTAATGTTGTATGTGATGCTAAGTGAGTCCTTGATGGTCCTAGAGTTTTAGTGTCATTCGAGGATGAATGTTATCCCAAGTGGGGGAGAATGTAATGCCCTAAAATGACTAAGGTGAACTAGAAATTCGTGGTTGTTTCTTGAGTTAATTGTAAGTTAAAATAAGTTACTTTAGTGTCCTAAGGCAGTGTGTGAAGTCTGGTTAATTTTGGAGGTCAAACGACCAAGAACGTCCTTGATGTTCAAAAGGTGTGCCTTAGAAAGTACTTGTGTGTCTTGAGGTTTTTGAGTGAGTTTTACGTGTTGGTTTTACTTGAAATTTGTATGAGATGTTCCTAAGACTTAGATGACCAGGTTTAGGGGTTTAACATTCGAGTACCACCCCACCTAGGACTCGCAAGGGGGTCCTATATAAGGGCCCAAGACTTGGGCCAAGTTGCCAAAACAGTGACCAAACGACGACCCAAAGGATGGTCCGTTGGTCCACCAACAGTCCGCCAACCATGGGAGTCGATTGGAACTGCAAGGCAGGAAGGCCAGGCTCCAAATGGAGCTAAGTCTCAAACCACGAGACCCAACCAAAGGACCATTGATGGACAGACGATCCGTCGGACCCCTTCCGTCGGTTGGATTTGAAAGCATGCAGGTTGGAGAGTTGCAGTCCCAACCAACGACACCCCATTGACGGGGCATCGGTTGACAAATGGCCCGTTGGTAGGGAACTGTCGATTGAGGCCTGTCCAAAAGCTGTCTTTTCTTGTTAAGTCTTGGGGTGTTTGGGTAATTCATCCCAAGTCTTTTAGGACCCTAGGACATTTATTTTAGGGTTTATTAAGTATATTAAAGTGTTCTAAATCCTAAGACCTAATTTTAGACCTCATTTCCTAAAACCCCAAATCCCCTCTCCCTTAGAATTCTCTCTCACGTCTCTTTGGAAGCTAGAAGTCAAGAAGAGCTAGGAGGGCTGGTTTGGGCGTGTTCTTCATAAAAAATCAGTGGGTTTGTCTTGCATTTGAGGTATGGTATACATCCTTGAACCCTCGTCCATTCAAGAAGTCCCTTCTAATGAATTTTCAAAAAGGGGTTTTCACCCTAGTTTCTTCTATCTTCAAATCTAAATATGGGTCTTGCATGAAAACGTTTCTAATGATTCAAAATGATGTTTCTAATGTTAGTTGGTGATTTTAATGCTAAAACCTCAACGAAATCATGTTAAAGCTTTTCATCCAATGTTGGCTTAAGAAATGGGTTAAATGAGCTTAGTTTTGTAGTCTTTGAACTTTACTTTACTTATCTTGTTATTGATGTTTAGCTACTGCACGAAGGGCTAATTTATGATGAAGTATTGAGAATAATGATATAGGTGATGAAAGCTTTGATTGAACGGTAAGTTGGTTATGTTGATTAAGCTTTGGTTATGAAATGCTCTTGAGTGGTATGGTCCACCTTCTTTGTGGCGGTGTTTACTTGACTTATATGAATGTGAAGTTACTTATTCAATGTGAATGTGGCCATGAAGGCTTGTTATGTGAAGTAAGCATGAAAATGATGTTATTCATGTTAAATGTGTTTTATGAGATTATTATGTGAAGTAGGCTAGAGAGTATGCCTAAATGACTTATATGATTATGTAATGTATGTTAAAGTGTGTGATGTGATGAAAGAAGGTCTAAGCATGTATAGAAGTAATGTGAATAAAATGATGCTTATATGCAAGTTGTGCTCACATGTACACACACACAAACACTTAAGTGAATGTATGAATCTAAGTTGAGTAAAAAAGGGAGTCTTGAGGTGAACACTCTTCGTTAGTTGAGATGAAGTGTTTAGTAGCAACCCCACTATCCCTAATGAGCTTTCTAAGATAGGTTGGAGGATGAATGCCCTTCGTGAGTTGAGATGTGGTATTCACTAGTTATCCTTAACCTATAGTTTATAATGTTGAGAATCCGTGGGTATTTATGCGTAGCACCTAGAGGATATGAAGAAGAGGTGGATTACACTTCGTGAGTTGAGATGTTGTATTCCAATGTACCTCTTGACATGAGTACTCCTCGTTAGTTAAGAATGAGTTACTGAGTAGCAATCTCCTTATCCCTTAACTATGTGCCCACATAGGTGAAGCTATTGGGAAAGCCATGTAAAAGCTAAGAAGTATGAACTTACTCTAGGCAAGTAACGATCCCTTATCCGATAGGTGTTAACATCAAGATTCCATGTCTAGCTCTCATGGTCTTTGTCGGTTAATCTAACCCCCCACAGAAGTAATGAAAGTACTATGTCTTCTAAAAGAATGTGATACCTATGTGAATTCATTTAACTAAGTCTACTAAAAGAACATGTTACTTATGGTAGGTTATTGTATGGGACGCTATCTATCCATTGCACTAAGTAGGAACTTCCAAAAGGGAAGACTTGGTGCCAAACCTTCTAAAAGAGTGTACTACTTAGGGTAGGTGGTGGTATAGACGCTATCTACTCATTGCACTAAGTATGCATTCCAAAAGGGATGTCTTTTGTGTTTTTGTTGTGTGTTCTTTTAATGTCTTGTTATTGAGTTGTGACTTGTTCTCCTGAAGTGAGTAAGCCGAAAGGGGTAGTCTTGAGGATCGCTTGGTGTGCATTGAAGGAAGTGTTTAGACGTTTTCTTCATGTCTTACCTTGGAGAGTCTTAGGATTATTCTTAGGTAGAGAACCTCCTACGGAAATGAGTTCACTTCCTCATTGGCAATACCTTGGAAGTTCACCATTTTTGGAGTCTTTAGTTCACTATAATGTCCTATAATAGTTCACTGTAATGTCAAAGATGAGCTTACTGTAAAATTGGATAACTTATTGTAAAGTGCTCAATCCATGGGAATCCATTAGGAGGGCTAAGTGGGAGTATTAGTATGGGATGCTACTCTCACATTGCACTTAGTGTGACCTAAGAGTCCTATTGGAGAAGAGTACTTACGTGAAATCCGTATGAATGATTGAGTTACTGTTAAGTTGGGAAGTTCACTTTAAAGTGTATTCTTTGTTCAAAATTATGGAGATCCTTCTTTAAGTGTTAAATGTTCTTTCTTATGTTGTTTTGCTTCTAAATTCATGAATTTTATAATTATTTGGAATGAAAGATTATTTTACTAAAATGTCCATTTTTGCATGATTTTGCATATGCCATACTTAGTACATTGTTTGTACTAACCCCATACTTTTCTATACTCTATAAGTGTAGGTTTGATGCTTTTGGTGGTTCGAAGGTGAAGCTTGGTAAAGTTCCTCTCAAGACAAAGTATGTCCTCATATATTCGAGGGCATAGTCCTTTTCTTAGTTTCTTATTTAAAGACTTATTATGTATTCTCTTTTAATGTAAAGTGCCATGTCCCTAAGGTATTTTGTCGTGTCTTTAAGTTGGCTTATGACGATGAGATTCTCCAAGTATTTATGAAAGACTTTATTTATTTAATTATTCATGAAAACATTCAAATTCGGCACTACTTTTCATGTCTTATGTAATGAAAGATAGTTAAAGGGCTTGTACAAGACCCCAAAGGGTCAAGTACGCCCGGTCACAATCCGAGGACTATCCATAGCTTCTAGGGGATGCTTTTGGGTCGTGACACACATGAACCCCATACAAGTAATGTCTCCATATTCTCAAGGTCATGAGTTGGATAATTATTCTCATGAACTTTAAGTTTCCTAGAGGCAAAATCTATCACTTTGCCAAGTTGCATGAAGAAACATCCCTATACCACTTGGGAAGCGTCACAATACACCACAAAGCCTTCATTACCCTCCGGTAAGGTTAACACCGGAGCGGATGTAAGATTATCTTTCAATTCTTGAAATCCTTTTTCACAAGCTTCCAACCACTCAAACTTCACCTTCTTTTGAGTCAAAGCAATCAACGGATAAGAAATAGATGCAAATCCATCAACAAATCTTCTATAGTACCCAACTAGACCCAAGAAACTTTTTGTATCGGCTGGAGTCAAAGGTCTAGTCCAATTTTTAACCGCATCCATCTTCTTCGGATCGACCTCTACACCCTCACCAGGGATAACATGGCCAATAAAAGCAACTGACCTCAACCAAAATTCACACTTTCTAAATTTGGCATAAAGTTGGTGTTCCTTGAGAACTTGTAAGGCCAACCTAAAATGACTCTCATGCTCATTTTTGTTCTTAGAGAATATCAAAATATCATCAATGAACACAATCACACATGAGTCAAGGTAGTCTCGGAAAACTCTATTCATTAGGTCCATAAACGCCGCCATGGCATTTTTTAACCCAAAAGACATCACTAGAAATTTATAGTAACTATATCTAGTTAAGAAAGCCGTTTTGGGAACATCTTCTCCTCTCACCCTAAGGTTGAGATATCCCAACCTTAATTCTATCTTGGAAACATAGCTAGCATGTTGAAGTTGATCAATCATCAATCCGAGGGACAGGATACTTGTTCTTTATGGTGACTTTACTGAGTTGACGATAATCAATGCACATCCTAAGGGACCCATCCTTCTTCTTCACAAACAAGACCGAAGCACCCTATGGAGAAATACTATGTTGAATGAAACCCTTGTCTAGTAAATCTTTGAATTGGACCTTCAACTCTTTCAATTCACCCGGAGTCATCCGGTATGGAGGAGTTTGAATAGGGTTCATATCCGATAATAAGTCAATGTCAAAGTCAATTTCCCGTTTGAGAGGAACTCCGGGAAGGTCATCAGGAAATACCTCCTGAAATTCCGTCACTACAGGGACTGACTTAATAGGAGTATTTTCACATTCTAGATCTTTAATCCTCACCATATGGTATAGACAACCCTTGGCTATCATCTTACAAGACTTAAAGCAAGAAATGATTTTACCCCTTGAATTTCCCCCCTTCCACTCTAAAATTGTTTTATATTGAAATTGAAACTTCACTACCCTTGTTCTACAACCATGGAAGCAAAAAAAGCATGAAGACAATCCATACCCAAAATGATATCAGAATCAAACATGTCAAGTTCTACCAAATCAACAAGAGTAACTCTATTAGGCAGCATTAATAGGACATTTCCTATAGACTATCTTTGCAAATACTGAGTCACCCATTGGGGTACAAACCGAAAAGGGTTCAATAAAAACATTAGGAAGTATATCAAACTTCCTAGCTACCAAAGGTGTAGCAAAAGAAATGGTAGCACCGGGATCAAGTAAAGCATAAACATTAATAGATAAGACTTGTGACATAACGTTCACTACATTGGGAGATCTCTCTTGTTCACCCCTAGCGTTGAATGCATAAAAGATGTTCCTTTTAAAGCTTCAGAGCTTGGACTGCTTGATTGAGTTTGGCTACTCCCATTTCCTTTGCTTTTCACATTAGGACAATCTTTCACCGTATGGTCACTTTTGTCACCACCATAGCAACTATTTGTTCTAACAAGGCATTAACCTACATGTTTCTTACCACACTTTCCTTAAGTTGGTCTTTCTCTTGGTGAATCAACATTTCTCCTCTTTTCAGATTTAGGGTTAGACACCCTATCATTGCGAGTCTTTGAGAAATTTGAAGGATCATGATTTGAAAACCTCTTCTTGAACTTAGGATTGTCTTGAATGTCCACCCTACTCTTAGAAAAACCACTCTCAAAGACCTTGCCTTCTTAGCTTCTCTCTACTTGTTGTGCATGAACTATGAACCTAGAAAGTTCCATGTTTTCATGAAGCGTAGATTCACGAAATTTATCTTCAAGCTCTTCGGACACGCCCGTTACATAACAACTCATTTCATCCCTATCATTTGAAATAAAAGAGGAAGCATATTTGGACAGCTTAATGAACTTTAAAGAGTATTTCTTAACACTCATACCACCTTGACGAAGGTTGATGAACTCCTCTACCTCCGATTCCCTTTGCTCCCTTGGGAAGAACCTATCAAGAAAGTCCTTTTTGAAGATGTCATAAGTCAGGTACCACCTCTCAAAGCCCGACTATCCTTCTATTGATTTTACAAGGTCTGAGCCACATCCTTGAGTCGATTGGCAGCCTTTTCAGTAGTACTCACTCCCATAGCAAACAAAATCTTATAGACCTCATTAAGAAAGTCTTGGGGGTCTTCATTAACTTTAGATCCAAAGAACATAGGAGGATTAATCCTCGTAAAATCTCTCATACAGGTAGTCATAGTACTAGCATGTTGGTTCTCTCGAGGTGCACACTACAACAAATATGATATATAGCTACGAAATTATTAGCTAAGACATCAAATTCGTCACTAGTTATTCGCTTTTAGTGACAAAATTTACTTTTCGTGCTTAAATATATGAGACACATTCTTTTAGTGACAAACATAAGAATTCGTAGAAAAGTTTTATCTACTAAAGTTTCCCACCAAAAAATTATTTGGCGACATCTTGTTAAATGGTGTTAGTCACGAATTTAAAGTTATTGGTGACACATTATTTCGTCACTAATAGTGTATGTAATTCATGACAAACTACGACATCAAATTTGTCACTAATTATTCAACTTTAGTGACAAAATTTACTTTCGATGCTTAAATATATGAGACACATACTTTTAGTCACGAAACAAAAAAATCCGTAGCAATGTTTTGTCCACTAAAGTTTCCCACAAAAAAATCAATTGGCGTCATTTTTTTAAGTAGTGTTAGTCACGAATTTAAAATTATCATTGACACATTATTTTTACTAATAATGTATCTAATTCATGACAAAATATGTTTAGTCTTATAATTCATAAAATTTTGGACACAAAAAATTTTCATCTAAAAAAATATATCGTTACAATATCGACAAATTAGAGTTCGTAGTTAAATAATACAAATTTTAGCTATGAAAATTAAAATGCATATAGATGAATTATTGAAGAATAATTATATACAGGAAATCAATAGTAAACATACAAGTGCAGCTTTTATAGTTAATAAACAAAGTGAACAAAAAAGAGGTAAAAGTAGAATGGTTATAGACTATCGTAACTTAAATGCTAAAACCAAAACATATAATTACCCAATACCAAATAAAATACTAAAAATAAGACAGATACAAGGATATAACTATTTCAGTAAATTTGATTGTAAATCAGGATTTTATCACTTAAAACTAGATAAGGTAAAGTATAGTTGTACAGATAAATATTATAAAAAAACTAAATGACACAATAAGTATAGAAAAACTAAAACTAGATATAAATACAAAAAACCAAGACAAAGATATTATGTAAAAAATTATAAAATAAAAAGACCTTATAGACCAAAAAGAAAACTATCAGATTGTACTTGTTATAATTGTGGAAAGTTAGGACATTTAGCTAGAAATTGTAAGTTACCTAGAAATCCCAAAGGAAAACAAATAGCAGAAGTAATTATAGATAATGAAGAAAAGCTAAAATACCCATAAAGTACGTACACTTAGGAGGGACAGAAATATTGATAAAAGCTTGTTTTAGAGAAGGAATAGATACACCTATTGAGATATATTTAGCAGATGATAGAATTATACATCCTATAGAAAAAAGTGTAATAAGTGCAGTAAGAGGAAACTTAATATACCAAAAATTTAAATTTATAATAAGTGTCAACTACTCAGTAGCATTAACAGATAGAAACATAGATAAATCATTAGTTTTATATTGGAAAATGTCTGGAATAGAACTAGCACCAGGCAGTAAAATATTTACAGCAAGATGTAAAAACCTATATATACTAACAACAAAACATAAAGTCACGGCAAGAAGTAAAATTGATAGAATAAAAATAGAAAATCCTTTTGAAAGAATAATTACTATAATAGATAATAATGATTATAGCTATAAAGAAATTCACATAGAAGAAGATTTAGAAATTGTAAAAGAAAGATTGAGTACTTCAAGTATACCAAATGCATTAACTAGAACTACCTCATCAAGAGCAAGCACATCTAAAAGGAACTATGAACCGACAACATACTTTACACTTGGCCTTATAACATTCGGCCGACGCAAAACGACAAACATATAATGGAAGACATACTATTTACTACTTTTCTACTTTACATAGTGGCCTTTGCTTTTTAATATATGGCCAACACACTTTTGACTTTATTACAAAACAAAAAACTTTATAATAATGGCCTTTACTTTATTTATGGCCGACACGCTTTACAATACACTACTTATTATTTTACACGTATCTTTACTCTAGTTCCACTTTTGGTACGAAGTTATCTTCTCCATTGCATTTTGTACATAAGTGATCAGGATATTTTTGTCCTATTAACTTGCAATATCTTACCATTAGATTTGGAGAAATAAAAATTTTTCGAATTGCTCTTGTAGTAGGTATCTGCTCTGGTTTCAACAGACTTAATATCCATTGCCTTATCTCTTCCGTATCTGCTACTCTGATTTCTTTACAGTTGGAGTATATCATTGTTTGATCTCTGTTATAATAACTCCATATTGCATTCTCATTCAAGTAATTGTTTGATAGTTCGGTTAATATAGTGGCTATTCCAATAGTTCTTTTGTTAGCATAGAACTCCGGAATATCTACCTTCTGTATCTCTTCTTGTGTATCTATTTTTTCTGGGATTATCATTTCCCTAGTCAATCCTATCTTTATAACTTGTATAGTTGGTTTGATCTCATCATATAATATCTCCGCTGTTGCTGAATAGAACTTTATGTAAAATAAAGTCCCTTTGGTTATTCTTTTATATTGTAAAAATGCCTTGTATAGCTCCGATATTTTAGCTATTTCTTCTCCATTTATTATATATACTGTACTGATTAACCCGTAATTGTAGCAGGTTGCTACTAAGTTTGGGTTTGTTCCTGGTTGTGCTATTAATTTATTGTAACCTTGCAGGTGTTGGGTTATATAGTTTTCATTTGGGTTTTTGGTATCTTTTGCTCTGGGTTTAGGTTTAAAAAGGTTTGTATCTTGTATATATTTTCTATATACATTCTGGTAATATGGTTATATATTTGTTTTTGTGAATCTAGGCTGGCTTTGTAAGTATTTATTTGTGGGGGTACGAATATGTCTTTTTGGGTATTTTGTGGAGAATAGGGTTTGGTAAATAGTTTGTTCATATTTGTATTTGTATACTTTACCTTATCTTCCTCCTTTTTTGTAGATGGTCCTGCAGTAGATGTACTTCCTGGTGTAACTGAACTTTTTGACTTTATTACAAAACAAAAAACTTTATAATAATGGCCTTTACTTTATTTATGGCTGACACGCTTTACAATACACTAGTTATTATTTTACACGTATCTTTACTCTAGTTCCACTTTTGGTACGAAGTTATCTTCTCCATTGCATTTTGTACATAAGTGATCAGGATATTTTTGTCCTATTAACTTGCAATATCTTACCATTAGATTGGGAGAAATAAAAAAAATTCGAATTGCTCTTGTAGTAGGTATTTGCTCTGGTTTCAACAGACTTAATATCCATTGCCTTATCTGCTAAATATATCTCAATAGGTGTATCTATTCCTTCTCTAAAACAAGCTTTTATCAATATTTCTGTCCCTCCTAAGTGTACGTACTTTATGGGTATTTTAGCTTTGATATCTTGTATTTCTTTATTTATTATTCTCTTATTTAATATAGGAATTTGTGCTTTTCCTTTTGTATATTTGCAATCTATGATATGTTCTTTTTGACTAACTACATAGTATTCATCTTTTTGTCTTTTAAACCAATTTCTTATTGTAGGTATTTCAAGTACTTTTTCAACACTTAAATCTAATTCTTTTCCTTTTATTTGTTCAAAAATTGTATTATCAAATATAATTTTTTGTTCTGCTGAGTCTTCATTTTGATATTCTTCTTTAGATATTATTTTTATGTCCTCTTCAGACATTAGATTTCTTCGTTCATTTCATCATTATTTAGATCAATATCTATTTCATTTTCTAATTCAGGTTCTATATCTGATACTTCATATATACTATCATTTTCACTTAATTCATAATCTATATAATCTATCTGCATGTATTCTTCATTATCTATAATTACTTCTGCTATTTGTTGGTTTACTACGCCATGTGAAAATAAAATAGGAGCAAAAAAATTAAATAATAAACAAAGAAAACCCATAGAATGGATGAAAGGAAGTGAAAGAATAAACCAGAAAATGGAAAATATAAGTAAAAACCAAATAGCACAATTAGAAATTATCATATTTACAATAGATAAGGTTAAAACAATTAATGAACAATTAGAATTATTATATAGTGAAAATGCATTACAAGGATGGGAAAAGCATAAGATAAAAGTAAAGATTGAATTAATAGATGAAAATAGTATAATAACACAAAAACCATTAAAATATAATTTTGATGATTTAAAAGAATTTAAAATGCATATAGCTGAATTATTGAAGAACAATTATATACAAGAAAGCAATAGTAAACATACAAGTCCAGCTTTTATAGTTAATAAAAATAGTGAACAAAAAAGAGGTAAAAGTAGAATGGTTATAGACTATCGTAACTTAAATGCTAAAACCAAAACATATAATTACCCAATACCAAATAAAATACTAAAAATAAGACAGATACAAGGATATAACTATTTCAGTAAATTTGATTGTAAATCAGGATTTTATCACTTAAAACTAGAAGAAGAATCTAAACAACTAACAGCATTTACTGTACCACAAGGATTTTATGAATTGAATGTTTTACCATTTGGATATAAAAATGCACCAGGTAGATATCAACATTTTATGGACAATTATTTTAATCAATTAGAGAACTGTATTGTCTATATAGATGATATATTATTATATTCAAAAACACAAGATGAACATATTAGATTATTAGAAAAATTTATACACATAATTAAACATTCTGGTATAAGCCTAAGTAAAAAGAAAGCAGAAATTATGAAACCTCAGATAGAATTTCTAGGAATACAAATAGATAAAAATGGAGTAAAGATGCAAACCCATATAGTACAAAAAATAATCACCATTGATGAAAATATAGATACAAAAAAGAAATTACAATCCTTCTTAGGATTAGTAAACCAAGTAAGAGAATATATACCAAAATTAGCAGAATATTTAAAACGATTACATAAAAAGCTTAAGAAAGGTATAGAATATCATTTTGATAATAAAGATAAAGAACATATAAGACATATTAAAAACTTATGTAAGACATTACCAAAACTATATTTTCCCGATGAAAATAAATCATTTACTTATATTGTAGAAACAAATTCAAGTAATCATAGTTATGGAGGAGTTTTAAAATACAAATATGACAAAGAAAAAATAGAGCATCACTGCAAATACAATTCAGGATCTTATACCGAAGCACAAATAAAATGGGAAATAAATAGAAAAGAATTGTTTGCATTATATAAATATTTATTAGCATTTGAACCATATATTGTTTACAATAAATTTATTGTAAGAACAGATAATACACAGGTAAAGTGGTGGCTAACTAAAAAGGTACAAGATTCAGTTACAACAAAAGAAATAAGAAGATTGGTATTAAATATATTAAATTTTACATTTACAATTGAAGTAATTAAAACTGACAAAAATCTTATTGCAGACTACCTCTCCAGAGGAAGATACAATGAAGAAAATACTAGCTTCGATGACAATGCTTTGTCAAAAAATGGAAAAGATTGAAACTGAAGTACAGATACTAAAAGAAACAGTTAATAGTCAGCAGCATGACTTAAAAAATGCGGAGCTAGAAGGTGACGATGGGAAACACGTAAAAACCCAAAACAAAAAATTATATACACTTGCAGGAAGTTCAGTTACACCAGGAAGTACATCTACCGCAGGACCATCTACAAAAAAGGAGGAAGATAAGGTAAAGTATACAAATACAAATATGAACAAACTATTTTCCAAACCTATTCTCCACATACCCAAAAAGACATATTCGTACCCCCACAAATAAATACTTACAAAGCCAGCCTAGATTCACAAAAACAAACATATAACCATATTACCAGAATGTATATAGAAAATATATACAAGATACAAACCTTTTTAAACCTAAACCCCAGAGCAAAAGATACCAAAAACCCAAATGAAAACTATATAACCCAACACCTGCAAGGTTACAATAAATTAATAGAACAACCAGGAACAAACCCAAACTTAGTAGCAACCTGCTACAATTACGGGTTAATCAGTACAGTATATACAATAAATGGAGAAGAAATAGCTAAAATATCGGAGCTGAAGAAATAGCTAAAATACCGGATCTATACAAGGCATTTTTACAATATAAAAGAATAACCAAAGGGACTTTATTTTACATAAAGTTCTATTCAGCAACAGCGGAGATATTATATGATGAGATCAAACCAACTATACAAGTTATAAAGATAGGATTGACTAGGGAAATGATAATCCCATAAAAAATAGATACACAAGAAGAGATACAGAAGGTACATATTTCGGAGTTCTATGCTAACAAAAGAACTATTGGAATAGCCACTATATTAACCGAACTATCAAACAATTACTTGAATGAGAATGCAATATGGAGTTATTATAACAGAGATCAAACAATGATATACTCCAACTGTAAAGAAATCAGAGCAGCAAATATGGAAGAGATGTTCTTTATCTTTATTATCAAAATGATATTCTATATCTTTCTTAAGCTTTTTATGTAATGGTTTTAAATATTCTGCTAATTTTGGTATATGTTCTCTTACTTGGTTTACTAATCCTAAGAAGGATTGTAATTTCTTTTTTGTATCTATATTTTCATCAATGGTGATTATTTTTTGTACTATATGGGTTTGCATCTTTACTCCATTTTTATCTATTTGTATTCCTAGAAATTCTATCTGAGGTTTCATAATTTCTGCTTTCTTTTTACTTAGGCTTATACCAGAATGTTTAATTATGTGTATATATTTTTCTAATAATCTAATATGTTCATCTTGTGTTTTTGAATATAATAATATATCATCTATATAGACAATACAATTCTCTAATTGATTAAAATAATTGTCCATAAAATGTTGATATCTACCTGGTGCATTTTTATATCCAAATGGTAAAAGATTTCATTCATAAAATCCTTGTGGTACAGTAAATGCTGTTAGTTGTTTAGATTCTTCTTCTAGTTTTAAGTGATAAAATCCTGATTTACAATCAAATAGGTAATCCAGGGCATAAATGTCCTATTTTTATAATTTCTGTTTCTAATACTAATTCTCTTGTTATATAATTATCTTCTTGTCCTGTATTTATTAAAATTTTATATTTTTTTTGATCTATTATTCCTGTTATAAAATAATGTATAATGTTGTTTCTTCTGTATTTAATAGATTTTTCGAGATTTCATAGTTTCTTTTAGATGTGCTTGCTCTTGATGAGGTAGTTCTAGTTAATGCATTTGGTATACTTGAAGTACTCAATCTTTCTTTTACAATTTCTAAATCTTCTTCTATGTCAATTTCTTTATAGCTATAATCATTATTATCTATTATAGTAATTATTCTTTCAAAAGGATTTTCTATTTTTATTCTATCTAATATAATTTTTGTTCTGCTGAGTCTTCATTTTGATATTCTTCTTTAGATATTATTTTTATGTCCTCTTCAGACATTAGATTTCTTCGTTCATTTCATCATTATTTAGATCAATATCTATTTCATTTTCTAATTTAGGTTCTATATCTGATACTTCATATATACTATCATTTTCACTTAATTCATAATCTATATAGAATTAGCAATAAGAAATGAATTTGGTCGTATAACTACAGAAATAAAAGAACAAAATAGAGAAAAAATAATAAATAGACAACTTATGACAAAATTAACTATATGTAAAATGTGTTATATAGAAGAATATACATGTGCATTTAAAGAATATTATTATAAAGCAAGATATGATATAAATGAAGCAAAAGAAATAAGACAACAGTATTTTACAAAACTACCAGAACCATTTAGCACAAAAATAATAAAAGATTGGAATAATGAAGGATTAACAGATACTTTAGGATCTAGAATAAAATTTCTACATCAATGGTTTGTACAATTATGTGAAAACCAAAAATAAAAAATAAAAATGGAGAAAGTATTATTTAAAAATTTAGCATGTTGTAAAGATAAAACAGCACCACAGTTTGGTTGTACAGATAAATATTATAAAAAACCTAAACGACACAATAAGTATAGAAAAACTAAAACTAGATATAAATACAAAAAACCAAGACAAAGATATTATGTAAAAAATTATAAAATAAAAAGACCTTATAGACCAAAAAGAAAACTATCAGATTGTACTTGTTATAATTGTGGAAAGTTAGGACATTTAACTAGAAATTGTTTGGGGGGAAGCGGAATTTAGAAAAGAGAGTGAAGAAGAGAGTTGATTGAAAGTAGCTTGTTTTATTTCTGAGGGAGAAGCCCTCTATTTATAATAACAACTTACAACTTAGGCCAATAGAGGTGGCCGACAACATACTTTACACTTGGCCTTATAACATTCGGCCGACGCAAAACGACAAACATATAATGGAAGACATACTATTTACTACTTTTCTACTTTACATAGTGGCCTTTGCTTTTTAATATATGGCCAACACACTTTTGACTTTATTACAAAACAAAAAACTTTATAATAATGGCCTTTACTTTATTTATGGCCGACACGCTTTACAATACACTACTTATTATTTTACATGTATCTTTACTCTAGTTCAACTTTTGGTACGAAGTTATCTTCTCCATTGCATTTTGTACATAAGTGATCAGGATATTTTTGTCCTATTAACTTGCAATATCTTACCATTAGATTTGGAGAAATAAAACTTTTTCGAATTGCTCTTGTAGTAGGTATCTGCTCTGGTTTCAACAGACTTAATATCTATTGTCTTATCTCTTCCATATCTGCTACTCTGATTTCTTTACAGTTGGAGTATATCATTGTTTGATCTCTGTTATAATAACTCCATATTGCATTCTCATTCAAGTAATTGTTTGATAGTTCGGTTAATATAGTGGCTATTCCAATAGTTCTTTTGTTAGCATAGAACTCCGGAATATCTACCTTCTGTATCTCTTCTTATGTATCTATTTTTTCTGGGATTATCATTTCCCTAGTCAATCCTATCTTTATAACTTGTATAGTTGGTTTGATCTCATCATATAATATCTCCGCTGTTGCTGAATAGAACTTTATGTAAAATAAAGTCCCTTTGGTTATTCTTTTATATTGTAAAAATGCCTTGTATAGCTCCGATATTTTAGCTATTTCTTCTCCATTTATTGTATATACTGTACTGATTAACCCGTAATTGTAGCAGGTTGCTACTAAGTTTGGGTTTGTTCCTGGTTGTGCTATTAATTTATTGTAACCTTGCAGGTGTTGGGTTATATAGTTTTCATTTGGGTTTTTGGTATCTTTTGCTCTGGGGTTTAGGTTTAAAAAGGTTTGTATCTTGTATATATTTTCTATATACATTCTGGTAATATGGTTATATGTTTGTTTTTGTGAATCTAGGCTGGCTTTGTAAGTATTTATTTGTGGGGGTACGAATATGTTTTTTTGGGTATTTTGTGGAGAATAGGGTTTGGAAAATAGTTTGTTCATATTTGTATTTGTATACTTTACCTTATTTTCCTCCTTTTTTGTAGATGGTCCTGCGGTAGATGTACTTCCTGGTGTAACTGAACTTCCTGCAAGTGTATATAATTTTTTGTTTTGGGTTTTTAGGTGTTTCCCATCGTCACATTCTAGCTCCGCATTTTTTAAGTCATGCTGCTGACTTAGCTCCGCATTTTTTAAGTCATGCTGCTGATTATTAACTGTTTCTTTTAGTATCTGTACTTCAGTTTCAATCTTTTCCATTTTTTGACAAAGCATTGTCATCGTAGCTAGTATTTTCTTCATTGTATCTTCCTCTGGAGAGGTAGTCTGCAATAAGATTTTTGTCAGTTTTAGTTACTTCAATTGTAAATGTAAAATTTAATATATTTAATACCAATCTTCTTATTTCTTTTGTTTTAACTGAATCTTGTACCTTTTTAGTTAGCCACCACTTTACCTGTGTATTATCTGTTCTTACAATAAATTTATTGTAAACAATATATGGTTCAAATGCTAATAAACATTTATATAATGCAAACAATTCTTTTCTATTTATTTCCCATTTTATTTGTGCTTCTGTATAAGATCCTGAATGGTATCTGCAGTGATGCTCTATTTTTTCTTTGTCATATTTATATTTTAAAACTCCTCCATAACTATGATTACTTGAATCTGTTTCTACAATATAAGTAAATGATTTATTTTCATCGGGAAAATATAGTTTTGGTAATGTCTTACATAAGTTTTTAATATGTCTTATATGTTCTTTATCTTTATTATCAAAATGATATTCTATACTTTTCTTAAGCTTTTTATGTAATGGTTTTAAATATTCTGCTAATTTTGGTATATATTCTCTTACTTGGTTTACTAATCCTAAGAAGGATTGTAATTTCTTTTTTGTATCTATATTTTCATCAATGGTGATTATTTTTTGTACTATATGGGTTTGCATCTTTACTCCATTTTTATCTATTTGTATTCCTAGAAATTCTATCTGAGGTTTCATAATTTCTGCTTTCTTTTTACTTAGGCTTATACCAAAATGTTTAATTATGTGTATAAATTTTTCTAATAATCTAATATGTTCATCTTGTGTTTTTGAATATAATAATATATCATCTATATAGACAATACAGTTCTCTAATTGATTAAAATAATTGTCCATAAAATGTTGATATCTACCTGGTGCATTTTTATATCCAAATGGTAAAACATTCAATTCATAAAATCCTTGTGGTACAGTAAATGCTGTTAGTTGTTTAGATTCTTCTTCTAGTTTTAAGTGATAAAATCCTGATTTACAATCAAATTTACTGAAATAGTTATATCCTTGTATCTGTCTTATTTTTAGTATTTTATTTGGTATTGGGTAATTATATGTTTTGGTTTTAGCATTTAAGTTACGATAGTCTATAACCATTCTACTTTTACCTCTTTTTTGTTCACTATGTTTATTAACTATAAAAGCTGGACTTGTATGTTTACTATTGCTTTCCTGTATATAATTATTCTTCAATAATTCATCTATATGCATTTTAAATTCTTTTAAATCATCAAAATTATATTTTAATGGTTTTTGTGTTATTATACTATTTTCATCTATTAATTCAATCTTTACTTTTATCTTATGCTTTTCCCATCCTTGTAATGGATTTTCACTATATAATAATTCTAATTGTTCATTAATTATTTTAACCTTATCTATTGTAAATATGATAATTTGTAATTGTGCTATTTGGTTTTTACTTATATTTTCCATTTTCTGGTTTATTCTTTCACTTCCTTTCATCCATTCTATGGGTTTTCTTTGTTTATTATTTACTCTTTTTGCTCCTATTTTATTTCCACATGGCGTAGTAAACCACCAATGTGTTTTTGTTATAATATGAGGGTATAATCTTTCTAAAAAAGGCATTCCTAATAACATATCTTTTGTTGTAAATTCAAAATTATACATTTCTTCTATTGTCAATATTTTATCCCATATTTGTATTTTTATATTTCTTGCTTTATATGTAATCATACTACCTTCATTATTAAATCCTGTCACTACCATAGGTGTTTTTAATTTTTCCCATTTATCTTCTGGTAAACAATTATATTTACATATATTTGCTTCTGCTCCTGTATCTATCATAGGAGTATAATTTCTGTTGTGATATCCTTCTACAATAATTTTTGCAAGTGTATATATCTTCATTATTCATTTTGTTCTTTTAATTATTATTTTCTTATTTTGGTAAGTTATTATTAATTGTTCATTCTCTATACTATAAGGTTTAACTATTTCTAACCATTTTATTCCTAGAGTAATATTCTGGCTTCCTTTGTATATTTTAAATGATATTACTATTGGTATTCCTCCTATAATTATTTATTTTTCTGTTATTTCTTCACTTGTGTTTACTATCGCACTAGGTAATCCAGGGCATAAATGTCCTGTTTTTATAATTTCTGTTTCTAATACTAATTCTCTTGTTATATAATTCTCTTCTTGTCCTGTATTTATTAAAATTTTATATTTTCTTTGATCTATTATTCCTGTTATAAAATAATGGTATAATGTTGTTTCTTCTGTATTTAATAGATTTTTTGAGATTTCATAGTTCCTTTTAGATGTGCTTGCTCTTGATGAGGTAGTTCTAGTTAATGCATTTGGTATACTTGAAGTACTCAATCTTTCTTTTACAATTTCTAAATCTTCTTCTATGTCAATTTCTTTATAGCTATAATCATTATTATCTATTATAGTAATTATTCTTTCAAAAGGATTTTCTATTTTTATTCTATCAATTTTATTTCTTGCCGTGACTTTATGTTTTGTTGTTAGTATATATAGGTTTTTACATCTTGCTGTAAATATTTTACTGCCTGGTGCTAGTTCTATTCCAGACATTTTCCAATATAAAACTAATGATTTATCTATGTTTCTATCTGTTAATGCTACTGAGTAGTTGACACTTATTATAAATTTAAATTTTTGGTATATTAAGTTTCCTCTTACTGCACTTATTACACTTTTTTTCTATAGGATGTATAATTCTATCATCTGCTAAATATATCTCAATAGGTGTATCTATTCCTTCTCTAAAACAAGCTTTTATCAATATTTCTGTCCCTCCTAAGTGTACGTACTTTAGGGGTATTTTAGCTTTGATATCTTGTATTTCTTTATTTATTATTCTCTTATTTAATATAGGAATTTGTGCTTTTCCTTTTGTATATTTGCAATCTATGATATGTTCTTTTTGACTAACTACATAGTATTCATCTTTTTGTCTTTTAAACCAATTTCTTATTGTAGGTATTTCAAGTACTTTTTCAACACTTAAATCTCATTCTTTTCCTTTTATTTGTTCAAAAATTGTATTATCAAATATAATTTTTTGTTCTGCTGAGTCTTCATTTTGATATTCTTCTTTAGATATTATTTTTATGTCCTCTTCAGACATTAGATTTCTTCGTTCATTTCATCATTATTTAGATCAATATCTATTTCATTTTCTAATTCAGGTTCTATATCTGATACTTCATATATACTTTCACTTAATTCATAATCTATATAATCTATCTGCATGTATTCTTCATTATCTATAATTACTTCTGCTATTTGTTTTCCTTTGGGATTTCTAGGTAACTTACAATTTCTAGCTAAATGTCCTAACTTTCCACAATTATAACAAGTACAATCTGATAGTTTTCTTTTTGGTCTATAATGTCTTTTTATTTTATAATTTTTTACATAATATCTTTGTCTTGGTTTTTTGTATTTATATCTAGTTTTAGTTTTTCTATACTTATTGTGTCGTTTAGGTTTTTATAATATTTATCTGTACAACCAAACTGTGGTGCTGTTTTATCTTTACAACATGCTAAATTTTTAAGTAATACTTTCTCCATTTTTATTTTTTCTTTTTGGTTTTCATATAATTGTACAAACCATTGATGTAGAAATTTTATTCTAGCTCCTAAAGTATCTGTTAATCCTTCATTATTCCAATCTTTTATTATTTTTGTGCTAAATGGTTCTGGTAGTTTTGTAAAATACTGTTGTCTTATTTCTTTTGCTTCATTTATATCATATCTTGCTTTATAATAATATTCTTTAAATGCACATGTATATTCTTCTATATAACACATTTTACATATAGTTAATTTTGTCATAAGTTGTCTATTTATTATTTTTTCTCTATTTTGTTCTTTTATTTCTGTAGTCATACCACCAAATTCATTTCTTATTGATAATTCGTATTTGTCTAATATATCTATATTTGTTGTTGATGGAGAACCATCTATTTTCTTATCACTCCTAAGTGTTTCTAAACTTTCTAGGGGTAAATTTTCTATCCATAATTTTGTTGTTCCTACAAATGTTCTTTCTATATATCCTGGCGTTTCTTTTGTTGCTATTTTGTTATCAATTAATTGTTTAGATATATTTCCTACCCATAGTACGATTACTTTATTTGTATCTATAACACAATCTAGATCTAAAAAGTTATATTGTTCAATTATTGGTCTAGGTGTCCATTTTTTATTTAGTCTACTATTCCATATCGCATTTGTTCTATCTGATCTTTCATAACTATCTGTATAATAGGTTGGTGTTGTCCTTCTAGGATTACTCCTAGGACTATTATCCGGGGTTTTAACTCTTGATGTGCTAGGTTGATTTATATCTGCAGTATTTATTTCTAATTTTTTCGGCTTATTTACCTGTTCTAGAATTTCTGTGTATGTTTCACTTATATCACTTATTTCTGATTTTTGATCATTTATTGTATCTGATTCATTTATTTCATCATTCATTTCATTTATTTCGTCTATTTCAAGATTTTCATTTAATATTTGTTTCAAATGAAACAAATATTAAATGAAAATCTTGAAATAGACGAAATAAATGAAATGAATGATGAAATAAATGAATCAGATACAATAAATGATCAAAAATCAGAAATAAGTGATATAAGTGAAACATACACAGAAATTCTAGAACAGGTAAATAAGCCGAAAAAATTAGAAATAAATACTGCAGATATAAATCAACCTAGCACATCAAGAGTTAAAACCCCGGATAATAGTCCTAGGAGTAATCCTAGAAGGACAACACCAACCTATTATACAGATAGTTATGAAAGATCAGATAGAACAAATGCGATATGGAATAGTAGACTAAATAAAAAATGGACACCTAGACCAATAATTGAACAATATAACTTTTTAGATCTAGATTGTGTTATAGATACAAATAAAGTAATCGTACTATGGGTAGGAAATATATCTAAACAATTAATTGATAACAAAATAGCAACAAAAGAAACGCCAGGATATATAGAAAGAACATTTGTAGGAACAACAAAATTATGGATAGAAAATTTACCCCTAGAAAGTTTAGAAACACTTAGGAGTGATAAGAAAATAGATGGTTCTCCATCAACAACAAATATAGATATATTAGACAAATACGAATTATCAATAAGAAATGAATTTGGTGGTATGACTACAGAAATAAAAGAACAAAATAGAGAAAAAATAATAAATAGACAACTTATGACAAAATTAACTATATGTAAAATGTGTTATATAGAAGAATATACATGTGCATTTAAAGAATATTATTATAAAGCAAGATATGATATAAATGAAGCAAAAGAAATAAGACAACAGTATTTTACAAAACTACCAGAACCATTTAGCACAAAAATAATAAAAGATTGGAATAATGAAGGATTAACAGATACTTTAGGAGCTAGAATAAAATTTCTACATCAATAGTTTGTACAATTATGTGAAAACCAAAAATAAAAAATAAAAATGGAGAAAGTATTACTTAAAAATTTAGCATGTTGTAAATATAAAACAGCACCACAGTTTGGTTGTACAGATAAATATTATAAAAAACCTAAACGACACAATAAGTATAGAAAAACTAAAACTAGATATAAATACAAAAAACCAAGACAAATATATTATGTAAAAAATTATAAAATAAAAGACCTTATAGACCAAAAAGAAAACTATCAGATTGTACTTGTTATAATTGTGGAAAGTTAGGACATTTAGCTAGAAATTGTAAGTTACCTAGAAATCCCAAAGGAAAACAAATAGCAGAAGTAATTATAGATAATGAAGAATACATGCAGATAGATTATATAGATTATGAATTAAGTGAAAGTATATATGAAGTATCAGATATAGAACCTGAATTAGAAAATGAAATAGATATTGATCTAAATAATGATGAAATGAACGAAGAAATCTAATGTCTGAAGAGGACATAAAAATAATATCTAAAGAAGAATATCAAAATGAAGACTCAGCAGAACAAAAAATTATATTTGATAATACAATTTTTGAACAAATAAAAGGAAAAGAATTAGATTTAAGTGTTGAAAAAGTACTTGAAATACCTACAATAAGAAATTGGTTTAAAAGACAAAAAGATGAATACTATGTAGTTAGTCAAAAAGAACATATCATAGATTGCAAGTATACAAAAGGAAAAGCACAAATTCCTATATTAAATAAGAGAATAATAAATAAAGAAATACAAGATATCAAAGCTAAAATACCCCTAAAGTACGTACACTTAGGAGGGACAGAAATATTGATAAAAGCTTGTTTTAGAGAAGGAATAGATACACCTATTGAGATATATTTAGCAAATGATAGAATTATACATCCTATAGAAAAAAGTTTGATAAGTGCAGTAAGAGGAAACTTAATATACCAAATATTTAAATTTATAATAAGTGCCAACTACTCAGTAGCATTAACAGATAGAAACATAGATAAATCATTAGTTTTATATTGGAAAATGTCTGGAATAGAACTAGCACCAGGCAGTAAAATATTTACAGCAAGATGTAAAAACCTCTATATACTAACAACAAAACATAAAGTCACGGCAAGAAATAAAATTGATAGAATAAAAATAGAAAATCCTTTTGAAAGAATAATTACTATAATAGATAATAATGATTATAGCTATAAAGAAATTGACATAGAAGAAGATTTAGAAATTGTAAAAGAAAGATTGAGTACTTCAAGTATACCAAATGCATTAACTAGAACTACCTCATCAAGAGCAAGCACATCTAAAAGGAACTATGAAATCTCGAAAAATCTATTAAATACAGAAGAAACAACATTATACCATTATTTTATAACAGGAATAATAGATCAAAGAAAATATAAAATTTTAATAAATACAGGACAAGAAGAGAATTATATAACAAGAGAATTAGTATTAGAAACAGAAATTATAAAAACAGCACACTTATGCCCTGGATTACCTAGTGCGATAGTAAACACAAGTGAAGAAATAACAGAAAAAGAAATAATTATAGGAGGAATACCAATAGTAATATCATTTAAAATATACCAAGGAAGCCAGAATATTACTCTAGGAATAAAATGGTTAGAAATAGTTAAACCTTATAGTATAGAGAATGAACAATTAATAATAACTTACCAAAATAAAAAAATAATAATTAAAAGAACAAAATGAATAATGAAGATATATATACTTGCAAAAATTATTGTAGAAGGATATCACAACAGATATTATACTCCTATGATAGATACAGGAGCAGAAGCAAATATATGTAAATATAATTATTTACCAGAAGATAAATGGGAAAAATTAAAAACACCTATGGTAGTGACAGGATTTAATAATGAAGGTAGTATGATTACATATAAAGCAAGAAATATAAAAATACAAATATGGGATAAACTATTGACAATAGAAGAAATGTATAATTTTGAATTTACAACAAAAGATATGTTATTAGGAATGCCTTTTTTAGAAAGATTATACCCTCATATTATAACAAAAACACCGACAACTTAAAATTTGTGATGAATAATTAAACAATTTGCTATGGAAAAAAAATCATAGATAAATACATTTTTTTGCTATAATTGTTCATAATAACAAGTGACAACTTACAAAAAGAATAATACAAGTTCTTCATAAGAAATAGACAGAGTCCACTCATTAATTGACAAGTGAAAATATTAAAACTAATGAACTCGGTCAATTTTGTAAAAACTAAAAAAATTCAATACATCAATTTTATTAAATTAAGAATTTATAAATACATCAATTGAAAAATATAATCCGGGTTATAAGTATTGTGAGTGGGCACAGTTCTAGCACTAGACCACTAATATTTGTTGGTTTAGCACTTTTGTTTTTTATTTCATACACTTTCATTGATAAGCACAATAAAAATAATAATTTGTAAGTCTTTATTTTTGTTCACACATTATAATACATATTTAACACCTTCCTACAAAAGTTTATTAAACTCTAACTCCTAAAATCCCATGAAATAGGCTAAGGAACACTAGCACCTCTTTCACTAATCTGTGGACGTCATGGACGTTTCTTGACGTCTTGACTCTAAAACTTCCTAAATATCTTATAAAAATTATTTTGGGTCTTAAAACAGTGTTTCAAGTCTTTAATACTCATGTGAGGCTCTAGATTAGGTCTTGAACTTTCGAAGTATTACAATAATCATCATGTCTTAGTAAGGCACATAGGTAATTCATAACAAACCTTATATCATTACATCTTAATCATAATCTCAAAATTCAAATAATCAACATTCAATTTCATCATCATACCAAAACCTACTTAATTTAATCATATGATAGACTTCAATTGAACTTCATCATCAAGTACAAGCCATCACAATTGAAGTAAAGGTACAAGATCACACAGTCTTACAAATTGTCTTTCAAAAGCCTTCATCATTGGTATTACCACCAACTAACCAAATTCATCCATCAACAGGTGTAATAAAATTAATATAATAGTAATTAACACAATAACTAAGTCAATTGCATCAACACTAACCAATTCAACATTTGTTCATAACCTAGTGTTAGGGAATTAGGTCAATTCATGATCTCTTCCATACAACTAGGTCTAGCATAAAGAACTCACATAATTAACCAATAATACATCATAATATAATCAAACTAAACCAAGAACAATACAATTTTAATGATCAATTTTGGATTAGAATGAAACCCATGTTCATATCATCTTTGGGAAATCAATTTTAAAGAACACATTGGGGAAAGGAATACCAAAGGTGAAAAGTTCCAATACCTTGTTAATCCTTCAAGATTGATGGAGTGAAATTTAAGTTCTTGCAGCCCTAATCCCTTTGACCTTGGTCTTCTATGGGGTCTTCTTTTGGGAGAGAGAAATTAGAGAGAAGGTGAAAATTTTGGTTTTTGGGAATTGAGTGAGTTAGGTTAGTGTAATTAGGCTTAGGTTTTTATATAGGTCCTTAATTAACTTAATTAGAACTCCCCTAACATTTAATTAACAAACTAACCAAGTAACATATTAAATGAACCCCACTAGTCACTAGAAAACAAGACCAAACCTACGAGACGCCGACCTACGGTCCGTAGGTCAGTCGACGACCCCTTGCACCCACCATCCTACACAACCGTCTTTTGTGTAAGGGACCTAGTTTTTGGACCAGTGAGTTTTTGGATAAGTGTGGGACCACGGATTAATAGACGCCCTGACACTCAGACGACGCCTCGTCGATTGGCTTCGTAGGTATCCACTGCCAACAAAGCCTTTTGAAGTCAAATTGAAGGGTCCTCTCCAAGGACCCTTACGGTGGTCCTTGGGGAGTCATATCTGGACGTTTAGACCCTAAACACACTCTAAAACGTTTTTGACACCTTTCCACCAATTTTCATCAAAGTTTGACTACTCAAACCTCATGAAATAGTCTAAGGCATACTAGCACCTATTTCACTAGTCTCCTAACGTCATTGACGTTGATTGACATCTTGAGTATAAAACATTCTAAATGGTTTATATGTATTATTTTAGGCTTTATAACAGTGTTAAATAACCTTAGACCAACATGTGAGGCTCTAGATTAGGTCATGAACTTGCAGAGTGTTACAAGTACATTGAATGCACTAAGTATGGAAGCCATGCAAAAACGATGAAAAGGGATATTTAGTATATAATATGCTTTTATGACATTTTGATAAAAACCTTTATAAAGAGTTCAAGATACTTAATACAATGTAATAATCACATATAGAACACATTCAACTTACATCTATCACATAAGCATATTAACATGGACCCCCTACTAGAGGTTATCCTAAGACCCACCTAAGTAAGGTATGAAGCGGTGACCCATACAACCCCTTCACACACACCTAGATGGTCCTCAAAACTATCTTAATTAAAGGTATTCCAATTCATCACATATCACATAATCCATATTCAATAAAATAAGCCTTTACATCATTTAGACTCTCTATCTAAGGTTACTCTAAGATTTACCTAAGTAAAACATGAATAAAATGCACATACACCCTCTTCAAGCCTACCTAAGCAACCCCTCAAAGCTACCCTAGATATAACACCATTTCTATTTAACATACTTCATTAAGAGAACCATATTCATTTTGAAACCATTTTGAGAGGCATTCATACATTTAGAGGATTTCACATATTGGTCTTGGAAAAGACCTAGGGAACCACATAATAGCATCTTCAAATCCTACTCGTGCAATGTCTAGATAGCATCGTATTCTACTATTTAAATGTTGTAGAACTTCTCATATAATAGAATGTATCCCACATGATGATAAAAGTCATTATCCGACATAGACCATACTATATAGGCATGGAATCCGAAGTCAAACCCTACTCCGATGGAGGATGTTCTACTTGCCAAGGTAGAACATGGACACATCCCATGTAGGCACATTGTTAAGGAATATCAAGGGCTTCTTTGTACTCTAGTCTCCTTCTCTAGTAGAGCTACTACCCATAGCATATTCACTCGGTGTTTAGCCTTGTTTCACATTGATTAAGTTCGTTCACATAAAGGTACATGAGAGGGTACCATTTCTTAGTCCTACCAACCCACAATACATGTAACACTCCGGAAATGTCATGACTTAGACTAGAGATTAATTTTTTAAATAATGTTTAAAATGATGTTTCCAGACCTATATTAATGTAATAAACTCATTTGGAAAAGATTAGAGCCAAAACGACATAGAAAGACCTTGACGTCAAAAAACTAACTAATTTGAAGTAGTTGACGACCCTATGTTTGGTGATGGTTTAGAGGTGTCAAATGAAGTCCAAAACTTATAATGAGACCTTGTATAGGTAGCATGTAGTAAAAAGGGTCCAAACGTCCGGTAAAGACACCCCAAGGACCATCTTAAAGGTCCTTGGGAAGGACCCAAACATGGGTGGGCAGGCTGCTTGGCAGCCTGCGAGCATGCAGAACTGGACGCAAAGCGTGCGACGCGAGCGTGCCACGTAGTTCACTGCTTCAAGATTTGAGAGGCAGACTCTTGACGCAAGGCTGACACACACCTCACTACCTCAATTCAAAACTAAATAAAAACAATGGGAATTGGCCCAGCGTCGCGCAGCTACTTCTCAAAATTGTAAAAGTCATATTTTTGATAACTTAACTTATTAAAAAGACCCATTTAAGTGGAGGGTCTTTTGTGTAATTCATAGGATGACTATATATTGATATTAGGTCAGTTTTAGACAACTTTTACACGTCCCAAATCAGATCAAACGATATTTCTCTCAATCTCTCAAGAACACTCTCTTTTCCAAACTCCATTGAAGAACAAGAAAAGCTTAAGCAAGAAGATGAAGGTTTCGAAGTTTCCAATAAGATTTCGTGGATTATTCATCTATAAGGTATGCTTTTTTCACTCTTGGGATTCCTTTCCCCAGGAGGTCCTTTCAAGATAAGTTTTCAAGAACTTTAAATACTAGGGTTTTTACTCTACAAAACAGATTTTTTTTCTAACCCTAGCTTTATGATTTTCAATGAAAAGTAAGTGTTTTCTTTAGTTGATTTCACACGAATTGTTGAGTATTTGATTGATAATGTTTGAATGTCGTGTGATACATGATCTTTCTCTAAGTGATGGTTTCGAATGGGTTGTTTCTAGTATTTGATAACGTGTAAACGTTAGGACTGGAATTAAGACTTGAATGAACCCTTTAATGACCCGTTTTCCTTCTCCTACACTATGCATTGATCATGTATATTATTTGATGTGTTGTTCTTGATTATGCCATTGAGTATTTCACTAAGTATGATCATGAATATTTTAAGATGAATAAGATTCTTGGAAGCAAGAGGTAAGTCTTCTAAGTGTGATTACTCTCAAATGTTTATGTTAGCCTATAAACTATGATGCTATGTTATGAAAAGATATGATGTTGCTATGAGAATATGCTGGGCTATGAACATGTTACTTGTTAGATTATGATAAGAATATGAAACTGAAAGTTATGATACTCTCTTGTATGCTTACACACGGTGATTATGCTATGTAAATCTCACAAAAGAAAGGTTATGATGAAAGGAAATTCTCATCTAATCTAAAAGAGCACATGATCATGTTATACAGGGAGTTAACCTCCTATGACATATGATAAGTTTATGATAAAAGACAACTTAAAGGTTATTCAAGAAAGGACTTAATCTAAACTCCGATGAACTAGATATGAGAGGTGTCCCTACCTTAGTTGGAAGGTAGGTTCACAATGATTCTAATGAGATTGAGGCTGCCATGTAATGTGGAACTATCGGTGTCTAATACATCTGCTTGTTCTTGAACTATATTGCCACCATAGGATACTAGCTAGTGGATCCACCTAGAAAGCTATATCATGTTAGGTTCTACTTTGGCCGGTAGACCAGCTTCTTTCGGTGTGGGGTTTTATGACACCGGATTCCATGTTTAGCTCACATGGCCAATGTCGGTTAAGGCGAATGTTCCCTCATGTAAAATGAAAGACAAGTAAATGAACGTTGACTATGGTGACTTGAAGAGTTTACTTAGTATAGGTAGGGATATGGGACTCTATCTAGACATTGCACAAGTTGACTCTAAGGGAAATCCTAGGAGATTGTTCTTATGTAATATGATAACATAAAAGGTATGATGTTTATGATACATGATGTTACTTTTATATGAATGTTGATCATTTTGATGATTATGTTATTGGGTTATGTTGCTATATGAAGTGATGACTACTTATGTTACAAGTTATATGAAGTAAAGCCTTACTCATGGTCTCCTATCTTATCTACTTGGTTGTGTGGGGTTTTGGGGCTTCACATGACCATTGCCCTTTTAGGTTGGGGATAAGATCATTGGTAAGTGTTTTGTATGTTATGTTCTATGATCTTTTGAATATGTAATGTTAACATGACTCTATGATAATATGACTTTGATTCTAATCATGCTTTAAGTTGATGGAATCCTTAACTTGTATATGTTATATAGTATGTGCATTGAAGACTTTCATATGACTTAGCATGTTTTCTAAAGAGATGATAAATGATCCTTTTTCATGCATTTCCTTAAGTTTTATGTGCATATACCCATACTTAGTACATGTGGCGTACTAACCCCATTATTTTATATTACAACAATTGTAGGTTCTGGCTATTGAAGTTTAAGTAGGTTGATTTTGAAGAAGCTTGGAACTCTTTCTCCAAGTCTTGATAGGTCCTCATGTTCAGGACGCTATAATTTATATTCCAGCCTATGAAGACTTAGTAGTTTTTTAGAATACGTTATTTCCATTATGTTCTTTGGATTCTTTTTTATTAAGGCTTATATGGCATATTGACTATTATTGTCTAAGTCCAGATTTGCACTCTTAGATGGTTTTATATATGTGAGACAGATTTCTAGATTTTCGTATGTCCGTATGTATGCTAACTATGAAATCTAAGTATACTTAATTAGTATGTTAAAAGTTTTAAATTTACCACAGTTTTTACTGATCATATGTTATGACGAATGCTAAGGGCTTGTCTGAGTCCTCTCAGAGAACGACGATGCCGGTCTCATCCGGGGTGTACTCTCCGGGTGTGACAAACTTGGTATCAGAGCATGAGGTTAAATATCATTAGGATAAATGTCTCACTAAACCCTATTACCTAGTGTCTTGTTCATGGTTGTGAAGCGCGCCACAATTGTGGATGAGAAGTTATGTGATGATTAGAAAACTTCTCTTTTCTTGATACTCCTATGTCGTGCCTTTAGAGTTTTGTCACTATGTGTCTATTAGCATCTAATCCCTTTATTGTGTATATAGGCGATGAACACAAGAAGGACAGCCGCTAGAAGAGTAGGAGAGGAGATTGCGAATGCGGGAGCTACTCCTCAAGGTAATCGAAATGCTCCTGAAGTGCAAGATGTTGCAAATGATGAGGTTTCGGTAGATCCTCCGGCTATGATGGATGGTGAGGTGAGGGCAGCCCTATTCCAAATGGCCCAATCCATCACCACCCAAGCTCAAGCCATCACGGCTCAAGCTAACAGAGAGTTTGTTTCTCTAGAGAACCAACATGCTACTACTATGGCTAGTCGTTTGAGAGATTTTATGAGGATGAATCCTCCTATTTCCTTGGATCAAAGGTTGATGAAGAACACCAAGATTTTCTTGATGAGGTCTACAAGATTTTGTTTTCTATGGGGGTGAGTACTACTGAGAAGTCTGAACTTGTTGCTTATCAACTCAAGGACGTGGCTCAGACATGGTACAATCTGTGGAACGATAGTAGGTCTTTAGGAGATGGTACCGTGACTTTGGAGATCTTCAAAAAGGCCTTTCTTGACATATTCTTCCCAAGGGAACAAAGAGAAGCTAAGATAGAGGAGTTCATCAACCTTCGTCAAGGAGGTATGAGTGTTAAGGAATACTCCTTGAAGTTCATTAAGCTGTCCAAATATGCTTCTTCTTTTGTTTCTAATGCTAAGGATGAAATGAGTCGTTATGTAACGAGCGTGACCGAAGAGCTTGAAAAAACATGTTGTGCAACCATGATTGATGACAATATGGATCTTTCTAGGTTGATGTTTCATGCTCAACAGGTTGAGGAAAGTCGCCTAAGGAAGAGGAATAGGGAAGCTAAGAAGGCAAAGTCTTTTGAGAGTGGTTCTTCTAAAAGTATGCTTGATGTTCAAGACAAGCATAAGTTTAAGAAGAGGTTTTCAAACAATGTTCCTTCAAATTTCTCCAAGAATTGCAATGATAGAGGTTCTAATCCTAAACCTTAAAAAGGGAGAAATGTTGATCCACCAAGATAAAGACCAACTTGTGGTAAGTATGGTAAGAAACATAGAGGTGAATGTCTTGTTGGAACTAATAATTGCTATGGTTGTGTCAAAGGTGGCCATATAGTGAAAGACTGTCCTAATGTGGGAAGTCAAGGTAAGGGTAATATCCAAGCTCAACTAAGCGGTCCTAATTCTGAAGCTCCAAAAAGGAACCGTTTCTATGCACTCAAGGCTAGGGATGAACAAGAAAGGTCTCCCGACGTTATGACAGTTATGTTACAAGTTTTCTTTGTTAATGTTTATGCTTTGCTTGACCCAGTTTCTACTCTTTATTATGTTACACCTTTGGTTGCTAGGAAGTTTTATGTACATCCCGATGTTTTGAGTGAGCACTTCTCCGTTTGTACCCTAATGGGTGACTCTGTAGTTGCAAAAAGAGTCTATAGGAAATGTCCTGTGATGCTGCCCAATAGAGTTACTCTTGTTTATTTGATAGAATTTGACATGTTTGATTTTGATGTCATCTTGCGTATGGATCAGCTTCATGATTGTTTTGCGTCTATATATTGTAGAACAAGGGTAGTGAAATTTCAATTCCCTAATGAACCTATTCTAGAGGGGAAGGGGGGACATTCTATGCCAAGGGGCCAAAATCATTTCTTGTTTGAAGGATTGTATGATTTTAGACAAGGGTTGTTTATACCATGTGGTGAGGGTTAAGGACCTAGAATGTGAAACTCCTTCTATTGAGTCACTCCCTATAGTGAGAGAATTCCCAGAGGTTTTTCCTAATGACCTTCCAGGAGTTCCTCCCGAAAGGGAAATTGACTTTGGCATTGATTTATTACCGGATACGAATCTCATTTCAATTCCTCCATATAGGATGGCTCCAGATGAATTGAAAGAGTTGAAGCTACAACTCAAGGATTTACTAGAGAAGGGTTTCATTCAACTTAGTATTTCTCCATGGGGTGCTCCGGTCTTGTTTGTTAAGAAGAATGACGGGTCCCTTAGAATGTGCATCGATATCGCCAACTTAATAAGGTCACCATAAAGAACAAGTATCCTCTCCCTCGGATTTATGATCTCTTTGATCAACTCCAAGGTGCTTGTTTCTTTTTCGAGATTGACTTAAGGTCAGGATATCACCAACTTAGGGTGAGAGGTGAAGATGTTCCCAAAACAACTTTCCAAACTAGATATGGTCACTACGAATTTCTAGTTATGTCTTTTGGGTTAACAAATGTTCCAGCGGCGTTTATGGACCTAATGAATAGAGTTTTCTGAGATTACCTCGACTTATTTGTGATTGTGTTCATTGATGATATTCTGATATACTCCAAGAATGAAGATGAGAATGAGAGTCACTTGAGGTTGGCCTTGCAAGTCCTCAAAGAATGCCAACTTTATGCCAAATTTAGCAAGTGTGAATTTTGGTTGAGGTCGGTTGCTTTTCTTGGCCATATTATCTATGGTGATGGTGTAGATGTTGATCCTAAGAAGACAGATGCGGTCAGAAATTGGCCTAGACCTTTGACTCCCACAGACATAAGGAGTTTCTTGGGTCTAGACGGCTACTATAGAAGGTTTGTTGATGAATTTTCATCCATTGCTTCTCCTTTGACAGCTTTGACCCAAAAGAAGGTGAAGTTTGAGTGGTCGGAATCTTGTGAGAAAGGTTTTCAAGAGTTGAAAGATAATCTTACCTCTGCTCTGGTGTTAACCTTACCGGAGGGTAATGAAGGCTTTGTGGTGTATTGTGATGCTTCTCGAGTGGGCTTGGGATGTGTCCTCATTCAGCATGGTAAGGTGATAGCTTATTCTTCTAGGCAACTCAAAGATCATAAGAAGAATTACCCAACTCATGATCTTGAGTTAGCCGCTGTAGTTTTTGCCTTAAAAATATGGAGGCATTATTTGTATGGTGTGCATGTTGATGTGTTTACTGACCCTAAGAGTCTTCAATATGTGTTTACACAAAAGGAGTTGAACCTCCGACATAGAATATGGTTTGAATATTTGAAGGATTACGACATGAGTGTCCTTCACCACCCCGGCAAAGCCAACGTGGTTGCGGATGCTTTGAGTCGTATGACTATAGGTAGTGTGTCTCATGTGGAAGAAGAGAAGAAAGAACTTGTGAAAGATGTTCATAGGTTTTCTCGCTTATGTGTGCAGTTAAAAGATTATCCAATTGGTGGTTTCATGGTCCATCATAACTCCGACTCATCATTAGTGGTTGAGGTGAAATCTAAACAATATCTTGATCCTCTATTGATGGAGTTGAAGGAATGGATACTTAGTAAGCACAATGCGTCATTCTCCAAAGGGGGGGATTGTGTTCTTAGGTACCAAGGTAGATTATGTGTACCTGATGTTGACGATTTGAGAAATCAGATTCTAGAAGAAGCCCATGGTTCTCGCTATTCTATACATCCGGGTGCCACAAAATGTATCATGACCTTAGAGAGGTCTATTGGTGGGATGGTTTAAAGAGGGACATAGCAGAGTTTGTTGCTAAGTGTCTAAACTGCCAACAAGTTAAGATGAGCATCTAAAACCTAGTGGTTTAACCAAAATCATGGATGTTCCTGCTTGGAAGTGGGAAGCCATCAATATGGACTTTGTTGTTGGGTTGCCTCAAACCCGAAAGCAAAATGATTCTATATGGGTTATTGTGGACAGGTTGACCAAATCTGCCCATTTTATTCCTGTTAAGTCTACTTATACTGCCAAAGATTATGCATGAATCCACATGAATGAGATTGTGAGTCTTCGTGGGATTCCTTTGTTCATCATTCCGGATAAAGGTGCCCAATTCACTTCACGTTTTTGGAAGGCTTTTCAAAAGGGTTTAGGTACTCAAGTGAAACTTAGTATTGCTTTTCATCCTCAGACGAATGGTCAAGCGGAACGTACCATTCAGACCCTTGAAGACATGTTGAGAGCATGTGTCATTGATTTCAAGGGAAGTTGGGATGATCACTTACCTTTGATTGAGTTCTCTTACAAAAATAGCTATCGTTCGAGCATCTCCATAGAACCTTTCGAAGCTCTTTATGGTAGAAGGTGTAGATATCCGTTTGGATGGTTTGAGGTTGGTGAGTCCTCACTCATTGGTGCAGAGATTATCTATGAGGCGATAGAGAAAGTTCGAATCATAAGAGATATATTGAAGACAGCCTATAGTCGGCAAAAGTCATATGCCGACAATAGAAGAAGAGATCTTGAGTTTGAAATAGGTGATCATGTCTACTTGAAGATCTCACCTATAAAAGGGGTGATGAGATTCGGTAGAAAGGGGAAGTTAAGTCCCCGGTATATTTGTCCTTATAAGGTTTTACAACGAATTGGAAAGGTTGCCTATCAGTTGAAACTACCTAGTGAACTAGCTTCGGTTCATCCGGTGTTTCATGTTTCCATGCTCAATATATGCGACCCGGTGTCTATTTTGCCTATTGAAGGTTTAGGAGTGTATGAGAACCTCTCCTATGAAGAGGTTCCAGTTGAGATCCTAGATCGCCAAGTCAAGAAGTTGAGAAACAAGGAGGTTGCCTCTCTAAAGTTCTATGGAGGAACCATCTTGTAGAGGGTGTAACATGGGAGGCTGAAGCCTACATGAAGTCCCGCTACCCTCATCTATTTACTCCTTGAGGTTAGATATTCTTCTCAATAGCGAAAGTAATGCATAATTAGGAAATTAACCTGTTTACTTAATAGGTGAATGTTTTTGTAAAAGATAGTACCAAATGGAGTTTTAAGAAGATGTTGTCATACTCTATTCTTGAACTTATGTGTAACTTGTATGCATATGTTTTCTTGAGATTTTGTTGTTTTGTTGTTATCTTGAGAAGAGTTATAGCATGGTGACTCTTTGATGCATTTTGAGCTTATGATAAGGTTGAGAAGGAAATTCCTCACTATGTTCTATGAAATATGTAGCTCTTAAATGTTTGTGTATCATGAATTGAGTACTATGTGTAATGTTATGGTATGTGTTGTATGGAGTTGTGAATTACTCCTATGAGATGTGACTCATTATGATTTTATGTAGTCCATTGGTTGAGCTGCTAGTATTGAGTCTATTCCTTACCCTCCAAAAGATTTTAGTGTCATTCGGGGACGAATGTTCTTAAGGAGGGAATAATGTAACACTCCGGAAATGTCATGACTTAGACTAGAGCTTAATCTATTAAATAATTTTTAAAATTATGTTTCCAGACCTATATTAATGTAATAAACTCATTTGGAAAAGATTAGATCCAAAACGACAAAGAAAGACCTTGACGTCCGGGAACTAACTAATTTGAAGTAGTTGATGATCCTATGTTTTGTGATGGTTTAGAGGTGTCAAATGAAGTCCAAAACCTGTAATAAGACCTTGTATAGGTAGCATGTAGTACAAAGGATCCAAACGTCCGGTAATGACACCTCAAGGACCACCCGAAGGGTCGTTGAGGAGGACCCGAACATGGGTGGGCAGGCTGCCTGGCAGCCTGCGAGCATTGAAAACTGGACGCAAAGCGTGCGACGTGAGCATGACACGCAGTTCACTGCCTCAAGATTTGAGAGACAGCCTCGCGACGTGAGCGTGACACGCAGGTCACTTCCAATTAGATTTCGTGGATTCTTCATCTATAAGGTATGGATTTTTCACTCTTGGGATTCCTTTCCCAAGAGGTCCTTTCAAGATAAGTTTTTAAGAACTTCAAATACTAGGGCTTTTACTCTACAAAACGGATTTTCTTCCTAACCCTAGATTTATGATTTTCAATGAAAAGTAAGTGTTTTCTATAGTTTATTTCACACAAATTGTTGAGTATTTGATTGATAATGTTTTAATGTCTTGTGATGCATGATCTTTCTCTAAGTGATGGTTTCGAATGGGTTGTTTCTAGTATTTGATAACGTGTAAATGTTAGGATTGGAATCAAGACTTGAATGAACCCTTTATTGACCCGTTTTCCTTCTCTTACACTATGCATTGATCTTGTATATGATTTGATGAGTTGTTCTTGATTATGCCATTGAGTATTTCACTAAGTATGATTATGAATGTTGTAATATGAATAAGGTTCTTGGAAGAAAGAGGTAAGTCTTCTAAGTGTGATTACTCTCAAATGTTCATGTTAGCCTATAAACTATGATGCTATTATATGAAAAGTATTTATAATGTTGCTATAAGAATATGCTGGGCTATGTACATGTTACTTGTGAGATTATGATAAGAATACGAAAATGCAAGTTATGATACTCTCTTGTATGCTTTACACAAGATGATTATGCTATGTAAATTTCACAAAAGAAAGGTTACGATGAAAAGAAATTCTCATCTAATATAAAAGATCTCATGATCATGTTATACAGGGAGTTAACCTCCTATGACCTATGATAAGTTTATGATATAAGACAACTTAAAGGTTATTCAAGAAAGCGACTTAAGCTAAGCACCGATGAACTAGATATGAGAGGTGTTCCTTCCCTAGTTGGAAGGTAGGTTCACAATGACTCTAATGAGATTGAGGCTTCCATGTAATGTGGAACTATGGGTGTCTAATACATCTCCTAGTTCTTGAACTATGTTGCCACCATAGGATACTAGCTAGTGGATCCACCTAGAAAGCTATGTCATGTTAGGTTCTACTTTGGATGGTAGACCACCTTCTTTCGGTGTGGGGTTTTATGACACCGGATTCCATGTTTAGCTCACATGGTCTATGTCGGTTAAGGCGAATGTTCCCTCATGTAAAATGAAAGAAAAGTAAATGAACGTTGACTAGGGTGACTTGAAGAGTTTACTTAGTATATGTAGGGATATGGGACTCTATCTAGACATTGCACAAGTTGACTCTTAGGGAAATCCTAGGAGATTGATCTTATGTAATATGATAACGTGAAAGGTATGATGTTTATGATACATGATGTTACTCTTATATGAATGTTGATCATTTTGATGATTATTTTATTGGGTTATGTTGCTATATGAAGTGATGACTACATATATTACATGTTATATGAAGTAAAGTCTTACTCATGGTCTCCTATCTTATCTACTTAGTTGTGTGGGGTTATGGGGCTTCACATGACCATTGTACTTGTAGTTTGGGGATGAGATCATTGGTAAGTGTTTTGTATGTTATGTTCTATGATCTTTTGAATATGTAATGTTAACATGACTCTATGATAATATCCCTTTGATTATGATCATCCTTTAAGTTGATGGAATCCTTAACTTGTATATGTTATATGGTATGTGCATTGAAGACTTTCATATGACTTAGCATGTTTTCTAAAGAGATGATGAATGATCTTTTTTAATGCATGTCCTGAAGTGTTATATGCATATACCCATACTTAGTACATGTGGCGTACTAAACCCATTACTTTATATTACTACAACTATAGGTTCCAGCCATTAAAGTTTAAGTAGGTCGATTTTGAAGAAGCTTGGAACTCTTTCTCCAATTCTTGGTAGGTCCTCATGTTCGGGACGCTATCATTTATATTCTAGCCTATGAAGACTTAGTAGTTTATTAGAGTACGTTATTTCCATTATGTTCTTTGAATTCATTTGTACTAAGGCCTATATGGCATATTGAGTATTATCGTCTAAGTCCAGATTTGCACTCTTAGATTGTTTTATATATGTGAGACATGTCATGACTGGAATCTAGACCCCAGACGAGATCGGCGTCGTTGATCTCTCAAAGGTTGCAGACAAGCCTACTTACGTCATTCTTACTTCATCTAGGTTAATTTTAGCGGAAAATTTGAAAGTTTTTGTTTCTTAATATACTTATTAAACATTCTCATCATTACATAATTGTTCACCATCAACCATCTAATATTAAGATCATCAAATGAAAGAAATAGTATAATATAATAATAAAGATGTACTTGCCAAAATGGCACCAATACAATGTCTGAATAAAACAGGAAAGAAACACTAGTGGAACATGCTCCACTAGCTAAACTCTAAAACTAAGCTAGAATATAAATGGCAGCATCCTCGAAAGCATGAGGGCCTACCAAGTCCGGATGAATGCTCGACGTTCGGATAGCTTCAGCGTCAACCTGTAGCTCTAGCGTCCACCTGTGCCTGCACCTAAAATTGTAGAGTTGTATAGGGTTAGTACACACTTGTACTAAGTATGGGTATATGCAAGCACACACCAAGGACATGCATGAGAAAGATAGCTCTTTCCTAACAACATGATTATGGAAAGTCCAGTCAGTGGACTTGCCAAATTGAGATTAGGAAAGTTAGTGAACCTTCCAAATTTGGATTAGGAAAGTCAGTGAGCTTTTCAAATTTGGATTAGGAAAGTCAATGAGCTTTCCAAATTTGGATTAGGAAAGTCATGCCATGAGAGTAACATGCATCACCATAAATATCATAGTGCACACAGCACATAACATCTTACACATAACACATATCATATTACATATAACACATAGCTTCTTTCATATCATTCATTCATATTCCATGAGAGCTTGGAATCATGGACTTAACATTAAGACTTCCCAGAATGAGGGCTCAATATATGGGACCTCAACTAGGGAGTCTTCATTAGCAAACACAGAGTCTGCTTCATTCATTCATACGTACTTCATTTCATTTCGTTCATAGGCCAGTGTGAACACCAGTTATACCTAGGGTGTAGTTTAAGACTTTCATTGGGTTTGCTGTGCAATGATCAAGAATAACCTAGTATCATTACCTGAGTCTAGCTTACCTCTTGATTATCCCACTACTAGAATTTTGGTCTACAACAACAGTTTTGTATGTGTTGCAAAAGGACCTAAAATCGTTGCCATAGCGCTACAACAACAATTTGTCGACCGTCTCATCTGCTCGCGTTACTATAGCTCTATTGTAACAGTTAATGTAACAGTTCTTGATAGCGTTGCTATTCGAACCTCTATTGCAACGGTTTTCCTTCCATCTATAGGCACTATAATATTAGAGCAGTTGTAACAGTTAAGAACTGTTGCATCAGGGGTTGTTGTAACGATTAACAACTGTTGCGATAGAGTTTGTTGCAATAGATTTTTCTTGTCGCAACACTTTTTAAATTGTATGGCAACGATATTTAATAGATATTGCAACAATTTTATTTTCTATTGCAACCAATCATATGAATCTACAGTTTTTCCCAACCTTTTGCATACTAATAAAAATTAAAACTAAATATTGCAGTTTAACAAAAGATTCAAATGTCAAGAAGCGAAAGAGTCGAGCTAAAGCAATAGGTTTATACAACTTTCAAACAATCATATAGAGTAAAGTCTGATCATCACTGCTTTCATCATCCCCTTTGTTATCTTCTCCACCTACAAAAGACAAGAAAAACAAAAGTGTATTGATAACAAATGTGGAAGTATGATAGTTCAGATTGAAGTAATTAAATCATTTTTCTAGATCTACTCCACATCTCTGTAAGTGAAATAAGCAAACGTTTCATTTGGTCAATCAACTGTGCATAAAGAAAAAGGCAAAACCAAAGCAATGGAAGGTTAAATTAGCTAGATCAAAATCCTACTACACTTATCGAGCATATTTTTGTATTTTTTTAATCAAGTTGATTATCATTTATCAAGTATGGCATGCTTCATTAAATTAGCATATAAAAGAATACTAGCCAAAAGGCAAACACACCTCTGTGTTATTATTTAACAAAAAAAGGATAAAACAAAGAAAATAAGAGATCAAAATTCACTACATGCCTTCTGTTCTTTTAAAATAATACTAGCCAAAAGGCAAACTCATCTATGTGTTATCACTGAAAAGAGTTGCTCGATAATGAGGGCACGTTGGGCTCGAAAGGAGAAAAGTATCAATGCAGTTGATATGGTAAGCATGGCTTTAAGTAGGGAGAAATCAATTTATCCTTATCAGAGAATTCACAAAAACAAACAACACAAACAAAGGGCTGTTTAGGACCAATCACCTCTTTGTACAAAAGGACAAGTAGTGAATCAATAAATGCTACATCAAAACAAGAATCATGTAAGTGGAATAACTGTTGAAAGTGTCTTTGCAAAGCATCGAAGCTAGAAACTTCAAGGTATCCATTAGATTGAGATGATGCTGAAGAAGAAGGGTGTTTGATAAGAATCCTAACTAGCAAATGGAGCAGACCATATATGAAAAACATGACAGCTAATACAACTACAATAAAAAGAACAACTGGACTAATCTTGTTTCCAGATGGAGTGCACAACCAGGTAAGTACTAACTCTATGAAGGTTAGTCTTAATGCTGAAATTTTGAGTAGTAATGAAGCCCATCTGCAGCTAAATGCAAATTGTCAAATTTGTTGTGGTCACTATGATCAGGAACAGAAAATTGAGAATCCAAATTCCCAACAGGATTTTAATAATAACAAGAAGAATGGGATGGGTACTAAGATGCAAATACACCAGTCTCAACAAAGAGTAGCATCTGATCCTCAGATCTACCAGAATACATTTCAAAAAATCTCCAATAACTTTGAAAACATATTCCTAACATTAAAAAAAAGCCAACAAATTGTTAACCATAATCAATCGAATGAGAACTTCAACCCTAACCCCTATATGGCCATAAAAAAAGACCAGACAACTGAACCTGCTCTTATATTGTTATGCAAATCATGGCTGTAAGACTCAGACACAATCAATCCATAAATGAAGCACCTATAGAGTTGGTTACCCTTAAAGTTACTACCAAGTAAGGCTTACCTGCTATCATTTTCAATGGAAGGAATTTAACAACAAAACAGGAAGGGACAGAACTTTCAAACTTTATCCAGACCCTTCCGATTCACCATAACTAGTCATATTCAAGCCATGGAAGTTATCAAGGTCGACCAAAACCAACAAACGAGTGGTCCAAAATAGGCCTTCACTGACAAGCACAGTGAATTTCTATTTTTTCCATTTTCATTCTAATGTATCTCTTGTTTCATGATTCTTATTCTAACTCAAATCCTAGCTACTCAAGCGATAGGTGAAATCAAGGAAGACATCATAAATACAAGGGTAATCAATACCGATTGAATAACTCATGGAATACCAACAAAACTTTTAACCAATAGTAGCTAAAATTTAATTGGAAAATCCCAAAATAAAAAAAATACATCAAATACATTAACTACACCCCAAAGATTAAAGGAAATAAAAGATATTAAAGAAGAAAACCTAAACAGCTAAAGTTGAAGTTTCTTCTGCTATAACATCAAAGATGTAAGAGCAAGACCTCCAGTTGCTAAAGAAGAGCATATCAAGATTTCTCAGATTTTACTAGAAAATCTTCAGGCCTCTATTTCCTTATATTTCACAAGAGTTTCTAGAGAGAAATGGGTTTACGATTGAAGAAAAAAAGGGTTTAAGTTTGCCCTAGAATTACAAACAAGAAGAACTTACCATAAGATTAAAATTCCTGCAAAACTCCACAATCTTGCCCTGAAATGGTGTCCTCCTTGTTGAAAAGTAGGTCAAAGAGAAGATGATGACAGTGTATGGTCTTTTTCTTGTTAAAGAGATGAGAAATGGCTTTAGAAAATGTTTGTATCTATATTCTGATACCTTATAATGTTAGCGTTATTTCGAAGACACTCTACCTCTCATGAAAGATGCGACAATTAACATTGAGCACATTTATAGGGAAGGGAATTCATTAGCTTACTATCTAACTAATCATGTATTTGAGGTGCAAAGACGAAAATAATATAATACATCTTGAGATTTACCATCACAGGGGAGGAAACTTGACAATTTGGACAAACTGGAATTACCAAATTTGAGAATCAAGAGCAAGATACTCAGGTGAATAATTTTTTTATAATTCATCAGCAATTACAAGTCCATTTCAAGAAGACATCAAAGAAGGATCAACTTCATAAAAGCCACAATACATGTTACATTCTATTATAACAGAAAATATACCTTAAATAATGTCAAACAATAGCACTTTTGATATTTTAATGGATCTAAAAGAAGAGGTAAATCAACAATTAGAAGGAATCAATAAAGGAGAAAATAGGAAAATCAGATGTATAATGATGATATCTAAGAAATTATCCACCCAAGAAACTTCACAACAGTTCATATTCATCAATAAACCTGAAAGAATCCTACAGAGAAATGCGGAAAAAGAGAGTGATCACTTACAAGTTACAGCCACGGCTATACCTCAAACGACCATGGTGAACTCGGCCAGAGGCCAAAAGAGATGGCCAGAGTAGATGGCGCAATGCTGGATGGTGATGATTCTCAGAGAAGATCACTTTTGGAACTAGTAGCAAATTTTAGTACCGACCAGTACAAAATTTTAGTTTATTCCATTTTCATGTTAATGTATCTCTTGTTTCCTATTGTTCTAACGTAAATCTTCAACAATAATCAAAGCGAATTTTTGATATCCTACACTAGTGAGAGGTAAAATCAATGAATACATTATCAATGCAAGGAATTCAAACCCGATTGAATAACTCAGGGACAATAATACAACATCAATTTTAACTTAAATATGAACTAGAGTAGTCTATTTCACTATAACTCCAACACAACATTAAATCCACAATAGCTGCAATATAATGGGAAAAAACCCAAAATCAAAGAAGTACAACAAATACACTAACCACACCCAAAGATTCAAGACAAAAGAAGAGATTCAAGAAGAAAACTTCAAAAGCTCAAACTTGTAGTTTCTTCAGCTATAACCTCAAACGTTGAAGAATAGAACCTCTAGCAATAGAAGAAGAAAATCTCTAGATTTCTCAGATTTTTACAAGGAAACATACATACCTCCATTTCCTTCGATTTCACAAGATGTTTGAAGAGAGAAATAGGTTTAGATTCGTGTTTATGTTTGCCCTAAAATGACAGATATGAAGAACTTACCACAAGATTAATATCCCTGCAAATTTCTACTACTTCTGCGTTCGATCGAACTGCTTTTATGGATAAAAAATTAGGTCAGCTTTTGTGTTCTTCTTGTTGAAGAGATGGGAAATGAGCTTACAATGTTTACCTCATTAATTTTGATATATGTTAAAGAAAGAAATAAATTATATTCAGAAAACTGATTAAAAATAAAATAGAATGAAAAGCTTATGGTGGGTTCAGCCAAAATAAGAGAGGGAAATTATGGAGTAATTTCATAATCGTTCCGATAGAAAATAATTCACATTAAATGTTGCCATAGATGACTTTATGACAACTGTTCTCGTAACCGTTGCTATATGTAGGTCTATTGCAACAGTTTTCACACAATGACAACAAATTTATTACCTTGCCGTAGCAATAATACCCAATACTTTTTCCAACGGCTGAAACTGTTACAATAGAACCTCTATAGTAACGGTTTATGAAGCGTTGCTAAAAAATATGTTGCTGTAGGCCTAATTTCTAGTAGTGTCCTATCCTAACACCTTTGGTATCATTCATTTCATTATGTGCTTCATTTGAGGCTGTCCTCATTCATTCATTGGGAACTTTAACTTTAACCGACATAGATCATGTGAGCATCATGAAATCCATTGTCTTCCACACACGGAAAATAGGTGGAATCACCGGCCAAGGTGACCCAAAAACATGCTAGCGTACATGGTAATTTAACCCTGCCAGATCCCTATATTGGTAGTATAGGTTCAAAGACCAGGAGATATAAGGAGACCCATACCCGGCAAGCCAGAAAGTCTCATCTCATGAGAGTTACGTGAACCTCCGTCCTTCTCGAAAGAAGGCATCACCGCTCATAGCTAGTCTATTAGTGCTCAGTATAAAGTTCCATTACATTCAACTGATACGTCATGGAATCTGGCTTCTAGTATGAGGACATCATATCGCAATAGATGATTTTTCATCTCATTATTAGTATTAAATGTGTTAATATCAATACTTTTATTGGAGTGTTCATAGAGACTGGTCTCTTCATTAACTTACACTCTCATAGGTGAGTACGTATTGGTAACATTTACTTAGGCTCATTTGAGATTGTTCTCATCTTTTACATTAGCCTCATATCATGTTGTCACCACATTCATTAACATTAGCACATTTACTCTTCATAATTACTCACCACTTCTTATGTGAATGTTCATTTTATCATATGCCAATGCACTTGGCCATTTTTGTGTTTCACACTCTTACTTAACACTTCTAGGGTTTCATCATTTCATTACATAATAATTATTTCATTGTATGCCAATGCATTTGGACATTTAGTGTGTTTTACACTCGTACTTGACCCTTCTAGGGTTACATCATTTCATTACATTCTATACACACAAGCCATGAGGCTTCATTCATAATTCGTTAAGTGATTCATACATTCCTATGATTATGTATTACAAGACTTATGTATCTTGTATATATGCAAAGATCTTTATTTTTATCTAAGTAGGTGGCATTATTCTTGGATATTTTGTTCACGTATGACTTATGTATCAATACGGAAATTTGGGCAAGGAAACCCAAGTTCGAATCACTTGGATAACATTTACATTTTTCATTGATTTTATTTTTAATCTCCATGACATTGGGACTCTAAATTGAACCCCAACATTAACATTGTATCTTTAGTTTTCTACATGGGTTTCCTCTTAATTTGGCCGAAGGGTTATGGGTTCGAACCCCCACAACCCCTTTTTTTTATTTTTCATTATCATCTTGTTGCCCAATTTCGCCTAAACCAAGAGGTTTTGGGATCAAACCCCCACATCCTCTTTTATTTATTCTTAATTTTCGCTGGGTATTGGGAGGTTGTGGCTTCGAACCCCCACAACCTCCTTATTTTTGCTTTTAATTTCGCTAGAGGCTGTAAGGTGGTGGGTTCGAACCCCCACAACCTCCTATTTTATTTTTTTAATTTAATTCACTAGGCTAGGCGTTTTGGCAGTGAGGTTGTGGGATCGATCCCCTACAGCCTCACCTCATTTTATTATTTAATTCGCCTGCTCCTTTCCAGCATTGAGGTCGTGGGTTCGATTCCCACGCCTCCCATTTATCTACTTAAATTATTTGTTCTCTTCTTACCCAACCAGTAGCCGATTTCGATTCCCCCTAGCCCCATTTTTCATTTCCTTTTTCGTGAATTACAGTAGCTACACGGGTGAGGTCACATGTTCGAATCCTGGTGGCCTCACCCCTTTAACATTTACTAAATTTCCAGATTTCATTCATCAACTTTTAGTCTAACCCAAGATTGTATATTATTAGAAAATTTAGTCATTTTCTAACTCATATTCATCACACTTTCACTTGATTCATAGGGTGTATCACATACCATTTTAACACATTTTTAGGCGCATCAAGTCGAGACCCTTGTCACAGTAACATACTAGCACACACTTGCACATAAATTCAATAACACATTGGTTGTCGTTTTTATGATTTCACATACCTAAACATATTCACATTCAGCACAAAAACATCACACATACCTAAATCTACTAGCAAACAAACCCAACCTACGAATCATTGGGAGCTAGTGACAGGGACATGCAACGGGGAAAACAACCCCAGTTTTCGGACTGAATAACTGAATCTTAAGGGGTTTCTTGGGAAAGGCACCAAGAGAGAAGAAACCCATACCTTAATTGATGTTCAAACGTTGAACTTTCTGCCCAAAACCCTCTCCAAAATCAGTCCAAGCCTCCTCAACGTCCACACCACTCGACGGACAACTTCTCTTTGCCTTAACGTTTTTGGTTTCTTTGTTTTTCTTAAAATTTCATGTGAGTTCTTCAAGTATGAAGAACTCTTGATATAATTTCTATTGTTGTATGTTTGTTAGGCAGAGAGAAAACAAGAGAGTTGAACGTGAAAATATGATAGACGTGAGAGAGTGAACGTGTGATGTTGTTTAGGATTAGATGATGACTTAGTCAATTTAGGACTCTCCTTAATACTTAAAATCTGATTTAATTAATTATACATGAAAGGAACATTTTGCCCTTACAAAAATCAGATTTTAAAAAATAAGTAAATCATCAATTTGTTGCTTCCAATGGGGCTTGAACTCGGGTAATTACGATATTACCCTTGGGCTGGAAAAGATCATTTTACCCCTGGACCCTCAAAACTTAAGATTTCCTCCTTTTAAGTCCGGTAAAGACTCCTTCGATTAAATCTTCATTTTCGAGAGCCCCACATGGTTGGTTCCAACCTTTCCAAGCTCAACTAACTCCCCAAGTTAGTTGTCTTGGCCGTAGTAAGGGTTCTGAAGTCTGGGTCTATGCGTATCAATCCGTGTGAACCTTGGTCTAATTGCAAGCATTCTTGACACCTTAAGCATTTATCTTATTCATTTTTAGGGTTGTTACATTATCCCCCCCATAGGAACATTCATCCCCGAATGACACTACCACTACATATCGTAATGCCAGTCGGATCATAATATAATCACTATGCACAGTCAAGCAATAGCAACAAAATACGGAGAGATAAGGAAACATAGACTTAAGAGTAGGAAGTTTAACCTCAAGAGCTGAAAAGATGAGGGTAGCGGGATCTCATGTCGGCCTCAGCCTCCCACATAGCACCCTCAACAAGATGATTTATCCACAATACCTTCACAGCGGCAATCTCCTTGTTCCTCAGCCACTTGACCTGTCTGTCTAAGATCTCAACAGGTACCTCCTCATAAGACAAGTCTTCATCAAACCCCAAACCTTCCACAGGTAGAATCGATGCTGGATCACCTAAGCACTTCTTCAACATAGAGACATGAAAGACTGGATGAACATAATCTAGCTCCGCAGGCAGTGCTAACTCATAGGCCACCTCACCCACACGCTGTACGATCTCATATGGCCCAACATACCTCAGACTTAGCTTCCCTTTCCTACCAAATATCATCAATCCTTTCATAGGGGATATCTTCAAGTAAACCTGGTCACCAACATCAAACTCTAAGGGCCGTTTTCAATTATCTGCATATGACTTATGTCGACTGTAAGCAGTAGACAACCTGTCCCTAATCACTCTGACCTTTTTTTAGGCCTCATGGATCTCTGGACTCAAAATGGATGACTCTACAATCTCGAACCATCCAACTGGAGATCTACACCTCCTACCATACAGTGCCTCAAATGGTGCCATCCTAATGCTGGAGTGATAGCTATTATTATACGAGAACTCTATCAAAGGCAGATGGTCATCCCAGCTACCTCTGAAGTCAATGACACACGCTCTCAACATGTCCTCCAATGTCTGAATGGTACGCTCTGCCTGCCCATCAGTCTGAGGATAAAAGGCAGTGCTAAGCTTTACCTGCGTGCCCAATCTCTTCTGGAAAGATCTCCAGAAATGTGAAGTAAACTAAGCTCCTCTATTTAAAATGATAGACAAAGGAATCTCGTGACATCTCACAATCTTATCAATATAGAGTCTCGCATAATTCTCGGATCTGTAAGTAGACTTCACAAGGATAATGTGGGCAGACTTAGTCAGTCTGTCTACAATAACCCATATGGAGTCATGCTGCCTCCTAGTCCTCTGAAGACCAACCACGAAGTCCATATTAATGGCCTCCCACTTCCAAGTCGGAACCTCAATAATCTGAGTCAGACCGCCAGGCTTAAGATGCTCTGCCTTAACCTGCTGACAATTAGGACACTTGGCCACATTTCTGCAATGTCCTTCTTCATGCTATCCCACCAATAAATCTGCTTAAGATCATGATACATCTTGGTTGAACCTGTATGTATGGAATATCTGGAACCATGGGCCTCTGCAACAATCCTGGTCCGCAAATCATCCATATCTGGTACACACAACCTGTCCTGATACCTAAGTATTCCATCACCTCTCAAAGCGAAAGACTCATTCATCTTCATCAACACTGAGTCCTTCAGCTCCATCAACACAGGATCTAGATGCTGACCCTGCTTGACTTCAACTACCAAGGATGATTCAAAACTAGGATGAACTGAAACACCCCCACTAGTAGAGTCAACCAATCGCACACCCAGTCTGGCCAGTCTGTGCACATCTTTCACCAACTCCTTCTTCTCATCCTCAACATGGGTTGTAATTCCTATGCTCATCCTGCTCAAAGCATTAGCTACAGCATTAGCCTTACCTGGATGGTAGTGAACATTTATGTCATAATCCTTCAACAGCTCCAGCCATCTCCGCTGACGTAGATTCAACTGTCTGTGTGAATACGTACTGGAGACTCTTGTGGTCTGTGAATACATCCACATGCACTCCATACAAGTAGTGCCTCCACAGCTTAAGTGCAAACACCACAGCTGCTAACTCCAGGTCATGAGTGGGATAATTCTTCTCATGAACCTTGAGCTGTCTAGACGCATAGGCTATCACCTTACCAACCTGCATAAGAACAGAACCCAAACCAACCCTAGATGCATCACAATAAACAGTTTAATTCTCTCCACACTTAGGCAGAGTAAGCACCGGGGCTGAAGTGAGTCTGTCCTTGAGCTCCTGGAAACTCCTCTCACAAGTCTCCGTCTATTCAAACTTGGCTTTCTTCTTAGTCAAAGCTGTCAATGGGGCAGCAATGGAAGAAAAGCCCCCAACAAACCGGCGGTAGTAACCAGCTAATCCCAAAAAGCTACGGATGTCTGTGGGAGTAAGAGGCTTTGGCCAGTTCTTCACAGCCTCAGTCTTCCTGGGATCCACATCCATGCCCTGATCGGACACAATATGACCCAGGAAGGTCACTGATCTAAGCCAAAATTCACATTTGCTGAATTTGGCATACAACTGATGTTGTCTAAGTACCTGCAAGGTTAGTCTCAAATGTTGTTCATGCTCTTCCTTGGTCCTAGAGTAGATGAGAATGTCATTAATGAATACTATGACGAAAAAAACAAGGTATTCATGGAAGACTCGTTTCATGAGGTCCATAAATGCAGCAGGTGCGTTCGTAAGAACAAATGACATGACTAAGAACTCATAGTGACCATAACAGGTACGAAAGACTGTCTTTGGGATTTCTCCATCCTTAACCCTAAGCTGATGACACCCTGAACGAAGATGAATATTAGAGAAGAAACTAGACCCTTGGAGCTAATCGAACAAATAATCTATTCTGGGAAGTCGATACTTATTCTTTATAGTGACTTTGCTGATCTGCCGATAATTGATACACAACCTAAGGGTTCCATCTTTCTTTTTCACAAACAACACTGGAGCGCCCCAAGGGGATATGTTCGGCTGAATAAAACCCTTATAAGTGAGATCTTTTAACTGTAGCTACAACTCTTGGAGTTCAGCTGGAGCCATTCTGTAAGGAGGAATTGAAATTGGTTTAGTGTCGGGTTCTAAGTTGATAACAAAATCAATCTCTCAAGGGGGAGGGACTCCATACAAATCATCAAGAAATACATCTAGGAACTCATTCACTACAGGCACTGAGTTTATGGAAGGAATGTCATGATATAAATCATTAACACTCACAAGATGACACAACAACCCCTTGGACATCATTTTATAGGCCTTAAGGTTCGAAATCCAGAGGTTAGGACGACTCGAGTTGTACCCCTCCCAGATTAGCTCCTCTTCATTAGGGAAATGAAATCTCACCACTCTACTACGACAGTCCAAGCAAGAATAACAACTGTGAAGCCAGTCCATGCCAAGAAAAGAATAACATCAAAATCATGCATGGGTAACTCAACCAAGTCTGCACACATAGTCTTACCACTTACAACTATTGGGCAATCCTTGTATACTCTATCAGTTCTTACGTTCTCTCCTAAAGGTGTACTAACCACTATAGGATCATGAAGAACTTCAGGCAATATCTCAAAAGTGAGAGCAAGCAAAGGAGTTACAAAGGAAAGCGTAGACCCTGGATCAAGTAAAGCATAAACAGAAGTTGAGAATACTTGTAGCATACCTGTGACCACATCAGCAGACTTCTCCTGCTCCTTCCTACCCTTCAGGGCATAGAACCTGTTCCTCTTAGGAGGCTTGGCTGCTGCTGCACCCTGTGGATTAGGCCTAGGCTTAGCATTACCTCCAGCCTGACCTCTGTTCTGTGGGCAGTCTCTAACCATATGCCCACTCTTACTACAACCGAAGCAGGCATTAGTGCCCTGTCTGCACTCTCCACTGTGAGCACGGCCACACTTAGCACAGTTCTTTTTAGGACCCTGCATCTCACCTCCATTGCCTCTCTTGGGCTCAGGTCTTCCTCCTCTAGGTGTTGTACTCCTCTGAGAGTTAGAGTTCCCAAAACTCTGTTGCCCCTTCTTGAACCTGGGCTGCTCACGGACGCTAAAATTGTTTCTGTGGCCTCCATGGCTGGGACCTGCGTGATCTTGAGGCTTAGGCCTCCTAGCATCACGAATACCCCTCTTTTTGCGGCTGTCCTCTACCTGGTGAGGTCCATATTATCATGGAGCATCGCAGACCGACACTCCTCTTCCAGATCTTCATTGATTCCTGTGAGGAACCTGCTCATATCATCCCTACTGTTAGACACAAGGGAAGTAGCATACCTGGATAATTTAACAAAATTCAGTACTCACCTTATCCTTGCTGTTAGATACTAAGGAAAGTAGCATACCTGGATAGCTTAACAAACTTCAGGGAATACTCCCTGACTGTCATAGATCCTTGCTTAAGGTTGATGAACCCCTCAACCTTGGCCTCCCTCATTTCTCTGGGAAAGAATCTCTCCAGAAAGTCTGTCTTAAGCAGCTCCCAAGTGACTGGAACTCCGCCCAAAGCTCGGCTATCCTACCACATCTTGCACCAAGTTTGTGCCACTTCCTTGAGCTGATAGGAAGCCAGCTCAGCCTTTTCAGTATATATGGCCCCCATAGCCACCAAAAAATTATGCACTTCATCCACAAACTCCTGGGGATCCTCTGAAGTCTTGGACCCTATGAAAATAGGAGGATTCATCCTCGTAAAGTCTCTTAGCCTGTCAGCCATGCTACGAACCGATGGGTTCTCCTTCTGAATATCCTGCCGGTTGACCTTGGCAGTCATAGCCTGGGCCTGCATCGTAATGGCCTTTGCCATCTGAGCCAGAGATGCCCTCACCTCAGCATCAGTCAACCCAGCTGGGTTAACTGGCATACCCACTCCTTCAGCTGGAGCCTGGGGTGGAACCTGATTGTTCCCAGCAGCTGCACCTCCTCTTCTTTGACAAATGGTTCTCTTAGTATTCATTCTCTGAAAACAATAAGAAGTGATGTTAGACACGCTCATAACACCAAGAAATTAGACATTAGGAAAAGCACGATAAGATTAGAAGAAGGAAAATTTTCCTACGCATCATGCAGTCTCTAATACAGGATAGTGGTGCACTTCACTACCATGACTTAGAAACTACACAATGTGGTTGATGTGAACTCATTATTATCGGAATTTAACCTAGTGCTCTGATACCAACTTTGTCACGACTGGAATCTAGACCACAGACGAGACCGGCGTCGTTGACCTCTCAGAGGTCGCAGACAAGCCTACCTACGTCATTCTCTCTTCATCTAGGTTAATTTTAGAGGAAAATTTGAAACTTTTTGTTTCTTAATATACTTATTAAACATTCTCATCATTACGTAATTGTTAACCATCAACCAGCTAATATTAAGATCATCAAATGAAAGAAATAATATAATATAGTAATAAAGATGTACTTGCCAAAATGGCACCAATACAATGTCTGAATAAAACAGGAAAGAAACACTAGTGGAACATGCTCCACTAGCTCAACTCAAAAACTAAGCTAGAATATAAATGGCAGCATCCTCGAAAGCATGACGGCCTACCAAGTCCGGATGAATGCTCGACGTCCGGATAGCTTCAGCGTCAACCTGTAGCTCTAGCGTCCACCTGTGCCTGCACTTAAAATTGTATAGTTGTATAGGGTTAGTGCACACTTGGACTAAGTATGGGTATATGCAAGCACACACCAAGCACATGAATGAGAAAAGATAGCTCTTTCCTAACAACATGATTATGGAAAGTCAAGTAAGTGGACTTGCCAAATTGAGATTAGGAAAGTTAGTGAACCTTCCAAATTTGGATTAGGAAAGTCAGTGAGCTTTCCAAATTTGGAATAGGAAAGTCTATGAGCTTTCCAAATTTGGATTAGGAAAGTCATGCCATGAGAGTAACATGTATCATCATAAATATCATATTGCACAAAAGCACATAACATCTTACACATAACACATATCATATTACATATAGCACATAACATATAGCACATAGCTTCTTTCATATCATTAATTCATATGCCACGAGACCTTGGAAACATGGACTTAACATTAAGACTTTCCAGAATGAGGGCTCAACAAATAGGACCTCAACTAGAGATTCTTCATTAGCAAACACAGAGTCTGCTTCATTCATTCATACGTACTTCATTTCATTTCGTTCATAGGCCAGTGTGAACACCAGCTATACCTAGGGTGTAGTTTAAGACTTTCATCGGGTTTGCGGTGCAATGATCAATAATAACCTAGTGTCATTACCTGAGTCTAGATCACCTCTTGATTATCCTATTCTAACACCTTTGGTATCATTCATTTCATTATGTGCTTTATTTGAGGATGACCTCATTCATTCATTTGGAACTAACTTTAACCGACATAGATCATATGAGCATCATGAAATCCAGTGTCTCCCCCACACCAAAAAGAGGTGGAATCACCGGCCAAGGTGACCCAAAAACATGCTAGCGTACATGGGAATTTAACCCCGCCAGATCCCTATATTGGCAGTAGAGGTTCGACGACCAGGAGATATAAGGAGACCCGTACCCGGCAAGACGGACAGTCTCATCTCATGATAGTTACGTGAACCTCCGCCCTTTCCGAAAGAAGGCATCACCGCTCATAGCTAGTCTATCAGTGCTCAGTATAAAGTTCCATTACATTCAACTCATACGTCATGGAAGCTGGCTTCTAGTATGAGGACATCATAGCTCAATAGATGATTTCTCATCTCATCATTAGTATTAAGTGTGTTAATGTCAATACTTTCATTAGAGTGTTCATAGAGACTGGTCTCTTCATTAACTTACACTCTCATAATTGAGTACGTATTGGTAACATTTACTTAGGCTCATTTGAGATTGTTCTCATCTTTTACATTATCGTCATATCATGTTGTCACCACATTCATTAACATTAGCACATTTACTCTTCATAATTAGTCACCACTTTTTACGTGAATGTTCATTTCATCATATGCCAATGTACTTGGCCATTTGTGTGTTTCACACTCTTACTTAACCCTTCTAGGGTTTCATCATTTCATTACATAATAATCATTTCATCGTATGCCAATGCATTTGGCCATTTGGTGTGTTTTACACTAGTACTTAACCCTTCTAGGGTTACATCATTTCATCACATACATCTTAGGTTCACTTATTTTAAACGTATGTTAGACTTATGAGTCTATACACACAAGCCATGAGGCTTCATTCATAATTCGTTAAGTGATTCATACATTCCTAAGATTATGTAGTACAAGACTTATGTATCTTGTATATATGCCAAGATCTTGATTTCGATTTAAGTAGGTGGCATTATTCTTGGATATTTTGTTCACGTATGACTTATGTATCAATACGGAAGTTTGGGCAAGGAAACCCAAGTTCGAATCACTCGGATAACATTTACATTTTTCATTGATTTTATTTTTAATCTCCATGACATTGGGACTCTAGATTGAACCCCAACATTAACATTGTATCTTTAGTTTTCTACTTGGTTTTCCTCTTAATTTGGCCGAAGGGTTGTGGGTTCGAACCCCCACAACCCCTTTTTTTTATTTTTCATTATCATCTTGTTTCCCAATTTCGCCTAAACCAAGAGGTTTTGGGATCAAACCCCCACATCCTCTTTTATTTATTCTTAATTTTTGCTGGGAATTGGGAGGTTGTGGGTTCGAACCCCCACAACCTACTTATTTTTGCTTTTAATTTTGCTAGAGGCTGTGAGGTGGTGGGTTCGAACTCCTAAAGCCTCCTATTTTATTTTTTTAATTTGATTCACTAGGCTAGGCATTTTGACAGTGAGGTTGTGGGATCGAGCCCCCACAGCCTCACCTCATTTTATTATTTAATTCGCCTGCTCCTTTCGAGCCTTGAGGTCGTGGGTTTGATTCCCACACCTCACATTTTCTTTTCTTTTTTTTCTCTTCTTTCACTCGCTGTCTGGAGGTCGTGGGTTCGATTCCGACGCCTCCCATTTATTTACTTAAATTATTTGTTCTCTTCTTACCCAACCAGTAGCCGATTTCGATTCCCCCCAGCCCCATTTTTCATTTCCTTTTTCGCGAATTACAGTAGCTACACGGGTGAGGTCACAGGTTCTAATCCTGGTGGCCTCACCCCTTTAACATTTACTAAATTTCCAGATTTCATTCATCAACTTTTAGTCTAACCCAAGATTGTATATTTCTGGAAAATTTAGTCATTTTGTAACTCATATTCATCACACTTTCACTTGATTCATAGGGTGTATTCACATACCATTTTAACACAATTTTAGGCGCATCTTTCATAGGTTTATTTGGCTAAAAGATTGTTATTAAATCATCCAAATTTCCTTAAATGAACATCACAATTTTTTTTGTAGATTTATGCACTTAAAATAACAACTACAAACATATCAACTTTTGAGCATCAAGTCGAGACCCTTGTCACAGTAACATACTTGCACATAAATTCGATCACACATCGGTTGTCATTTTTGTGATTCACGTACCTAAATATATTCACATTCAGCACAAAAACATCAGACATACATAAATCTACCAGCAAACAAACCCAACCTACGAATCATTGGGAGCTAGTGACAGGGACATGCAACGGGGAAAACAACCCTAGTTTTCGGACTGAATAAATGAATCTTAAGGGGTCTCTTGGGAAAGGGACCAAGAGAGAAGAAACCCATACTTTAATTGATGTTCAAACGTTGAACTTGCTGCCCAAAATCCTCTCCAAAATCAGTCCAAGCCTCCTCAACGTCCACACCACTCGACGGACAACTTCTCTTTGCCTTAACGTTTTTGGTTACTTTGTTTTTCTTAAAATTTCATGTGAGTTCTTCAAGAGTGAAGAACTCTTGATATAATTTCTATTCTTGTACGTTTGTTAGGCAGAGAGAAAACAAGAGAGTTGAATGTGAAAATATGATAGACGTGAGAGAGTGAAACGTGTGAAGTTGTTTAGGATTAGATGATGACTTAGTCAATTTAGGACTCTCCTTAATACTTAAAATCTGATTTAATTAATTATACATGAAAGGACCATTTAGCCCTTACAAAAATCAGATTTTAAATAATAAGTAAATCATCAATTTGTTGCTTCCAATGGGGATCGAACTTGGGTGACACCATTTCGCGAAAATGGGTCACTTCGGGTCGACCCAACCCGAACCTGTTCTTTATTTAAATTAATTAATTAATTAATTAATTCCATAGGGTAATTACGATATTACCTTTGGCCTAGAAAAGACCATTTTACCCCTGGACCCTCAAAACTTAAGATTTCCTCCTTTTAATTCTGGTAAAGACTCCTTCGATTAAATCTTCGTTTTCAAGAGCCCCACATGGTTGGTTCCAACCTTTCAAAGCTCAACTAACTACCCAAGTTAGTTGTCTTGGCCGTAGTAAGGGTTCTGAGGTCTGGTTCTACGCGTATCAATCCGTGTGAACCTTGGTCTAATCGCAAGCATTCTTGACACCTTAAGCAGTTATCTTATTCATTTTTAGGGTTGTTACATTATCCCCACCTTAGGAACATTCGTCCCTGAATAACACTACCACTACATATCGTAATGCCAGTCAGATCATAATATAATCACTATGCACATTCAAGCAATAGCAACAAGATACGGAGAGATAAGGAAACATAGACTTAAGAGTAGGAAGTCTAACCTGAAGAGCTGAAAAGATGAGGGTAGCGGGATCTCATGTCGGCCTCAGCCTCCCACGTAGCACCCTCAACTACATGATTTCTCCACAATACCTTCACTATGCAATCTCCTTGTTCCTCAGCCGCTTGACCTGTCTGTCTAAGATCTCATAAGGTACCTCCTCATAAGACAAGTCTTCATGAACCCCCAAACCTTCCACAGGTAGAATCTTAAGGGGTCTCTTGGGAAAGGGACCAAGAGAGAAGAAACCCATACCTTAATTGATGTTCAAACGTTGAACTTGCTCCCTAAAACCCTCTCCAAAATCATTCCAAGCCTCTTCAACGTCCACACCACTCGACGGACAACTTCTCTTTCCTTAATGTTTTTGGTTACTTTGTTTTTCTTAAAATTTCATGTGAGTTCTTCAAGTGTAAAGAACTCTTGATATAATTTCTGTTCTTGTAGGTTTGTTAGGCAGAGAGAAAACAAGAGAGTTGAACTTGAAAATATGATAGACGTGAGAGAGTGAAACGTGTGAAGTTGTTTAGGATTAGATGATGACTTAGTCAATTTAGGAGTCTCCTTAATACTTAAAAGCTGATTTAATTAATTATACATGAAAGGACCATTTTGCCCTTACAAAAATCAGATTTTAAATAATAAGTAAATCATCAATTTGTTGCTTCCAATGGGGCTCGAGCTCGGGTGACACCATTTCACGAAAATGGGTCACTTCGGGTCGAGTCTACCCGAACCGGTTCTTTAATTAAATTAATTAATTATTAATTAATTCCTTAGGGTAATTATGATATTACCCTTGGCCTGGAAAAGACCATTTTACCCCTGGACCCTCAAAACTTAAGATTTCCTCCTTTTAATTCTGGTAAAGACTCCTTCGATTAAATATTCATTTTTGAGAGCCCCACATGGTTGATTCCAACCTTTCCAAGCTCAACTAACTCCCCAAGTTAGTTGGCTTAGCCGTAGTAAGGGTTCTGAGTTCTGGTTCTACGCGTATCAATCCGTGTGAACCTTGGTCTAATCGCAAGCATTCTTGACACCTTAAGTAGTTATCTTATTCATTTTTAGGGTTGTTACATTATCCCCACCTTAGGACCATTCGTCACCGAATGACACTACCACTTCATATCTTAATGCAAGTCAGATCATAATATAATCACTATGCACAGTCAAGCAATAGCAACAAAATACGAAGAGATAAGGAAACATAGACTTAAGAGTAGGAAGTCTAACCTTAAGAGCTGAAAAGATGAGGGTAGCGGGATCTCATGTCGGCCTCAGCCTCCCATGTAGCACACTCAACAAGATGATTTCTCCACAATACCTTCACTATGGCAATCTCCTTGTCCTCAGCCGCTTGACCTGTCTGTCTAAGATCTCATAAGGTACCTCCTCATAAGACAAGTCTTCATCAACCCCCAAACCTTCCACAGGTAGAATCGATGTTGGATCAACTAAGCACTTCTTCAACATAGAGACATGAAAGACTGGATGAACAGAAGCTAGCTCCGCAGGCAGTGCTAACTCATAGGCCACCTCACCCACACGCTGTAGGATCTCATATGGCCAACATACCTCGGACTCTGCTTCCCTTTCCTACAAGATCTCATCACCCCTTTCCTAGGTGATATCTTCAAGTAAACATGGTCACCAACATCAAACTCTAAGGGTCGTTTTCTGTTATCTGCATATGACTTTTGTCGACTGTAAATAGTAGCCAACCTGTCCCTAATCACTCTGACCTTCTCTAAGGTCTCATGAATGATCTCTGGACCCAAAATGGATGACTCTCCAACCTCGAACCACCCAACTGGAGATCTACACCTCCTACCATACAATGCCTCAAACGGTGCCATCCCAATGCTGGAGGGATAACTATTATTATACGAGAGCTCTTTTAAAGACAGATGGTCATCCCAGCTACCTCTGAAGTCAATCACACACGCTCTCAACATGTCCTCTAATTTCTGAATGGTGCGCTCTGCCTGCCCATCTGTATGAGGATGAAAGGCAGTGCTAAGCTTTACCTGCGTGACCAAGCTCTTCTGGAAAGATATCCAGAAATGTGAAGTAAACTGAGCTCCTTTATTTAAAATGATAGACAAAGGAATCTCGTGCCATCTCACAATCTCATCAACATAAAGTCTCGCATAATCCTCGGCTCTGTAAGTAGACTTCACAGGGATAAAATGGGTAGACGTAGTCAATCTGTCCACAATAACCCATATGGAGTCATGCTGCCTCCTAGTCCTCGGAAGACCAACCACGAAGTCCATATTAATGGCCTCCCACTTCCAAGTCGGATACTCAATAATCTGAGTTAGACCGCCAGGCTTAAGATGTTCTGCCTTAACCTGCTGACAATTAGGACACTTGGCCACATATTTTGCAATGTCCTTCTTCATGCCATCCCACTAATAAATCTGTTTATGATCATAATACATCTTAGTTGAACATGGATGTATGGAATATCTGGAACCATGGGCCTTTGCAACAATCCTGGTGCGCAAATCATCCACATCTGGTACACACAGCCTGTCCTGATACCTAAGTATTCCATCACCTCCCAAAGCAAAAGAATCATTCATCTTTATCAACACTGAGTCCTTCAGCTCCATCAACATAGGATCTAGATGCTGACCCTACTTGACTTCAACTACCAAGGATGATTCAGAACTAGGATAAACTGAAACACCCCCACTAGTAGAATCAACCAATCGCACACCCAGTCTGGCCAGTATGTGTACATCTTTCACCAACTCCTTCTGGTCATCCTCAACGTGGTCTGTACTTCCAATGCTCATCCTGCTCAAAGCATCAGCTACAACATTAGCCTTACCTGGATGGTAGTGAACATTCATGTCATAATCCTTTAATATCTCCAACCATCTCCGCTGATGTAGATTCAACTCTCTCTATGTGAACACGTACTGGAGACTTTTTTGGTCTGTGAATACATCCACATGCACTCAATACAAGTAGTACCTCCACAGCTTCAGTGCAAACACCACAGCTGCCAACTCCAGGTCATGAGTGGGATAATTCTTCTCATGTACCTTAAGTTGTCTGGACGCATAGGCTATCACCTTACTAACCTGCATAAGAACACAACCCAAACCAACCCTAGATGGATCACAATAAACAGTGTATTTCTCACCACAGTTAGGCAAAGTAAGCACCGGGGCTGAAGTGAGTCTTTCCTTGAGCTCCTGGAAACTCCTCTCACAAGTCTCCATCCATTAAAACTTGGCTTTCTTCTTAGTCAAAGCTGTCAATGGGGCAGCAATGGAAGAAAAGCCCTCCACAAACCGGCGGTAGTAACCAGCCAATCCCAAAAAGCTATGGATGTCTATGGGAGTAAGAGGCTTGGCTAGTTCTTCACAACCTCAGTCTTCCTGGGATCCACCTCCACGCCCTGATCGGACACAACATGACCCATGAAGGTCACTGTTCGAAGCCAAAATTCACACTTGCTGAATTTGGCATACAGCTGATGTTGTCTAAGTACTTGCAAGGTTAGTCTCAAATGATGTTCATACTCTTCCTTTGTCCTAGAGTAGATGAGAATGTCATCAATGAATACTATAACGAAAGAATCAAGGTATTCACGGAAGGCTCGGTTCATGAGGTCCATAAATGCAGCAGGTGCATTCGTAAGACCAAATGACATGACTAAGAACTCATAGTGACCATAACGGGTAGGAAAGGCTGTCTTTGGGATATCTCCATCCCTAACCCTAAGCTGATGATACACTGAACGAAGATCAATCTTAGAGAAGAAACTAGACCCTTGGAGCTAATCGAACAAATCATCTATTCTGGGAAGTGGATATTTATTCTTTATAGTGACTTTGTTGAGCTGCCGATAAGCGATACACATCCTAAGGGTTCCATTTTTCTTTTTCACAAACAACACTGGAGCGCCCCAAGGGGATATGCTCGGCTGAATGAAACCCTTATGAGTATGATCTTTTAACTGCAGCTTCAATTCTTTGAGTTCAGCTGGAGCCATTCTGTAAGGAGGAATTGAAATTGGTTTAGTATCGGTTTCTAAGTTGATAACAAAACAAATCTCTCGAGGGGGAGGGACTCTAGGGAAATCATCAGGAAATACATCTAGGAACTCATTCACTACAGGCACTGAGTCTATGGAAGGAATGTAATGATCTAAATCATTAACACTCACAAGATGACACAACAACCCCTTGGACATCATTTTATTGACCTTAAGGTTCGAAATCAAAAGGTTAGGACGGCTCGAGTTGTACCCCTCCCAAACTAGCTCCTCTTCATTAGGGAAACGAAATATCACCACTCTACTACGACAGTCCAAGCAAGCATAATAACTGTGAAGCCAGTCCATGCCAAGAATAAAATCAAAATCATTCATGGGTAACTCAACCAAGTCTGCACACATAGTCTTACCACTTACAACTATTGGGCAATTCTTGTATACTCTATCAGTTCTTACATTCTCTCCTAAAGGTGTACTAACCACTATAGGATCACGCAGAACTTCAGGCAATATCTCAAAAGTGAGAGCAAGCAAAGGTGTTACAAAGGAAAGCGTAGACCCTAGATAGAGTAAAGCATAAACAGAAGTTGAGAATACTTGCAGCATACCTCTGAACACATCAGCGGACTTCTCCTGCTCCTCCCTGCCCTTCAGGGCATAGAACCTGTTCCTCTTAAGATGCTCGGTTGCTGCTGCACCCTGTGGATTAGGCCTAGGCTGAGCATTACCTCCAGCCTGAACTCTATTCTGTGGGCAGTCTCTAACCATGTGCCCACTCTTACCACAACCAAATCAGGCATTAGTGCCCTGTCTGCACTCTACACTGCGAGCACGACCACACTTAGAACAGTTCTTTTTAGGATGCTACATCTCACCTCCATTGCCCCTCTTGGGCTCAGGTCTGCCTCCTCTAGGTGTTGTTCTCCTCTGAGAGTTAGAGTTCTAGAACTCTGTTGCCCTTTCTTGAACCTGGCTGCTCACGGATTCCAAAATTATTTTTGTGGCCTCCATGGCTGGGACCTGCCTGATCTTGAGGCTTAGGCCTCCTAGCTTTACGAATACCCCTCTTTTTGCGGCTGTCCTGTACCTGCTGGACATGCACCATCAAACTGGAGAGGTCCATATTATCATGGAGTATCGCAGACCGACACTCCTCCTCCAGATCTCCATTGATTCCTGTGAGGAACCTGCTCATCTCATCCCTGCTGTTAGACACAAGGGAAATAGCATAGCTGGATAATTCAACAAACTTCAGTACTCACCTTATCCTTGTTATTAGATACTAAGGAAAGTAGCATACCTGGATAGCTTAACAAACTTCAGGGAATACTCCCTGACTGTCACAGATCCCTGCTTAAGGTTGATGAACTCCTCAACCTTGGCCTCCCTCATTTCTATGGGAAAGAATCTCTCCAGAAAGGCTGTCTTAAACAGCTACCAAGTGACTGGAACTCCGCCCAAAGCTCGGCTATCCTGCCACATCTTGCACCAAGTCTGTGCCACATCCTTGAGCTGATAGGAATCCAGCTCAGCCTTCTCAGTATCTGTGGCCCCCATAGCCACCAAAATCTTATGCACTTCGTCCACAAACTTCTGGGGATCCTCTGAAGTCTTGGACCCTGTGAAAATAAGAGGATTTATCCTCGTAAAGTCTCTCAGCCTGTCAGCCATGCTACAAACTGGTGGGTTCTCCCTCTATACATCCTGCCGGTTGACCTGGGCAGTCATAGCCTGGGCCTGCATCATAATGGCCTGTGCCATCTGAGCCAGAGATGCCCTCACCTCAGCATCAGTCAACCCAACTGGGTTAACTAGCACACCCACTCCTTCAGCTGGAGACTGGGGTGGAACCTGATTGTTCCCAGCAGCTGCACCTCCTCTCCTTTGACCAATGGTTCTCCTAGTATTCATTCTCTGAAAACAATAAGAATTGATGTTAGACACGCTCATAACACCAAGAAATTAGACATTAGGAAAAGCACGATAAGATCAGAAGAAGGGAAATTTTTTGACGCATCATGCAGTCTCTAATCCAGGATAGTGGTGCACTTCACTACCATGACGTAGAACCTACTCAATGTGGTTGATGTGAACTCATTATTATTGGAATTTAACCTAGTGCTCTGATACCAACTTGTCACGACTGGAATCTAGACCCCAGATAAGACCAGCGTCGTTGACCTCTCAGAGGTCGCAGACAAGCCTACTTACGTCATTCTTACTTCATCTAGGTTAATTTTAGCGGAAAATTTGAAACTTTTTGTTTCTTAATATACTTATTAAACATTCTCATCATTACATAATTGTTCACCATCAACTATCTAATATTAAGATCATCAAATGAAAGTAATAGTATAATATAGTAATAAAGATGTACTTGCCAAAATGGCACCAATAGAATGTCTGAATAAAACAGGAAAGAAACACTAGTGGAACATGCTCCACTAGCTCAACTCTAGAACTAAGTTAGAATATAAATGACAGCATCCTCGAAAGCATAAGGGCCTACCAAGTCCGGATGAATGCTCGATGTCCGGATAGCTTCAGCGTCAACCTGTAGCTCTAGCGTCAACCTGTGCCTGCACCTAAAATTGTAGAGTTGTATAAGGTTAGTAGACACTTGTACTAAGTATGGGTATATGCAATCAAACACCAAGGACATGCATGAGAAAAGATAGCTCTTTCCTAACAACATGATTATGGAAAGTCAAGTCAGTGGACTTGCCAAATTGAGATTAGGAAAGTTAGTGAACCTTCCAAATTTGGATTAGGAAAGTCAGTGAGCTTTCCAAATTTGGATTAGGAAAGTCAATGAGCTTTCCAAATTTGGATTAGGAAAGTCATGCCATGAGAGTAACATGCCTCATCATAAATATCATATTGCACACAGCACATAACATCTTACACATAGAACATATCTTATTACATATAGCACTTAACACATAGCACATAGCTTCTTTCATATCATTTATTCATATGCCATGAGACCTTGGAATCATGGACTTAACATTAAAACTTCCCAGAATGAGGGCTCAACATATGGGACCTCAACTAGGGAGTCTTCATTAGCAAACACAGAGTCTGCTTCATTCATTCATAGGCTAGTGTGAACACCAGCTATACCTAGGGTGTAGTTTAAGACTTTCATCGGGTTTGCTGTGCAATGATCAATAATAACCTAGTGTCATTACCTGAGTCTAGCTCACCTCTTGATTATCCTATCCTAACACCTTTGGTATCATTCATTTCATTATGTGCTTCATTTGAGGCTGGCCTCATTCATTAATTGGGAACTTTAACTTTAACCGACATAGATCATATGAGCATCATGAAATCCAGTGTCTCCTCCACACCAAAAAGAGGTGGAATCACCGGCCAAGGTGACCCAAAAACATGCTAGCGTACATGGGAATTCAACCCCGCCAGATCCCTATATTGGCAGTATAGGTTAGAAGACCAGGAGATATAAGGAGACCCATAACCGGCAAGCCGGACAGTCTCATCTCATGAGAGTTACGTGAACCTCCACCCTTCCCGAAAGAAGGCATCACCGCTCATAGCTAGTCTATCGGTGCTCAGTATAAAGTTCCATTACATTCAACTCATACGACATGGAAGTTGGCTTCAAGTATGAGGACATCATAGCTCAATAGATGATTTCTCATCTCATCATTAGTATTAAGTGTGTTAATGTCAATACTTTCATTAGAGTGTTCATAGAGACTGGTCTCTTCATTAACTTACACTCTCATAGTTGAGTACGTATTGGTAACATTTACTTAGGCTCATTTGATATTGTTCTCATCTTTTACATTAGCCTCATATCATGTTGTCACCACATTCATTAAAATTAGCACATTTACTCTTCATAATTACTCACCACTTTTTACGTGAATGTTCATTTCATCATATGCCAATGCACTTGGCCATTTGTGTGTTTCACACTCTTACTTAACCCTTCTAGGGTTTCATCATTTCATTATATAATAATCATTTCATCGTATGCCAATGCATTTGGCCATTTAGTGTATTTTACACTCGTATTTAACGCTTCTAGGGTTACATCACTTCATTACATACATCTTAGGTTCACTTCTTTTAAACGTATGTTAGACTTATGAGTCTATACACACAAGCCATGAGGCTTCATTCATAATTCGTTAAGTGATTCATACATTCCAAAGATTATGTAGTACAAGACTTATGTATCTTGTATATATTCCAAGATCATGATTTTGATCTAAGTAGGTGGTATTATTCTTGGATATTTTTTTTACGTATGACTTATGTATCAATATGGAAGTTTGGGCAAGGAAACCCAAATTTGAATCACTTGGATAACATTTACATCTTTCATTGATTTTAGTTTTAATCTCCATGACATTGGGACTCTAGATTGAACCCCAACATTAACATTGTATCTTTAGTATTCTACTTGGTTTTCCTCTTAATTTGGCCGAAGGGTTGTGGGTTCGAACCCCCACAACCCTTCTTTTTATTTTTCACTATCATCTTATTGCCCAATTTCGCCTAAACAAAGAGGTTGTGGGATCAAACCCCCACAGCCTCTTTTATTTATTCTTAATTTTCGCTGGGAATTGGGAGGTTGTGGGTTCGAACCCCCACAACCTCCTTATTTTTGTTTTTAATTTCGCTAGAGGCTGTGAGGTGGTGGTTTCAAACCCCCACAGCCTCCTATTTTATTTTTTAATTTAATTCACTAGGCTAGGCGTTTTGGCAGTGAGGTTGTGGGATTGAGCCTCCACAGCCTCACCTCATTTTATTATTTAATTCACCTGCTCCTTTCCAGCCTTGAGGTCGTGGGTTCGATTCCCACGCCTCACATTTTCTTTTCTTTATTTTCTCTTCTTTCACTCGCTGCCTGAAGGTCGTGGGTTTGATTCCCACGCCCTCCATTTATTTACTTAAATTATTTGTTCTCTTCTTACCCAACCAGTAGCCGATTTCGATTCCCCCCAGCCCCATTTTTCATTTCCTTTTTCGCGAATTACAATAGCTACACGGGTGAGGTCATAGGTTCGAATCCTGGTGGCCTCACCCCTTTAACATTTACTAAATTTCCAGATTTCATTCATCAACTTTTAGTCTAACCCAAGATTGTATATTACTGGAAAATTTAGTCATTTTCTAACTCATATTCATCACACTTTCAGTTGATTCATAGGGTGTATTCACATACCATTTTAACACATTTTTAGGCGCATCTTTCATAGGTTTGTTTGGCTAAAATATTGTTATTATATCAGCCACATTTCCTTAAATGAACATCACTTAAAATAACAACTACAAACTTATCAACTTTTGAGCATCAAGTCGAGACCCTTGTCACAGTAACATACTTGCACACACTTGCACATAAATTCGATCACACATTGGTTGTCATTTTCGTCATTTCACGTACCTAAACATATTCACATTCAGCACAAAAACATCAGACATACCTAAATCTACCAGCAAACAAACCCAACCTACGAATCAATGGGGGACATGCAACGGGGAAAACAATCCTAGTTTTCGGACTGAACAACTGAATCTTAAGGGGTCTCTTGGGAAAGGGACCAAGAGAGAAGAAACCCATACCTTAATTGATGTTCAAACGTTGAACTTGCTGCCCAAAACCCTCTCCAAAATCAGTCCAAGCCTCCTCAACGTCCACACCAGTCGACGGACAACTTCTCTTTACCTTAACGTTTTTGGTTACTTTGTTTTTTTTAAAATTTCATATGAGTTCTTCAAGTGTGAAGAACTCTTGATATAATTTCTGTTCTTGTACGTTTATTAGGCAGAGAGAAAACAAGAGAGTTGAACGTGAAAATATGATAGACGTGAGAGAGTGAAACGTGTGAAGTTGTTTAGGATTAGATGATGACTTAGTCAATTTAGGACTCTCCTTAATATTTAAAATCTGATTTAATTAATTATACATGAAAGGATCATTTTTCCCTTACAAAAATCAGATTTTAAATAATAAGTAAATCATCAATTTGTTGCTTCCAATGGGGCTCGAACTCGGGTGACACCATTTCGCAAAAACGGGTCACTTAGGGTCGACCCAACCCAAACCGATTCTTTAATTAAATTAATTAATTAATTAATTCCTTAGGGTAATAACTATATTACCCTTGGCCTGGAAAAGACCATTTTAACCCTGGACCCTCAAAACTTAAGATTTCCTCATTTTAATTCTGGTAAAGACTCCTTCGATTAAATCTTCGTTTTCGAGAGACCCACATGGTTGGTTCCAACCTTTCCAAGCGCAACTAACTCCCCAAATTAGTTGGCTTGGCCGTAGTAAGGGTTCTGAGGTCTGGTTCTACGCGTATCAATCCTTGTGAACCTTGGTCTAATCGCAAGCATTCTTGACACCTTAAGCATTTATCTTATTAATATTTAGGGTTGTTACATTGTCATTGATAGAACCAACTCTTTTCTCAAACTTCTTCTTAGGCACACTAGGTCCATCTTCAGTTTGAACCCTCTTTTTGAACCTAGGTTGCACTTGGTCACTAGAAACACTCCTTTTCAAGTTCCTTGACATCCTCCTATGTTTAGACTCTTCAATTGATTGTGCATACACCATGAGTCTAGCCAAACTCATATAATCATGCAACATAGCCGTACGTCATTCCTCCGTCACTAAGTCGGCTACACCCGTCACAAAGCAACTCATTTCATCCCTTAGATTAGACTAGGGAAGGTGCATACCTAGACAAAGTTGAGAACTTCAAAGAGTATTCCTCAACACTCATATTGCCTTGCTTGAGATTGATAAACTCCTCTACTTTCACTTCCCTCCTCTCACGGGGAATGTACTTACCAAGAAAAGCTTCCTTGAATTCTTCCCACTCAATAGGACCGACTCCACCGGCCTATTGTCCTTCCACTGAGTGTACCAAATTTGAGAGACATCTCTCAATTGATAAGAAGCCAACTCCGCCTTCTCCCTAGATGTAACCCCCATAGCACTCAAAACTTTGTACACACCATCAAGAAACTCTTGGGGATCCTAATTCACTTTTGAGCCAAGAAAGATTGGAGGATTCAACCTCACAAAGTCTCTCAACCTGATGACATAGTGCTCTCCATAGCATTAACCCTAGGCACCATGTTCAAGTTAAATTGAGTAGTCACAGCTCGGGCTAAAGCAAGCAAAGCCTCCCTAATATCCCGATTAGTCAAATACGGCACCTCATTACCTCCTCCCACATTAGGGGAATGATCACCTTGAGGAGGCACTTGAGCACCTTTGACACCTTGCCCATCATGAATTACTTGCTCAACTTGGGGAGGAGCTTCCTCATTCACCCTTCTCTCTTCCATCCTTCTAGCGTCCATCCTTCTAGTATTCATCTTCTAGAAAACAAGGAAACACATTTAGAAGGATACTCATAACATAACTCTACCGCACGAACATAGGAGTAGAAATGAAGGGAAACACTATCGTCCTATAGCCTCTCGCCCATAGATGTGTCGCGATTCACACCGATGGTCAAGACTCTACTAGACGTGACTTTTAGAGACTTTTTGATACCTAAGACTACTTTCATTAACTTATGCTCTGATACCAAGCTTGTCATAGCCCTAAACCACACCCTAGAAGATAGGTTGCAATCTTGGATTGCGACCGACGTATTCAACCTCTCGGAGGTCTCATACAAGCCTCTCATATCATTCATCAGATATATATAACGAAAAGTATTGCGGAATTAAAACTTTTTGTAACACAATATAGAAGTTTTTAAACTCTTTAATATATGAAAATAGGAAAAATCACTAAGTCTCGATCATCATCTTAAGACATGATAATACTTAGGACACGGCCCATACGAATTGAAAACATACTATTATAGTCTATTACAAAACTTAATTAAAAGGAACATAAAATGAAATATATGCCCTCGAGTCAAGTGAGGATATACTTCAACTCTTCTTGAACGATCTCCTTGTCCGAGTCTTCTTCCAAAATCTCTGCACCTACCAAGAACTATTTGATAGAAAATAAAAGCATGGAATTAGTAAAACCACATGTACTAATATGGCATTATGCATAAAAATCATGAAAAAAGACATTATTAGAAATATGCATCTTATCATTATTTTAAATCATATTTTAATCATAATAACAACATTTATCAACTTAGAAAAACATAAGGAAACATTTAACCAAAATTCACAATTTTTGAAGCCACTTTACAGTGACCTCAACTCACTGTTACAGTAAATTTCTTCACTGTACGGTGAAGTTGCAAACCTTCACTTTAGACACCCTTTATCATGTAATTATCCCACTCAAAGCTATCATAAGATTCACTTAATTCACACAAAGAGAGACCGCCCATACACCATCTCTAGATGTGCCTAAACAACCCTTATGATTGCTTATAATGAGTCATATACACACTTACAAAGCATCTTAAACATCAATGTAAGATTCTTCTACGAAAGGTGAATTATAAGTCTCACTTGAGTGAGTTGTGAAGCAACCGCCCATACAATCTCTTACACACACACTCAAGTGATCCAATAGACTCCCTAGGATAGAATCATTCTCACTAAGAACACCAACACATAGATGGTAGGACACTCTCCTTCCAAAGGCTATCAAAAGACCTACTTAAGTAGATCAAGAAGATAACGTACATGATTGAGCTCTTCAAGATTACCTAAATAGTCCTTATGAATACCTAAGGCTTAGATCATGTCAACAACACCAAACATCTTCCCTAACTAGAGTCATACTCAAGACTTCCAAAGATAAGACATAAAGAGATCATCCCATATGCCCTCTTCACACTTTATCTAAGAAGTCCTTATGTTACTTTAGATTAGGTACTTATTCATTTACATACTTCATAAAGTAAGTCATTAGCTTATTAGTTCATTTAGAAGACGTACTTCACATAAAGGACATTCAATTAATGGTCTTAGACAAGACCTAGGAACTCCAAGTAACACCTTCAAAGTCTATTGTGCAATGTCTAGCTAGTGTCCCATACCACCACCTAAACCTCATAAACATCTATAATGCTAATAGGTATTCTATATGATTAGAATAGGCAATAACCGACATAAACCATGGTAGCAAAGCATGGAATCCGAAGTTCTATCCTACTTTGATGATGTGTTCAACTTGCCAATGGTAGAACATAAAGATCCCACGTAGGCACATGGTTAAGGAATATGAAGGGCATGCTTTGTATTCTAGTCTCATACTTAACTAGAACTACTTCCCTTTACCATAATCACTCGGTGCTAGCCTTAGTTCTCATAGATCAATTTACATTATGGTTCATACAAATGGGTCCCATATCATTTTCATGACCCAATTACATTTACCCTACCATAGCAAGGTCCATTTGGGCTATCTCACTATGGCGACAAGAAGCTAATCGCGACTTTTCTAAGGTATAATATGATGTCATTCCAGCCAATCAACCTTAAGTCCATCACTCATTACATGATGGATACCATTACGACTTACTACTTCACAATTCATAACCTTACCACTTGGTTCAAGGTTCCACATAAATGACCCTTTAATCATCATTCAAGGTCTCACCTATATTCATTTATTCAAGACTAAGGCCCTTTAGGTTCCTAAGTCAAGACATCACTTATTTACATAAGCATCAAGTAAGGGACACAAGTCTACCTAAACAAGACACAACATACTTCCATTTAACACATATAGCCTATCTTTCTTTAGACTCTTAGGAATGACCCTTAACCTTTTTTATTCAACCTATTCATTACCTTAACATTATCAACTTAACCTTTTTAAACTCATATAGCCAGATTAGGAATAACCATGTAACAATTCTATGACTACATACTTAACACATAGTCAAAGCACAACATGATCACCTAGATAGTATCATTAGTCTAACACATACTTTCACATATATGAAGATATGATTATACATCACTAAATCAACTACACAAATAGCCATATAAGTTCAAGTAGTGCCGAAAAGTCCATGATCATCAATATACTAGAAAGTAACGCCGACAAGGCCACATCAATTCACATAACACCGCCACCAAAGGTGGACAAATCCAATCATAATAGAATCGAAGTATAAATAACATCAAAATAACGGAAATTGGGCAGCATACCTCCATTCCATCATCAACACTTTAATTCAAGTCAACTTACTCAATTTGATAACACAAGCCCCTTACCCAAGGCCATGAACACCAATTCAATACACAATTATAGAAATCAATGAAATCTAAACAAATTCAACATAGATTGAACAATCCAATATCAATTTGATAACAACTGAACACAATTCTTAAATCAATAGAAAGCCCATAAGGAACTACACATGAATTCATCAACATTAAGCCAATATCAAGTAGCCCATAATTTAGTCAAAATCTTAGGTTCAACAATTATATGGGTTCATAGGTAAATTAGGTTAAAATCATCAATACAACATCAATCTAATCCATAATAGACGTTTGAAAACCATTAATGCAAGAACCCATGGTAGAATCATGAAATTGGACAATTCCTCTTTGAAAACTTTGAAAACATCTTTGAAAGTTTGGCTTCTTGATGAAACGAGTTTCAAGGATCAAAAGCCAACCTCAATGAAGCTAATGCTTCACTTTGATGAAGAATCTCCACTCAAAACGTCACACCAAGCTCTTCCTTCATTTTGGACTTCAATGGAGACTTTGGGATTTCTTAAGGACTATGGGATTTTGATTTTGGAAGAATGAATTATTCTATATGTTTAACCTTTATATACTTGTTTAAAACGCCCAAAATACCCTTAATAGCCTAAACAGACGGAGGGGCCTACGGACCATCTCCAGTCCAACGGACCATCCTGTTGGTCCGTGGTCTGGGACTGAGGCTGGTCTTTGGTTCCTTCATTCCCCAGTCCAAGTCCCTAAAGATGTAACCCTACATACGGGGCATCGATTGACCCGCTGGGCGTCGACTGCCTCCGTGGTTTGGGCGGTCTCGGGCAGCCTTTACACCAAGTCGTGGGTCCTTCCTCAAGGATCCTTGGATGGTCGTTGGGGAAAATTTCTCGGACGTTTCCAACCCAAACATGATCGTATACGAGTTTACCACCTCTCACATAAATTTCATCCAAAACGAATATGTAAAACTTGACGCAACATGCCTAGACACACAAGGTCGATTCAAGGCATATCTTTCGAACGAGATGAACGTTCTTGGACGTTTGACCTCCAAATTCCACGAAAATTGACACAGTTCCTATACATACTATAATAACACATTTAAGAACTTTACAACCTAATGAATCAAATATAAACACATAGAACCACATATGAGGCAATTAGGTGACTTAGTCGTCGAACGTCTTAGTCATCCCTTGAAGTTTGACTTCCAACACACCTAATACTTTAGATATTGCCTCTATACCATATTATAGACATTTTAAAGACCTTAGACCACCATTACCAACATGTTAAGCTCTAGTTAACATAAGTCATTTTCGAGGTCTTACAACCACTCAAGCTCAAGCCATCACGGCAAGCTAACAGAGAGGTTGCACCTCGAGAGAACCAGCATGCTAGTACTATGGCTAGACGTTTGAGAGATTTTACTAGGATGAATCCTCCCATGTAATTTGGATAAAAAGTTGATGAAGACCCCCAAGATATCCTTTATGAGGTGAACAAAATTTTGTCATAATGACATACGATAATCTAAAAATTGTCTCACATATATAAAACCATCTAAAGAGTGCAAATCTGGACTTAGCCAATAGATAGTCAATATGTTATATAGGGCTTAATACAAATGAATCCAAAGAACATAAATGGAATCGAATAATCTAAAAATCTACTAATGTCTTCATAATCTAGAATAATAAAAGATAGCATCCCCGAACGTGAGGACCTACAAAGACTTGGAGAAAGATTTCCAAGCATCTTCAAATCGACCTCCTTAAACTTCAATGGTCGGAACCTACAGTTGTAGTAATATAAAGTAATGGGGTTAGTACGCCATATGTACTAATAATAGGTATATGCACATAACACTGAAGGACATGCATGAAAAAGGATCATTTATCATCTTTTTAGAAAACATCCTAAGTCATAGGAAAGTCTTCAATGCACATACCATATAATATACACAAGTTATGGATTCCATCAAACTTAAATCATGATCATAATCGAAGACATATAAACCTTTCATATTCATTAGATCACATAACATAACATATAAAGCACTTACCAATGATCACATCCCCAAAATACAAGTGCAATGGTAATATGAAGCCCTATAACCCCACATAACCAAGTAGATAAGATAGGAGACCATAAGTAAAGCCTTGCTTCATGTAACTTGTAACATAAGTAGTCATCACTTCATATAGAAATATAACCAAATAACATATTCATCATAATGACCAACATTCATATCAGAGTAACATCATATATCATAAGCATACTTTCATGTTATCATAATACATAAGAACAATATCCTAGGACTTCCCTTAGAGTCAACTCGTGCAATGTCTAGGTAGAGTCCCATACCCCTACCTATACTAAGTAGACTCCTCAAGTCACCCTAGTCAACGTTCATTTACTTGTCTTTCATTTTGCATGAGGGAATATTCGCCTTAACCGACATAGACCATGTGAGATAAAAATGGAATCCGGTGTCATAAAACCCCACACTGAAAGAAGGTGGTCTACTAGCCAAAGTAGAACCTAACATGACATAGCTTTCTAGGTGGATCTACTAGCTAGTATCTTATGATGGCAACATAGTTCAACAACTAGGATATTTATTAGAGACCCATAGTTCCACATTACATGGCAGCCTCAATCTCATGAGAGTCATTGTGAACCTACCTTCCCACTAGGGAAGGGACACCTCCCATATCTAGTTCATCGGTGCTTAGCTTAAGTCCCTTTCTTGAATAACCTTTAAGTTGTATTTTTATCATAAACTTATCATAGTTCATAGGAGATTAACTCCTTTTATAAACATGATCATGAGCTCTTTTGTATTAGATGAGAATTGCCTTTCATCGTAACCTTTCGTGTGTGAGATTTACATAGCATAATTATCTTGTGTAAAGTATACATGACAGTATCATAACTTTCATTTTCGTATTCTTATCATAATCTCACAAGTAACATGTTCATAGACCAACATATATATATAGCAACATCATACATACTTTCATAACATAGCATCTTGACTTATAGGCTAACATAAACATTTTATAGTAATCACAACTTTAGAAGACTTACCTCTTTCTTCCAAGAACCTTATTCAAGAACTTATTTCAACTTAAAATATTCATAACCATGCTTAGTGAAATACTCAACACCATAATCAAGAGCAACTCATCAAATCACATACAAGATCAATGCATAATGTAGGATAAGGGAAAGGGTGATTTAAGAGTTCATTCTAGTCTAAATTTCCAATCCCTACGTTTACGTTTCATCAAGCAGTGGATATAACCCATTCGAAACCATCAAATTGACAGTAACATGCATCACAAGAAAATCCATACTTACAAGTCAAACACTAAACAATACATGCATAATTAACCATAGAAAACAATTGTTTTTCATCAAAAATCATAAATCTGGAATTATGAAGAAAACCCATTTTGTAGAGTAAAATACCTAGAATTGAACGTCTTGAAAACTTATCTTCGGATGGACCTCTTGGGGAAAGGAATCCCAAGAGTAAAAAATCCATACCTTATAGATGAAGAATCCACGAATTTTGGATGAAGAACTTTAAGTCTTCGTCTTCTTCCTTATGCTCTTTTTGTTGTTCAATGGAGTTTGGAAAAGAGAGCGTTTCTTCATAAATGAGAGAAAACTTGCTTTAATCTGATTTGGACGTATAAAAGTGGTCTAAAACTGACCTAATATCAATATTTAGTTGTCCTATGAACTACCCAAAAGACCCTCCACTTAAATAGGTCTTTTTAATAAGTTAAATTACCAAAAATACGACTTTAACGATTCTTGGAAGTAGTTGCGCGTCGCGGGGACAAATCCCGTCATTTTTATTAAATTTTGAGTTAAGGAAGTGAGATGCATGTCAGCCTCACGTTGCCAGACTGCCTCTCAAATCTTGAGGCAAAACACCCCGTGTCCAGCTCGCGTCGCGCACCACACCTCCAAATCTGAGTGCTCCAGGATGCCAGACAGCCTTCCCACGCATGTTTGGGTCCTCCCCATGGACCCTTCGGGTTGTCCTTGGGGGGTCGTTATCGAATGTTTGGACCCTTTGTACTACATACTACCTATATAAGGTATAATTACACGTTTTGGACTTTGTTTGACACCTCTAAACCATCACCAAACATTGGGTCGTCAACTACTTCAAATTAGCTAGTTTCGGGACGTCAAAGTCTTTAGTTGTCGTTTTGGTTCTAGCCTTTTCCAATTGAGTTTATTACAAATATAGGTCTGGAAACATCATTTTAAGAATTATTAAATAGATTAATCTCTAGTCTAAGTCATGGCATTTCCGGAGTGTTACATTATCCCCACCTTAGGAACATTCGTCCCCGAATGACACTAAAATCTTTTGGAGGTAAGAACAGACTCAATACTAGCAGCCCAACCAATCAACAACATAAAAATCATAATGAGTCGTAGCTCATAGGATTAAATCACAACTCCATACAACATATACAATAACATTACACATAGCACTCAATTCATTATATAGAAACATATAAGAGCTACATATTTCATAACACATAGTGAGGAATTTCCTTATAAACCTTATCATAAGCTCAAAATGCATCAAAGACTTACCATGCTATCAATCTTCTCAAGATAACAACAAACAGCAAAATATCAAGAAAACATATGCATACAAGTTTCACATAAGTGCAAGAATATAGTATGAAAACATCTTCTTAAAACTCTAGTTGGTACTATCTTTAACCAAAACATGCACTTATTTAGTAAAGAAGTTAATTTCATGATTATGCATTACTTTCTCTATTAAGAGAAATATCTAACCTGAAGGAGTAAATAGATGAGGGTAGCAGGACTTCATGTCGGCTTCAGCCTTCCATGTTGTACCCTCAACAAGATGGTTCCTCCATAGAACTTTTACAGAGGCAACCTCCTTGTTTCTCAACTTCTTGACTTGGCGATCTAGGATCTCAACCGGAACCTCTTAATAGGAGATGTTCTCATACACTCCGAAGCCTTCAATAGGCAGAATAGACATCAGGTTGCCTATTCATTTTTGAGCATAGAGACATGAAACACCAGATGAACGAAAGCTCGTTCACTAGGTAGTTTCAACTCATATGCAACCTTTCCAATTCATTGTAATACCTCATAAGGACCAACATACCGGGGACTTAACGTCCCCTTTCTACCAAATCTCATCACCCCTTTCATAGGTGAAATCTTCAATTAGACATGATCACCTATTTCAAACTTAAGATCTCTTCTTCTATTGTCGGTATAAGACTTTTGACGACTATAGGCTGTCTTCAATCTATATCTTATGATTCGAACCTTCTCTATAGCCTCATATACAATCTTTGGACCAAGGAGTGAGGACTCACCAACCTCAAACCGTCCAACTGGAGATCTACACCTTCTACTATAAAGAGCTTCAAAAGGTGACATCGAGATGCTCGAATGATAGATATTGTTATAAGAGAACTCAATCAAAGGTAAGTGATCATCCCAACTTCCCTTGAAATAAATGACACAAGCTCTTAACATGTATTCAAGGGTCTGAATGGTACTCTCCGCTTGACCATCCGTTTGACAATGAAAAGCGGTACTAAGTTTCAATTGACTACCTAAACCCTTCTGAAAAGCCTTCCAAAATTGGGAAGTGATTTGGGCACCTCTATCCGAAATGATGGACAAAGGAATCCCATGAAGACTCACAATCTCATTAATGTAGATTCTTGCATAATCTTCGGCAGTATATGGGCCGATTTGGTCAACCTATCCACAATAACCCATATAGAATCATTTTTTTTTTGGGTTCGAGGCAACCCAACAACAAAGTCCTGATGGCTTCTCACTTCCATGTAGGGACATCCATGATTTGGGTTAAACCACCCGGTTTAAGATGCTCAGCTTTAACTTATTGGTAGTTTCAAGACTTAGCAACAAACTCTGATATGTCCCTCTTTAAACCATCCCACCAATAGACCTCTCTAAGGTCATGATACATTTTGGAGGCACCAGGATGTATAGAATAGCGAGAACCATGGGCTTCTTCTAGAATTTGATTTCTCAAATCCTCAATATCGGGTACACATAATCTCCCTTGGTACCTAAGAACACCATCCCCTACTTGGTAGAATTACTAATTGAACTTACTAAGTACCGATTCCTTCCACTCTATTAATAGAGGATCAACGTGTTGCTTAGATTTCACCTCCACCACTAATAATGAGTCGGAGTTATGATGGACCATAAAACCACCAATTGGAGGATATTCAAACCGCACACCTAAGCGAACCAACCTATGAACATCTTTCACAAGTTCTTTCTTCTCTTCTTTCACATGAGACACACTACCCATAGTCATATGACTCAAAGGATCCATAACCACGTTGGATTTCCGGGGTGGTATAAGACACTCATGTCGTAATCCTTTAACAATTCTAACCATCTTCTCTGTCGGAGGTTCAACTCCTTTTGTGTAAACACATATTGAAGACTCTTATGGTCCGTAAATACATCAACATGCAAACCATACATATATTGCATCCATATTTTAAGGCAAAAATTAAAGCGGCTAGCTCAAGATCATGAGTTGGGTAATTCTTCTCATGAATTTTGAGTTATCTAGAAGCATAACCAATCACCTTACCATACTGCGTGAGGACACATCCCAATCCCACTCGGGAAGCATCACAATACCGGAGCGGAGGTAAGATTATCTTTCAACTCTTGAAAAACTTTCTCACAAGATTTCGACTATCAACAAATCTTCTATAATAGCCGGCTAGACCCAAGAAACTCCTTATGTCTGTTGGAGTCAAAGGTCTAGGCCAATTTCTGACCGCATCCATCTTTTTCGGATCAACCTCTACACCATCACCAGAGATAATATGGCCAAGAAAAGCAACCGACCTCAACCAAAATTCACACTTGCTAAATTTGGCATAAAGTTGGTGTTCTTTAAGGACTTGCAAGGCCAACCTCCAGTGCCTCTCATGCTCGTCTTAATTCTTGGAGTATATCAAAATATCTTCAATGAACACGATCACAAAAGAGTCGAGGTATCTTAGAAAACTCTATTTATTAGGTCCATAAATGCCGCTGGGGCATTTGTTAACCCAAAAGACATAACTAGGAATTTGTAGTGACCATATCTAGTTCGGAAAGCTGCTTTGGTAATAGCTTCACCTCTCACCCTAAGTTGGTGATATCCTTATATTAAGTCAATCTTGGAAAATAAACTAGCACCTTGGAATTGATCAAAGAGATCATCAATTCGAGGGAGAGGATACTTGTTCTTTATGGTGACCGTATTAAGTTGGCGATAATTAATGCACATTCTAAGGGACCCATCCTTCTTCTTAACAAATAAGACCGGAGCACCCCATGGAGAAATACTAGATTGAATGAAACCCTTCTCTAGTAAATCTTTGAGTTGTAGCTTCAACTCTTTCAATTCATATGGAGCCATGCTATAAGGAGGAATTGAAATGGGATTCGTATCCGGTAATAAATCAATGCCAAAGTCAATTTCCCTTTCGGGAGGAACTCCTGGAAGGTCATTAGGAAAAACCTCTGGGAATTCTCTCACTATAGGGATTAACTCAATAGAAGGACTTTCACATTCTAGGTTCTTAACCCTAACCACATGGTATAAACAACCCTTGGCTATCATCTTACAAGCCTACAAGCACGAAATAATTTTACCCCCTTAGCTAAAATCCCCCCCCCTTCCACTCTAAAATAGGTTCATGAGGGAATTGAAACTTTACTACCCTTGTCCTACAATCTATGGAAGCAAAACAATCATGAAGCCAATCCATACCCAAGATGATATCAGAATCAAACATGTCAAGTTCTACCAAATCAACAAGAGTAACTCTATTGGGCAACATGAAAGGGCATTTCCTAATGTCTCTTTTTTGCAACTACAAAGTCACCCATTGGGGTACAAACCAAAAAGGGTTCAATCAAAACATCAGGATGTACATAAAACTTCCTAGCTACCAAAGGTGTAACAAAAGAAAGAGTAGCACCTAGGTTAAGCAATGCATAAACATTAACAGAGAAAACTTGTAACATACGTGTCACAACGTCAGGAGAGCTTTCTTGTTCACCCCTAGCCTTGAGTGCATAGAAACGGTTCCTTTTTGGAGCTTCAGAATTAGGACCGCTTGGTTGATCTTGGATATTTCCCTTACCTTGGCCTCTAATATTAGTACAATCTTTCACCATATGGCCACCTTTGCCACAACCATACCAACTATTTGTTCCAACAAGGTATTCGCCCCCATGTTTCTTACCACACTTACCACAAGTTTGTCTTTATATTGGTGGATCAACATTTCTCGGCTTTTGAGGATTAGGATTAGAACCTTTATCGTTGCGATTCATGGAGAAATTTGAAGGAACTTGGTTTGAAAAACTCTTCTTAAACTTAGGCTTGTCTTGAACATCAAGCCTATTCTTTGAAGAATCACTCTCAAAAGACATTGCCTTCTTAGCTTCCCTATTCCTCTTCCTTAGATGATTTTCCTCAACCTGTTGAGCATTAACCATCAACCTAGAAAGATCTATGTTGTCATGAAGTATGGCTGCACGACATTCTTCTTCAAGCTCTTCAGACACGCCCGTTACATAACGGCTCATTTCATCCCTAGCATTAAAAACCAAAGAAGAAGCATATTTGGACAACTTAATGAACTTCAAGGAGTATTCCTTAACACTCATATCTCCTTGACGAAGGTTGATGAACTTCTCTACCTTAGCTTCTTTTTGTTCCTTTTGGAAAAATCTGTCAAGAAAGGCCTTTTTGAAGATCTCCAAGTCACGAGAGCACCTCTTTACTATCCTTCCACTGATTGTACCATGTCTGAGTCATGTGAGAAACCCTTTCACATGGAAATATCATATTCAAAGCACCATATAGTTTAGGGTACTCTAGGGAACACCTTCAAAGCGCCCCTCTATTGACTAGATCATCATGCATGTGTGTGTATACATATATGTGAGCAATTGTCACACACGGATTCAGGAATCCGAATATGACCGGCGTCGTTAACCTCTCAGAGGTCGCAGACAAGACTCTTCTTAGCTTTCATCACAATCATACAGTTAAATTTGCGGAAAAATTTAAAACTTTTTAAAACTTAATGAAGTATACTTAGACTTCATATAATTAGAGCATAATAGTGATATAATACATAGCTCAAATTAAACAACCATCTATAATATATTAAACAATTGAAATAAAAGAATCCATGGTATAATAATAGTTTGCCAAACTTCCTTAATACAAAAGCTTAGAACAACTGTTTGAAAAGAAACACTAGGGACAACATCCAGTAGCTAAGTCTAATGTACTAAAGCTAGAATAATAATTTAGCATCCTCTAACTCAAGAGGACCTACCAAAGGTCTGGAGATACTAGTCCGGACCGCTTCAACGTATCCTCAATCTTCTTCAAGAACCTGCACCTATAAAAATAGTAATAGTATGGGGGTTAGTACACACTTGTACTAAATATGGGTATATTCACATAAACACATAAAGACTATGCATGATCAAGGAAAGATCTTTCTATAGCAACATGTCATTTCTGGAAAGTGAAGTCACTAGACTTTCTTAATTCGTTATTTATGAATCATGTTATGAATATGACATACTTTAATGAATTCAAAGCACACAACTCATTTTCTATATGAACATAAGACCTTGGAATCATGAACATAATTTTAGAACATCTCAAACGAAAATTTATAAATTTGCTCCCCCTTAGGCCGAGAGCTCTCTTTCAAAACTTAGAATATTTTTCAGTCTTTTTTTTTTTTTTTGTGGTCTAGTTCAATGATCTTTTTTGATCCTATGTTTTACTTACAAGTTCAATGATTCATTATAGTCCCATATCTACAATGAATCAATTAATTAATTCAAGAGATTAAGGAAATAATTTAACTACAATTGGGCATGAAATCTTTATAAGCCAATCATTATTGGTTATGCCTATTATTTGATCATTTGCATAATATAAGAAGTCATTATAAGTTAATCTTTATTGTCTATGCCCATAAATTGTTAAAACTTCATCCTTATCAAACATTGATGATTGACATTCTTATTTTTTACTTACTTAGTTCACTTTGAACTTACTTTTCTAATTATTTTCTCTGTTGTTCACTTTGAACATGCTACTTTCATTCTTTCTTACTCTCTTAAAGAATTCTTTAGCATTAACGGAAGTAGATCATGCGAGATAACATGAAATCTAGTGTCTTCCCCACACCGAAAAGAGATGGATCACCAGTTAAAGTGAAACCAAACTTAGTGTCTTCCCCACACAAAAAAGAGGTTGTTCACCGGCTAAAGTGAAACCAAAGTAAGTGTCTTCCCCACACAGAAAAGAGAGGTTCATGACTATAGTGAACCGAATACTTTCCTGAGCTTTAAACGACATAGACATTTGAGCTAAACATGAAATCCAGTGTCTGCCCCACACCGAAAAGGGGTGGTTCACCTGCCATAGTGAAACCGAATACTACCTAGCTCTCTTAGGTGGAATCCACTGGCTAGTTCCTATGCTGGCAACATAGTTCAAAGACTAGGAGATTTCGGAGACTACTTATCCACCTTGGTGGTAGCCTCATCTCATGAGGCTTACATGTGCTGAGCACAAGCTCATTGCTAGTCTATCAGTGCTAAGCTCAGATTTATCTTTACTTAATATCTTTTAGATTTGACTCAAGCATTATGGAAGCTTGCTTCTAGTATGAGGTTTACATAAATGAATGGATGAATGGTCATGCCTTTTCTATACTAGATGAATGTGAATTTCAATGTTACATTATCATCATGGTGCGAGTGAGACTTGTCTCACGACTTCTAGCACCCTCTTATGTGAGTATCTTTAACATAGTTTACTAGGCGTAAGCGAGACTTGTCTCACATCCTTTAACACCCCATTCTGGTCAATTTCATAACTCATAAACTTTTAGTTATGTCATTACTCACCTTATCTTACTCAATGTCATTTAGTACCCTTCTACCATTTTTTTTATGAAAGTTATAAACTTATTCAATGTACTACTATATTCATAGTTCATTTGGATAGGGTATGTTGGGACTTGTCCAATTATTGGCATACCCTTGGTTATGAATTCATTGAGTTATATTGGTCATGCTTAATTTGGTATACCTTATTCGTTAGCCAATCTTATATCATATTTTGGAAATAACATTGTAAGACAATTCTGTTAAACATTTTGGACAATATATTGCTAGCCAATTTATTGGCATGAAACAACTTTCGCTAAAACAATTTTCATTAAGTTATCACAAGCAAAGTATATTAACTTCATGTATATACTATAGTTATCTCATCATTTCAAGTAAGTAAACTTTTAACAGTAAACTAAACTTCATAAGTAAGTCATAAAAAATATCATCTTCTCGATCACAATTAGGCATTATAACATTCTTTGTCTCATGTAAATAATACTCTAATCGTACGGATCTAACTTATGGGTCTCATTCGACATTATCAAATCAACAAACCTACCCATAATAATCAGTTAGCACCACATACAAACAACATGTTCGAGATTACATACTAATAGAATCGGAAATAGGGATAACTAGGGAGATGGACGTTCAACAATGTAGTTTTGAACAACCCTAGTTTCGATATTCTTAAATCCAAACGTTTGAAAAGCCTCTTGGAGAAAGAATTCCAGGAGAGAAAACCCATACCTTACTGTAGAATTGAATCTACAAAGATTACCTTGAACTTTGCACGAAAAATCTTGAAGAATAGCCTTGAAATCGCCTAAGAGAACTTGAGAGGATTTTCTGTTTTTATAGTGTTTTGCTTATTGTTTTCAGTCGTGAGTTTCTTGTGGTTGAACGTGAGTCTAAGTATTAGGAACTTATATTGACAAATTTAAATTAGGCTAATTAAGTTAATTAAATAAATCAATTAGCTATTTACCAAAATGCCCCTCCTAAATTGACTAAAAATAGGAAAGCCTTTGACTTAGCCAAATTTGAAAATTAGTTAATGGTTCGGCCTTGGTTTTGAATTTATGTTAATTAAATAATTTTCTAATTTAATTAATTAAGTGACCTAGGGTAATTACTAAAATACCCCTAAGTCAGTAGGACCATAACCAACCCTTTTGGACCATCCTAGGTAAGGTACTAGGATGTTCTTGAGTTAGTTACTAGGCTAGTGTCACCCGGTTAGGTCTTAGGTTGTCGTGTGCACTAGTTAGTTTATTTTTGTTTGTCCAAGGTTAGTTAGCTAGTTAGGTCAGTTAGTTAGATCCTAATTTTTGTTAGGTAGCTAGGTCCTTCATGCCTCACTACACCATTTTAGGCTTACGGCAACACTAATTCTGGACTACACTTATAAAGTGTTGCCTAAAGTAGTTTTGGGAACACTTTTAAAGCGTAGCAGAAATTTTTAACTTTTAGCTACAATAATTTTGGCAACACTTTAAAAGTGTACTTTTTATTGGTATAAGCTACACTTTATAAGTGTTGTTACAATATGATATAATTGACAACACCTACTTACATATATGACCACACTTCTAAAATATCCTATTTTTATAATTGAAAAAACAACACCTTATAAGTGTTGTCTTCAAATTTTTCACTAAAACATTTAACTTTTTCACTCTCCCTCCAATTATTTTCAACTCTCACTCCCTTATTTATTGGCAAAAAAAAACATTAATAAATCATAAAACATTTAACTTTTTGACTCTTTCCTCTTTTACTTGACTTTCCTCCATCTTTCCTCTTTAACTTTTCCAATTTGTGAACGAGCTGAAGAACCAACGTGAAGGAGCTGAAGAACTACTTCTCTGTTTTGATACAGATTATGAGAAAAACAGGCTGAAGAGTAGAAGTCGATCAAGAACTGAGCTGAAGAGCTCAAGTCGTTTTCTCCAATAACGATTCTTCAAGAGTAAGTACGATTCTCTTTTTCTATACCTATTTCGTCAAGCGTTAGTATTCAAACAGGTCTTCTTGTTAGCTGAAGTGTTTGATTTTTTGTTTTGTGTTTAGAAGGAATGAATACTTTTGGGTTGTTGGCAAGATAATGAACTGAAGCTACACTTTTCTCTCAGGTTTCTCACTTAAGAACACGATTTCAAACAGATTTTGTTGGAGTAGGTTTTATCAGGTAAGAAATTTCATTCTGAAAGTCTAAATTTTAGCTTTAGGGTTTTAATATTCTTCTGTTTTATATGATTTTTGGGAGTATGAATTGTATTTTAGCTTCATCAGTTGATTTTTGGGAGTGTAGCTCGTATTTTAGCCTCTTTATATAAACCTCTTTTTTCACTGTTGGGGGTTGGAAAAAAGTTGGGATTTATTTTAGCAAAAACCTTTAGAGCAGCTGAAGAAAATAGTTAATATATGTATATATATATAAACACATTAAAGGCAGGGAGAGTCAAGTGTCGATAAGAGTATGACATTTTCTAATTCGTTTTGCATATCAGTTTTCCCAAGCTTTGTTCGAGTTCGAGAATTTGCCCAAAATTCTCATCCGTCGTTAGTGTTCAAGTTTCTTGGTCAAGATCGTTTCCCTGCTCGTCCCGTTCCAGTTCACTGCCTGAAGAAAGGTAATATTGTTTTCCTCATAGTTTCCGGTGCATATTAACTCTACCCTCCACTTACTCCACTTGTGTGATTATGTTGTATATGTTGTTGGTTTGTAAACAAATACTTTTCCCCTGCTTGTACACAAATGATTCTGTAAATAGGTGACTCTGTAGTCCTCCTTTGCTTTTCATGTTAATTTCTGCAGATGCTTAAGATTTTCCTTGTTCTTATTCTGATTGCTGGTACTCTTGCTTGTCCATGTTTAAGATCTTTCTTGCTATACTAGGTAGATCTTGAAATCTGTGATACTGCTGCCTGTTTTCTTGGTTACTAGCTATGTTTCTGATGCAATCAGCTAATTGATTAGCTTCTCTAAATGTATGCACTATCTGTATTTGAATTGTCGCCATAATTATATGCATCTCCTCTATCTTATCAATTAAACTCCAAGGTACCCTCCACTCTCGTTGAATCATGTTCTTGAGACTTAGCGAGTCAGTCTCTAAAATGACCTTTGGATCCCACACCTCTTGCAGTAACTTAGTGATTTCCAAATTATTGTGATTTCAGCTTCCATGTTTGTCGTGTTGCCTATACTTTGTGTTTCTGCATATACTAGATCTCCTTGGCTTCCTATTATACAAAATCCATAAGATCTCTCTCCTGGGTTGCCTTTGCTAGCGCCATCTGTATTACACTTTAAACAACCTTCCCCTGGTGTAGACAACTTTACTATGTGATAGTAAAGATTTGGTTTATACTGCTGAAGTAAATCAAACATCCCTGACCAATGGTAAGGAATAGCTCGTAACCATGGATATTTCGCTCTTATGAAGTGAAAAGAGCACTCCTTGGCAAAGAGGGAGGGTATTCAAGGATAAAATCCCAGCCAAATCAACCCAAGAGTATAACCATGACACAATTGACACATCATTCATTTGTAATGCTACACTGAATTCTTCCTCATACTTGTGCTCCCCTAATTGTCTAGATATTTCTTTGGTTGGATCTGGAAATGTCTCGATCTTTTCATGTAGCAATGATCCATTATTCATGTGGTTGAGTGGATTTGTTGATTGAGAATTTGCTCCAGAAACTTCAAGAGCAAGCAACTGTCTCCGACTATCAGCAAACTCTCCCCTCTGTGTCATTGCCGATGCTGAATTGATGGCATCTCTCAAAGCAATTGCCAATGGTGAATGCACAGACTCAAATTGTTGTTGTGCAAAAACTGTGTAGTCAGCAATGACTTTTTGAAATGTTGAATTTACTTGCTCAAACATTGTCTTGCATGACATCTCGAAGACAGGGATCACTGAGACTTTCAGATTAGATTTCAGTTTTGGACCCTTTCCTTCTCCTATGTCGTTTCTTTAATAGAAACTCGTAAAATCTCAATTTCTAAGATGAACAAAAGAAGAACTAACAACAATATCTGTCAATGATATTCTAATTGCACATTAATATGCCACAAAACACAACTACACGTCACTCCCAAACATGTTTGGGTTGACAATAGGAATTCCAAGACCTTATAAATATTTCAAGAGAACTTCTTTCAATGTTATTTTAGGTCTCCTCTATCCATGATTTCACACCTAGAGACAGGCGCCTCTTGAGGTTGACGATATGTCCAAACAATCTCAAGCGACCACTCATTTATCCTCAATGTGTGCTACATGCACCTTATGGAGCTTAATTTACCACATTCTGTAGTAATGTTTCAATATCCTTGATGTCATATTACTACATGCATATATATTTGTTTGTTTCTTTTTCGGCTAAACTTCTTATTTTGTATAGAATCCTTGTTGATGTTCTTCAAATTGGGAAGTCACTATGTCTATGATCATAAGTAGATTCTAAGAATATTCAATTTTTTAAAAGGGTTTGTGATTTCATAGTTCATTATTTCTGATCTACATAATGTACTATTGATATCCTTCAAGTTCAATCAGATATCTCCAGGCTTTGACTTTCTTTATCTTTCATTCTTTCGCCAAATGAGTTTTTTCATGTGTATTTCTTAACTTTTTGGTTCAGTTAACTTACTGTAGTAACTCTTGATTACTTATGAGTGATGGACTATAATATATCTGCAAGTTATATGTGCATTTGCCATTTTTTGCACTCTGAATCATGCTATTTATTTATTACAGCATATCTTTGCACCTTTGTTTAGATCTGGTACTTATTTGTTATTGTCGCTTACTGTTGATCAATGTGAGATTAAGATAATGCAGAATCTTTGTGGTGGATGTAATATTGTAATGTTACTCGATATTGTCAAATATCAACAGTCGAAGACCCCAAGTCTTATATTTGAATATGTGAATAGCACAGATTTTAAAGTGATATATCTATATCTTTATGACTTTGACATTAGATATTACATCTATGAGATTCTAATGTTATAATATTATACTATTTTTTCCATTCACAGGTCTTTGGAGCAGCTGTTGCAGCCAGGGAGAAAGAAGTAGTAGTCTTTGCATCAGCTTCAAAGTTTTTCTCAAAGTCAAACTCTAATTGCAGCATTGTGAATAGCCTTGTTTGATATCGAGCTATTACATCTGCTTCCAAACTCTAGCCATACGAATTTGCGGGTAATGAGCTATCTGATACTTGAGCACAAGGCTAAGTTAGTTCGATTTTTCCTTCAAAACTGAAGAAGGTTCTGCAAATTGGACATGCATTGTGTGTGCTCTTTGTTTTTTGTTATCACTGTGACTTTGAATCACTGTCTTCTGGTAATTATTATGAAGCGATTAATCTACTTTGCATCAGATTTAGAGTATTTCTCGGCAGATATGTATCATGTGCTATTGGGTGCCCAGTTGATGGACTGATTTCACCTTCAAAAGAGGCATCTGTTGCAAAAAAACTTCATAACATGAGATATTTTCAAATTTTCCCTGGAGACACAATAGGAAACACTACTCAAGGTAATATTCTGAATTATGTATTGCATTAAAATTGTAAAATTTTCTTAGTTCTTTCATTAAGATTCAACTGATATACTATTTATGTCGCAGAAATATTTCTATGTTCAGAGTTCAAAGCTAATGTATTGTACTGCTAGAAAATGAATTTTCCCTGTGTGACCAAACATATTGTGCTAAAAATTAAACTTAGAGTTGCACTATATCTTCAAGTTTTAGAGTTGCACTATAGCTTCAAGTTTTACTTGCAATTGGAGGGGTTCATTAGAGACGATAAAATTAAACATATTATGCTACAAGATGCTAGAAGTTGACTCTGAAAGGTCCATTTATTTTTGGAAGTCACTATGTCTATGATCATAGTTCTGGCATCATGTTGTTGCAGGATGAATTAAAGACAAAACATAAAGAATTAGAAGACCAGCTGCTTGAATCAGCAGCTACAGTTCCTACTGCTCCAGTCCATGCTCCTGCAGGGAAGCAAGCTGCTCAGCCCACTCTTTAGAAGTGTACCCTCTTAGCTAAACTTTGTTATCTAGCTCACTTGAATTTATCTTAGATGAAAAAGATGAACTTGCTGAATGAACTTGCTTTTTGATGAAGTGTATGTACCCTCTTAGCGAAACTTTGTTATCTAGCTCACGTGAATTTATCTATTATCAATAATTATTTCTTCATGTTATTGCTTTTCACTGTTCTACATGATTATCGTTCAGTTGTGCCACTTATAATTTTATTTTGAATTTGCAGGAAAATGTCGGTAATTGAATTTGAATTTTGGCAAGAAGTAAACTGATCTACTGTAGTGAATGATGAAGATTTTTTATACTATTGTCATATATGTTTGAATGACACATTTGTTTTTTTTGGAATTTATTGATATTAAAGATCTTTAAGCAATCACTTTCTAAGTTTTGGTTGTACAAGACATGTTTCTTGAAGTTTATTTGAAATGTATAGCTTCGAATTAATTATTAGTTAATTTTGTGTATATTTATTTGCAGTTTATAAGTGTTGCTCTAGATGAGATATAAAGTTACACTTTATAAATGTTGCTCTAGATTACCTATAAAAGGCAACACTTTGTAAGTGTTGCTGTAGATGAACGATAAAAGGCAACACTTTGTAAGTGTGACCAATAACACTGCAAAGGCAACGCTTTTAAGTGTAGTCTAATAAAAAATAGGTGTTGTTAATGTCCCGCAACAAAGCGTTCCCTTATACCTCTTTGGCTACGCTTTATAAGTGTAGACAAAGATGACAACATTTGAAAAGTGTTGCCTAATGTCAAAGGTTACGCTTCTTTAGGCCACCCCCTAAAAAGTGTTGCTGAAAGTCCAAAAGTGTAGCCTTTTATCAAAGGCCACACTTTTTGCTAGTTTAGGCTACACTTTAGTGGTGTTGCCGTAGGCCTAAAATGGTGTAGTGGCTCTACCCGTGCGCGCCTGCCCCTAACAGCCCTAACCAAATTCAGTTGGGCTTTTCTCTTGTCTCTTGGCCGGTTAGCACATGTGCTTGCACATGTGTTGCTGCTTATTTCTTGTCCAAGGACCCTTATTATGTCCTTGGGCACTGCTTAATATACATGTTCATTTAAATTGGTCATGTGCTATGGTGCCTAGGCTTGACACATGGATGCCTCGTACCTAATTGTGATTTAAGGAATAAAACATTTTAATTTAGGGTCTTCATTGTAGGTACAATTCCTAATTAAGCTCATTAATACATAGAAAATTGGCTAACACCCTTAGCCAATATTTTCTAATATGCCCAATATTATTCAATATTGGGCATTGGGATGCCTATGTACCCCAATACGCATTCTTAAAACCTATTAGGCTCTTTACTAGACATGTTCTTTTTTCGGGAATGTTACCTCATCCCCCCTTAGGAACATTCATCCCCGAATGACACTACACATCATTTTAAATTATAGAGGGTATTTTCGAAAATACAACAACATACTTGAACCTTACTCTTTGTGAATATCTGATTCATACTTACTCTGGGTGATACATATTACTCAAAGCTTATATCAAGCTTCATATGTGAGATTGAGGAACTTCCTTCCCAATCACACTTAAACTCAATGCACATCACAACTCATGCAACAAAAAATCATGTCTACGCTATACAAAAACAGCCACATAAATGCAAGCATGTATTCATATTAACTCATATAGTGTGGGTATAAAACACACGATTATGGACTTAAAAACACCAAAACCAACTAATGCACTAAAATTTAGAGTTTCATAAACAAAATTAGACTTAGGAAGAGTATATCTAACCTCAAGAACTGAACAAATGAGGGTAACAGGATCTCATATCGGCCTCGACTTCCCATGTTGCTCCCTCAACAAGATGGTTCCTCTATAACACCTTTACAGTGGCAACCTCCTTGTTCCTCAGCCGTTTCACTTGGCGATCTAAATTTTCAACTGGAACATCTTCATAAGAAAGGTTCTCATCAACTCCTAACCCTTCAACAAGTAGGATGGATGCTGGATCACCTAGACACTTTTTAAGCATCAAAACATGAAACACTGGATGAACAGAAGCCAAGTCATTTGATAACTTCAGTTCGTAGGCAACATTCCCTACTCGTTTTAAGATCTCATAAGGACATATATACCTCGGACTCAACTTCCCTTTCTTACCAAACCTCATCACCCCTTTCATGGGTGATATCTTCAGGTAGACTTGATCACCTAACTCGAATTCAAGATCCATCTTCATGTTATCAGCATAGGATTTTTGACGACTGTAAGCAGTTGCCTATCTATCCCTGATCATTCTCACCTTTTCCACAGCCTCATGTATGATCTCAGGGCCAAGGATGGAAGAATCTTCTACCTCAAATAACCCAACTGGAGACCTACATCTCCTGCCATATAGTGCTTCAAAAGGTGCCATCCCAATACTGGAATGGTAGCTATTATTATAAGAGAACTCAATCAGTGGGAAGTGATCATCCCAACTCCCTTTGAAGTCAATAACACATGCTCTCAGCATGTCTTCAAGGGTCTGAATGGTACGCTCTGCTTGTCCATCCGTCTGGGGATGAAAAATAGTACTGAGCTTCACCTGTGTACCCAAGCTCTTTTGGAAAGATCTCCAAATGTGAGAAGTGAACTGGGCTCCCCTATATGAAATGATTGATAAAGGAATCCCATGCCACCTCACTATCTCATCAATATATAGCTTGGCATAATATTCGGCCCTGTAAGTAGACTTCAGAGGTATAAAGTGAGCAGACTTAGTCATCCTGTCAACAATGACCCAAATGGAATAATGCAGTCTCCTGGTCCTGGGCAGACCAACCACAAAATCTATATTAATAGCCTGCCACTTCCATGTTGGAATCTCAATCGACTGGGTAAGACCTCCAGACTTAAGGTGTTTGGCCTTAACCTGTTGGCAATTGGGGCACTCCTCCACAAACATAGAAATATCTCACTTCATACCTTTCCACCAATAGATCTCCTTAAGATTATGATGCATCTTGGTGGAACCTGGATGAATGGAATACCTGCAGCCATGAGCCTCTGCAATAATATTAGACCTCAGATAATCAATATTGGGCACACATAATCTGCTCTAGTATCTAAGCTCACCATCCCCCTAGAGATAATGATTCATTCAGCTTACTCAACACTGAGACTTTCAACTCCATGAGTACTGGGTCGAGATAATGCTTAGCTTTCACTTCCACAACAAATAAGGATTAAGAATTGGAATGAACTGAAACACCCCCACTTGGTGTATTTACCACCCGTACACCTTACCTAGCCAATTGGTGTACCTCTTTAACCAGCTCCTTCTTCTCATAATCAATATGAGACACACTGCCCATGCTCAATCGGCTCAAAGCATCAGCCACTATATTGGCCTTACCTGGGTAATAGTGGACACTCATGTCATATTCCTTGAGCAGCTCAGCCATCTTCTCTGACAAAGATTTAATTCTCTCTGTGTAAAAACATACTGAAGACTTTTATGGTCAGTAAATACATCAACATGTACACTATATAAGTAATGTCTCCAAAGTTTTATCGCAAATACCATACAAACTAACTCAAGATCATGGGTAGGGTAATTCTTCTCGTGGATTTTCAACTAACTTGATGCATATGTAATCACCTTGCCATGCTGCATAAGAACATATCCCAAACCTACTCAAGAAGCATCACAGTGCACCACATACCCTTACCACTCCTCGGCAATGTGAGAACTGGGTCAGAAGTGAGTCGGTCTTTGAGCTCTTGAAAGCTCTTTTCACAAGTTTCAGACCACTCAAACTATCCTTCTTCTTTGTTAAAACTGTCAATGGAGCAGCAATAGTAGAAAAGCCCTCAACAAACCTTCGATAGTAATTAGCCAAACCCAAGAAACTCTTGATGTCTGTAGGAGTGAGGGGTCTCGGCCAATTCTTTACTGAATCAATCTTTTTCGGATCAACCTCTACACCCTAGTAGGACACAACATGACCAAGGAATGTCACTGATCTCAGCCAAAACACACATTTGCTGAATTTTGCATACAACTGATGTTCCCTAAGTACTTGCAATATCATTCTCAAATATTGTTCATGCTCTTCTCTGTGCTTAGAGTATATGAGGATGTCATCTATGAATACTATGACAAAAGAATCAAGGTATTCACGGAATACCCTATTCATAAGGTCCATAAACGCGGCTGGTGCGTTACTGAGACCAAATGACATGACAAGAAATTCATAGTGACCATACCTAGTACGGAAGGCAGTCTTAGGAATGTCCTCTTGTCTCACTCTAAGCAGGTGATACCCTAACCAGAGATCTATTTTAGAAAAGAAACTTGAACCTTGGAGTTGATCAAATAGATCATCAATTCTGGGAAGAGGGTATTTGTTCTTTATAGTGACTTCCTTAAGTTGCCGATTATCGATACACATTCTAAGAGTTCCATCCTTTTTCATAACGAACAACACTGGAGCACCCCATGGGGATATGCTCGGCTGGATAAAGCCCTTATCAAGTAAATCTTTTAACTACAACTTCAACTCTTTGAGTTCGGCTGGTGCCATCCTATATGGAGGAATGGAAATTGCTTTGGTGTTGGGATCTAAGTCAATACCAAAGTCAATTTCGCGTTCAGGAGGGATTCCTGGTACATCCTCTAGAAAGACATCTTCAAACTCATTCACTATGGACATAGAGTCTATGGAAGGAACTTCATGTTCTAAGTCATTGAATCTGACTAAGTGGCATAAATACCCCTTATATAACATCCTATTTGCTTTATGATTGGAAACTATTTGGCATGTTGGATTTGAACCACACCCTTCCCATTTTAACTCTTACTCATTTGGAAACTGAAAACTCATTACCCTGTTTCGACAGTCTATGGTAGAATAACACTTATGGAGCAAATCCATACCCAAAATTATATCAAAATCAAGCATGGTTAATTCTATTAGGTCAGCATAAGTAACTCTATCAAGGAAATTAATTGAGCAGTCTTTATATACTCTTTCTCCTCTAATGTTGTCTTCCATGGGAGTAATGACTAGAAAAGGTTCATGCAAGATCTCAGGAAGCAAGTCAAATTTACTAGCTATTAAAGGAGTAACAAATGAAAAAATGGATCCTGGATCTAACGATGCATACACCGGAAAAGAGAAGACATGCAACGTACTAGTGACCACATAAGCTGACTTCTCCTGCTTCTCTCTACCTTTCAAAGCATAGAATCTTTTCCTCTTGGGAGGCTTGGCTGCAGCAGTAGTATTAGGACGAGGCTGAGTATTTGCCTTGGCCTGATTTGTCACATGTGGGATATGCCTGATCACATGCCCACTCTTGCCACACCCATAGCAGGCATTAGTACCTACTAGGCATTCACGTCCATGCAATCGGCCACACTTACCACACGGCTTTCTGTTATGATGAGCATTTCTATCATTGCCGTTCTTGGGGATAGACTTGTCCCCTTTGGCATTATTGTTCATGGAAGGAGTAGGATTACCTGAGTGCTGGTGCCCCTTTTTGAACTTGGGCCTGTTCTGAACTCCAAACGAACTCCTACCAGTGCTAAAACGAGCCTGATCCGAGGGCCTAGGCTTCTTGCCTTCTTGGATCTCTTTCTCCGACGACTCTCCTCCACCTGTTGTGCATGTACCATAAACCTACCCAGGTACATGTTATCATGCTACATGGCTGCCCGACAATCCTCCTCCAGATCCTCCGATACACCAGTCACAAACCTGCTCATCTCATCCCTGCTATTGGACACCAGGGAAGAAGCATATTTGGAAAGATTAATAAATTTCAAGGAGTATTCCTTGACAGACATACCTCCCTGTCGTAGGTTGATAAACTCCTCAACCTTAGCCTCTCTCTACTCTCTGGGAAATAACCTCTTCAGGAATGCAGTCTTGAGAATGTCCCAAGTGATGGGGACTTCTCCTGGTGCTCGGCCATCTGCCCACAATTTGTACCACACCTGAGCCACATCTTTGAGTTGATATGTAGCCAACTCAACCTTCTCCTTTTAATTAACACCCATGGAACATAGAATTTTGTAGACCTCATCCACAAACTCCTGGGGATCCTCATTAGTTCTGGACCCAAAGTAGACTGGAGGATTCATTCAGGTTAAATCCCTCAGTCTGCTAGCCATGGTACTAGCATGTGGGTTCTCCCTGGGAGCACCCTCTCTAGTGGCCTGGGCTGTGATAACCTGTGCCTGAGTAGTGATGGCTTGGTACATCTGAACCAGTGCTTCTCTCACTTCTCCATCCGTCAACGTAGTTGGGTTGACAGGCACTTGCAATCCAGCAGCTGGGGCTTGAGGAGGAGATTGGTTTCCCTAGCAGTTGCTTCTCCAACTCTCCTGCCTGCATTTTTTCTGGTGTTCATCTTTCTACACATACACACAAGAATGACGTTAGATTCTAGAATGACACAAATGTCAAAACTCAACACAGCACGATGAAGAGTAGAAGAAGGGAATATTTTTAATATCACTAAGTCTCCAAGTCATGGGTGTGGTGCACTTCACAACCATAAGCTAGAAACTACGCAACGTGGTTGTTTTGAGCATTAGTTCCTAGGTAATTTAACCTCATGCTCTGATACGAACTTTGTCACACCCAGATTCAGGAATCCGAATATGACCGGCGTCGTTAACCTCTCAGAGGTCGCAGACAAGCCTCTTCTTAGCTTTCATCACAATCATACAGTTAATTTTGCGGAAAAATTTAAAACTTTTTAAAACTTAATGAAGTATACTTAGACTTCATATAATTACAACATAAGAGTGATATACTACATATCTCAAACTAGATAACCATCTATAATAGATTAAACAATTGAAATAAAAGAATCCATAATATAATAATAGTTTTCCAAACGGCCTTAATACAAAAGCTTAGAACAACCGTTTAAAAGGAAACGCTAGGGATAACATCCACTAGCTATGTCTAATGTACTAAAGCTAGAATAATAATTTAGCATCCTCGAACTCAAGAGGACCTACCAAAGGTCTGGAGATACTAGTCCGGACCGCTTCAACGTATCCTCAATCTTCTTCAAGAACCTGCACCTATAAAAATAGTAATAGTATGGGGGTTAGTACACACTTGTACTAAATATGGGTATATTCACATAAACACATAAAGACTATGCATGATCAAGGAAAGCTCTTTCTATAGCAACATGTCATTTCTGGAAAGTGAAGTCTCTAGACTTTCTTAATTCGTTATTTATGAATCATGTTATGAATATGACATATTTTAATGAATTCAAAGCACACAACTCATTTTCTATATGAACATAAGACCTTGGAATCATGAACATAATTTTAGAACATCTCAAACAAAAATTTATAAATTTGCTCCCCCTTAGGCCGAGAGCTCTCTTTCCAAACTTAGAATATTTTTCAGTCTTTTTTTTTTTTGTGGTCTAGTTCAATGATCTTTTTTGATCCTATGTTTTACTTAGCTCTCTTAGGTGGAATCCACTGGCTAGTTCCTATGCTGGCAACATAGTTCAAAGACTAGGAGATTTCGGAGACTACTTATCCACCTTGGTGGTAGCCTCATCTCATGAGGCTTACATGTGCTGAGCACAAGCTCATTGCTAGTCTATCAGTGCTAAGCTCAGATTTATCTTTACTTAATATCTTTTAGATTTGACTCAAGCATTATGGAAGCTTGCTTCTAGTATGAGGTTTACTTAAATGAATGGATGAATGGTCATGCCTTTTATATACTAGATGAATGTGAATTTCAATGTTACATTATCATCATGGTGCGAGTGAGACTTGTCTCACGACTTCTAGCACCCTCTTATGTGAGTATCTTTAACATAGTTTACTAGGTGTAAGCGAGACTTGTCTCACATCCTTTAACACCCCATTCTGGTCAATTTCATAACTCATAAACTTTTAGTTATGTCATTACTCACCTTATCTTACTCAATGTCATTTAGTACCCTTCTACCATTTTTTTTATTAAAGTTATAAACTTATTCAATGTACTACTATATTCATAGTTCATTTGGATAGGGTATGTTGGGACTTGTCCCAATTATTGGATACCCTTGGTTATGAATTCATTTAGTTATATTGGTCATGCTTAATTTGGTATACCTTATTCGTTAGCCAATCTTATATCATATTTTGGAAATAACATTGTAAGACAATTCTGTTAAACATTTTGGACAATATATTGCTAGCCAATTTATTGGCATGAAACAACTTTCGCTAAAACAATTTTCATTAAGTTATCACTAGCAAAGTATATTAACTTCATGTATATACTATAGTTATCTCATCATTTCAAGTAAGTAAACTTTTAACAGTAAACTAAACTTCATAAGTAAGTCATAAAAAATATCATCTTCTCGATCACAATTAGGCATTATAACATTTTTTGTCTCATGTAAATAATACTCTAATCGTACGGATCTAAATTATGGGTCTCATTCGACATTATCAAATCAACAAACCTACACATAATAATCAGTTAGCACCACATACAAACAACATGTTCGAGATTACGTCATACATACTAATAGAATCGGAAATAGGGATAACTAGGGAGAGGGACGTTCAACAATGTAGTTTTGAACAACCCTAGTTTCGATATTCTTGAATCCAAACGTTTGAAAAGCCTCTTGGAGAAAGAATTCCAGGAGAGAAAACCCATACCTTACTGTAGAATTGAATCTACAAAGATTACCTTGAACTTTGCACGAAAAATCTTGAAGAATAGCCTTGAAATCGCCTAAGAGAACTTGAGAGGATTTTCTGTTTTTATAGTGTTTTGCTTATTGTTTTCAGTCGTGAGTTTCTTGTGGTTGAACGTGAGTCTAAGTATTAGGAACTTATATTGACAAATTTAAATTACGCTAATTAAGTTAATTAAATAAATCAATTAGCTATTTACCAAAATGCCCCTCCTAAATTGACTAAAAATAGGAAAGCCTTTGACTTAGCCAAATTTGAAAAATAGTTAATGGTTCGGCCTTGGTTTTGAATTTATGTTAATTAAACAAGTTTCTAATTTAATTAATTAAGTGACCTAGGGTAATTACTAAAATACCCCTAAGTCAGTAGGACCATAACCAACCTTTGGACCATCCTAGGTAAGGTACTAGGATGTTCTTGAGTTAGTTACTAGGCTAGTGTCACCCGGTTAGGTCTTAGGTTGTCGTGTGCACTAGTTAGTTTATTTTTGTTTCTCCAATGTTAGTTGGTTAGTTAGGTCAGTTAGTTAGATCCTAATTTTTGTTAGGTAGCTAGGTCCTTCATGGCTCTACCCGTGCGCGCCTGCCCCTAACAGCCCTAACCAAATTCAGTTGGGCTTTTCTCTTGTCTCTTGGCCGGTTAGCACATGTGCTTGCACATGTGTTGCTGCTTATTTCTTGTCCAAGGACCCTTATTATGTCCTTGGGCACTGCTTAATATACATGATCATTTAAATTGCTCATGTGCTATGGTGCCTAGGCTTGACACATGGATGCCTCGTACCTAATTGTGATTTAAGGAATAAAACATTTTAATTTAGGGTCTTCATTGTAGGTACAATTCCTAAATAAGCTCATTAATACATAGAAAATTGGCTAACACCCTTAGCCAATATTTTCTAATATGCCCAATATTATTCAATATTGGGCATTGGGATGCCTATGTACCCCAATACGCATTCTTAAAACCTATTAGGCTCTTTACTAGACATGTTCATTTTTCGGGAATGTTACCTCATCCCCCCTTAGGAACATTCATCCCCGAATGACACTACACATCATTTTAAATTATAGAGGGTATTTTCGAAAATACAACAACATACTTGAACCTTACTCTTTGTGAATATTTGATTCATACTTACTTTGGGTGATACATATTACTCAAAGCTTATATCAAGCTTCATATGTGAGATTGAGGAACTTCCTTCCCAATCACACTTAAACTCAATGCACATCACAACTCATGCAACAAAAAATCATGTCTACGCTATACAAAAACAGCCACATAAATGCAAGCATGTATTCATATTAACTCATATAGTGTGGGTATAAAACACACGATTATGGACTTAAAAACACCAAAACCAACTAATGCACTAAAATTTAGAGTTTCATAAACAAAATTAGACTTAGGAAGAGTATATCTAACCTCAAGAACTGAACAAATGAGGGTAACAGGATCTCATATCGGCCTCGACTTCCCATGTTGCTCCCTCAACAAGATGGTTCCTCTATAACACCTTTACAGTGGCAACCTCCTTGTTCCTCAGCCGTTTCACTTGGCGATCTAAATTTTCAACTGGAACATCTTCATAAGAAAGGTTCTCATCAACTCCTAACCCTTTAACAAGTAGGATGGATGCTGGATCACCTAGACACTTTTTAAGCATCAAAACATGAAACACTGGATGAACAGAAGCCAAGTCATTTGGTAACTTCAGTTCGTAGGCAACATTCCCCACTCGCTTTAAGATCTAATAAGGACATATATACCTCGGACTCAACTTCCCTTTCTTACCAAACCTCATCACCCCTTTCATGGGTGATATCTTCAGGTAGACTTGATCACCTAACTCGAATTCAAGATCCCTCTTCATGTTATCAGCATAGGATTTTTGACGATTGTAAGCAGTTGCCTATCTATCCCTGATCATTCTCACCTTTTCCACAGCCTCATGTATGATCTCAGGGCCAAGGATGGAAGACTCTTCTACCTCAAACAACCCAACTGGAGACCTACATCTCCTGCCATATAGTGCTTCAAAAGGTGCCATCCCAATACTGGAATGGTAGCTATTATTATAAGAGAACTCAATCAGTGGGAAGTGATCATCCCAACTCCCTTTGAAGTCAATAACACATGCTATCAGCATGTCTTCAAGGGTCTGAATGGTACGCTCTGCTTGTCCATCCGCTGGGGATGAAAAATAGTACTGAGCTTCACCTGTGTACCCAAGCTCTTTTGGAAAGATCTCCAAATGTGAGAAGTGAACTGGGCTCCCCTATATGAAATGATTGATAAAGGAATCCCATGCCACCTCACTATCTCATCAATATACAGCTTGGCATAATATTCGGCCCTGTAAGTAGACTTCAGAGGTATAAAGTGAGCAGACTTAGTCATCCTGTCAACAATGACCCAAATGGAATAATGCAGTCTCCTGGTCCTGGGCAGACAAACCACAAAATCCATATTAATAGCCTCCCACTTCCATGTTGGAATCTCAATCGACTGGGTAAGACCTCCAGACTTAAGGTGTTTGGCCTTAACCTATTGGCAATTGGGGCACTCCTCCACAAACATAGAAATATCTCACTTCATACCTTTCCACCAATAGATCTCCTTGAGATCATGATGCATCTTGGTGGAACCTGGATGAATGGAATACCTGCAGCCATGAGCCTCTGCAATAATATTAGACCTCAGATCATCAATATTGGGCACACATAATCTGCTCTAGTATCTAAGCTCACCATCCCCCTAGAGATAATGATTCATTCAGCTTACTCAACACTGAGACTTTGAACTCCATGAGTACTGGGTCGAGATAATGCTTAGCTTTCACTTCCACAACAAATAAGGATTAAGAATTGGAATGAACTGAAACACCCCCACTTGGTGTATCTACCACCCGTACACCTTACCTAGCCAGTTGGTGTACCTCTTTAACCAGCTCCTTCTTCTCATAATCAATATGAGACACACTGCCCATGCTCAATCGGCTCAAAGCATCAGCCACTATATTGGCCTTACCTGGGCAATAGTGGACACTCATGTCATATTCCTTGAGCAGCTCAGCCATCTTCTCTGACAAAGATTTAATTCTCTCTGTGTAAAAACATACTGAAGACTTTTATGGTCAGTAAATACATCAACATGTACACCATATAAGTAATGTCTCCAAAGTTTTATCGCAAATACCATAGAAACTAACTCAAGATCATGGGTAGGGTAATTCTTCTCGTGGATTTTCAACTAACTTGATGCATATGTAATCACCTTGCCATCCTGCATAAGAACATATCCCAAACCTACTCAAGAAGCATCACAGTGCACCACATACCCTTCACCACTCCTCGGCAATGTGAGAACTGGGTCAGAAGTGAGTCGGTCTTTGAGCTCTTGAAAGCTCTTTTCACAAGTTTCAGACCACTCAAACTTCGCCTTCTTCTTTGTTAAAACTGTCAATGGAGCAGCAATAGTAGAAAAGCCCTCAACAAACCTTCGATAGTAATTAGCCAAACCCAAGAAACTCCGAATGTCTGTAGGAGTGAGAGGTCTTGGCCAATTCTTTACTGAATCAATCTTTTTCGGATCAACCTCTACACCCTAGTAGGACACAACATGACCAAGGAATGTCACTGATCTCAGCCAAAACACACATTTGCTGAATTTTGCATACAACTGATGTTCCCTAAGTACTTGCAATATCATTCTCAAATATTGTTCATGCTCTTCTCTGTACTTAGAGTATATGAGGATGTCATCTATGAATACTATGACAAAAGAATCAAGGTATTCACGGAAGACCCTATTCATAAGGTCCATAAACGCGGCTGGTGCGTTACTGAGACCAAATGACATGACAAGAAACTCATAATGACCATACCTAGTACGGAAGGCAGTCTTAGGAATGTCCTCTTGTCTCACTCTAAGCAGGTGATACCCTAACCAGAGATCTATTTTAGAAAAGAAACTTGAACCTTGGAGTTGATCAAATAGATCATCAATTCTGGGAAGAGGGTATTTGTTCTTTATAGTGACTTCGTTAAGTTGCCGATTATCGATACACATTCTAAGAGTTCCATCCTTTTTCATAATGAACAACACTGGAGCACCCCATGGGGATATGCTCGGCTGGATAAAGCCCTTATCAAGTAAATCTTTTAACTACAACTTCAACTCTTTGAGTTCGGCTGGTGCCATCCTATATGGAGGAATGGAAATTGCTTTGGTGTTGGGATCTAAGTCAATACCAAAGTCAATTTCGCGTTCAGGAGGGATTCCTGGTACATCCTCTGGAAAGACATCTTCAAACTCATTCACTATGGACATAGAGTCTATGGAAGGAACTTCATGTTCTAAGTCATTGAATCTGACTAAGTGGCATAAATACCCCTTAGATAACATCCTATTGGCTTTATGATTGGAAACTATTTGGCATGTTGGATTTGAACCACACCCTTCCCATTTTAACTCTTACTCATTTGGAAACTGAAAACTTACTACCCTGTTTCGACAGTCTATGGTAGAATAACACTTATGGAGCCAATCCATACCCAAAATTATATCAAAATCAAGCATGGTTAATTCTATTAGGTCAGCATAAGTAACTCTATCAAGGAAATTAATTGAGCAGTCTTTATATACTCTTTCCCCTCTAATGTTGTCTTCTATGGGAGTAATGACTAGAAAATGCTCATGCAAGATCTCAGGAAGCAAGTCAAATTTACTAGCTATTAAAGGAGTAACAAATGAAAAAATGGATCCTGGATCTAACGATGCATACACCGGAAAAGAGAAGACATGCAATGTACCAGTGACCACATAAGCTGACTTCTCCTGCTTCTCTCTACCTTTCAAAGCATAGAATCTTTTCCTCTTGGGAGGCTTGGCTGCAGCAGTAGTATTAGGACGAGGCTGAGTATTTGCCTTGGCCTGATTTGTCGCATGTGGGATATGCCTGATCACATGCCCACTCTTGCCGCACCCATAACAGGCATTAGTACCTACCAGGCATTCACGTCCATGCAATCGGCCACACTTACCACACGGCTTGCTGTTATGATGAGCATTTCTATCATTGCCGTTCTTGGGGACAGACTTGTCCCCTTTGGCGTTATTGTTCCTGGAAGGAGTAGGATTACCTGAGTGCTGGTGCCCCTTTTTGAACTTGGGCCTATTCTGAACTCTAAACGAACTCCTACCAGTGCTAAAACGAGGCTGATCCGAGGGCCTAGGCTTCTTGCCTTCTTGGATCTCTTTCTCTGACGACTCTCCTCCACCTGTTGTGCATGTACCATAAATCTACCAAGGTACATGTTATCATGCTACATGGCTGCCCGACAATCCTCCTCCAGATCCTCCGATACACCAGTCACAAACCTGCTCATCTCATCCCTGCTATTGGACACCAGGGAAGAAGCATATTTGGAAAGATTAATAAATTTCAAGGAGTATTCCTTGACAGACATACCTCCCAGTCGTAGGTTGATAAACTCCTCAACCTTAGCCTCTCTCTACTCTCTGGGAAATAACCTCTTCAGGAATGCAGTCTTGAGAATGTCCCAAGTGATGGGGACTTCTCCTGGTGCTCGGCCATCTGCCCACAATTTGTACCACACCTGAGCCACATCTTTGAGTTGATATGTAGCCAACTCAACCTTCTCATTTTAATTAACACCCATGGCACAGAGAATTTTGTAGACCTCATCCACAAACTCCTGGGGATCCTCATTAGTTCTGGACCCAAAGTAGACTGGAGGATTCATTCAGGTTAAATCCCTCAGTCTGCTAGCCATGGTACTAGCATGTGGGTTCTCCCTGGGAGCACCCTCTCTAGTGGCCTGGGCTGTGATAACCTATGCCTGAGTAGTGATGGCTTGGTACATCTGAACCAGTGCTTCTCTCACTTCTCCATCCGTCAACGTAGTTGGGTTGACAGGCACTTGCAATCCAGCAGCTGGGGCTTGAGAAGGAGATTGGTTTCCCTAGCAGTTGCTTCTCCAACTCTCCTGCCTGCATTTTTTCTGGTGTTCATCTTTCTACACATACACACAAGAAGGACGTTAGATTCTAGAATGACACAAATGTCAAAACTCAACACAGCACGATGAAGAGTAGAAGAAGGGAATATTTTTAATATCACTAAGTCTCCAAGTCATGGGTGTGGTGCACTTCACAACCATAAGCTAGAAACTACGCAACGTGGTTGTTTTGAGCATTAGTTCCTAGGTAATTTAACCTCATGCTCTGATACGAACTTTGTCACACCCAGATTCAGGAATCCGAATATGACCGGCGTCGTTAACCTCTCAGAGGTCGCAGACAAGCCTCTTCTTAGCTTTCATCACAATCATATAGTTAATTTTGCGGAAAAATTTAAAACTTTTTAAAACTTAATGAAGTATACTTAGACTTCATATAATTACAACATAAGAGTAATATACTACATATCTCAAACTAGATAACCATCTATAATAGATTAAACAATTGAAATAAAAGAATCCATAATATAATAATAGTTTTCCAAACGGCCTTAATACAAAAGCTTAGAACAACCGTTTGAAAGGAAACGCTAGGGATAACATCCACTAGCTATGTCTAATGTACTAAAGCTAGAATAATAATTTAGCATCCTCGAACTCAAGAGGACCTACCAAAGGTCTGGAGATACTAGTCTGAACCGCTTCAACGTATCCTCAATCTTCTTCAAGAACCTGCACCTATAAAAATAGTAACAGTATGGGGGTTAGTACACACTTACTAAGTATGTGTATGTTCACATAAACACATAAGGACTATGCATGATCAAGGAAAGCTCTTCCTATAACAACATGTCGTTTCTGGAAAGTGAAGTGACTTGACTTTCTTAATTCGTTATTTTTTAATCATGTTATGAATATGACATATTTTAATGCTTTCAAATCACACAACTCATTTTCTATATGAACATAAGACCTTGGAATCATGAACATAATCTTAGAACATCTCAAACAAAAATTTAAAAATTTGCTCCCTCTTTGGCCGAGAGCTCTCTTTCCAGACTTAAAATATTTTTCAGTCTTTTTTTTGTGTGTGGTCTAGTTCAATGATCTCCTTTGATCCTATGTTTTACTTACAAGTGCAATGATTCATTATAGTCCATCCCTACAGTGAATCAATTAAGTAATTTAAGAGATTAAGTAAATGATTTAACTACAATTGGGCATGAAATCTTTACAAGCCAATCTTTATTGGTTATAACTATTATTTGATCATTTGAATAATATAAGAAGTCATTATAAGCCAATCTTTATCGGCTATGCCCATAACTTGTTAAAACTTCATCCTTATCAAACATTGATGATTGATATTGTTAGTTCTTACTTACTTAGTTCACTTTGAACTTACTTTTCTACTTCTTTGCTCTGTTGTTCACTTTGAACACGCCACTTTCATTCTTTCTTACTCTCTTAAAGAATTCTTTAGAATTAACGGAAGTAGATCATGCGAGCTAACATGAAATACAGTGTCTTCCCCACATCGAAAAGAGGATCACCGGTTAAAGTGAAACCAAACTCAGTGTCTTTCTCACACCAAAAAGAGGTGGTTCACTGGCTAAAGTGAAACTAAAGTTAGTGTCTTCCACACAACGAAAAGAGGGGTTCACGGTTATAGTGAACCGAATACTTTCTTAAGCTTTAACCGACATAGATCATGAGAGCTAAACATGAAATCCAGTGTCTGCCCCACACTGAAAAGGGGTGGTTCACCTGCCACAGTGAACCGAATACTACCTAGCTCTCTTAGGTGGAATCCACTGGCTAGTTCCTATGCTGGCAACATAGTTCAAAGACTAGGAGATTTCGGAGACTACTTATCCACTTTGGTGGTAGACTCATCTCATGAGGCTTACATGTGCTGAGCACAAGGTCATTGCTATTCTATCAGTGCTAAGCTCAGATTTATCTTTACTTAATATCTTTTAGAGTTGACTGAAACATTATGGAAGCTTGCTTCTAGTATGAGGTCTACTTAACTCAATGGATGACTGGTCATCCCTTTTCTATACTTGATGAATGTGAAATTGAATCTTACATTATCATCATGGTGCGAGTAAGACTTGTCTCACGGCTTCTAGCACCCTCTTATGTGAGTATCTTTAACATACTAGACTAAGTGTAGGCGAGACTTGACTCACTTCCTTTAACACCCCATTCTGGTCAATTTCATAACTCATAAGCTTTTAGTTATGTCATTACTAACCTTATCTTACTGATGTACCGTGGTTTCACGACACTTTCAATGGTTTTTTCTTAACTTTAGTGTGTGTCTAAGGCCTTTTTGTAGTAATTTTAATATATTTTTATCTGTGTTTGCAGGATAGTTGTCGAAACCGTAAATGCAGAAGGATGTACTGAAATCTGTGCAGAAGCAACTCGGGGAAATCTGACCAAGTGTGGGGCTAAGGAAGGATCGACAGTCCGTCGACTGATCGACGGACAGTCCTGGCAAATCGTCGTTTCTAACTGAGAGTAGTCCCAGTACCTGACTTAAAGAAATCACTAAGTATGGAAAGACGGAGGCATCGACAGACCATATGTGAGACGACGGACCGTGTTGTTGGTTCGTCAATTATAGCAGAAAGGATGCAAAAGTGAAGGCTGAAGAAAAAGTTAATTGTGGACCGACGGAGGCAGTTGACGGTCCGTCGTTCCATCGACTGACCGTCAGTTGGGTCGTTGACTAAAGATGCATTTTGGGACATATTTTCCTTATTTAGAACTCATTTTAATTTAAGACTTTTTTATTATAAATAGGGTTAAAAACCTCATTTTTGAGGTTAGACTTTTTATTATTTTTCATACTCTTGTTATTGGAAGTTGAACTTTGGATTTTGGGAATTACTTCAAGTTTCCGGAATCGATTCTTACAATATTTTTCATTAATTCAAGTGATATTTCTGGAATTTCTTCCAACTTATCAAAGTAAGTACATGAATTCTTATCAAACAATCATGAATTGTGTATTTCTAAGCATGGGTAACTAAATCCACAACTAGGGTTGTGGGAACCATAGGTGTTTAACAAGGTAAAACTAGCTAAATAATAATTCTAGAATAGGTTCTTGCATGTATTGATAATTCTTTTGGTTAGAAGTCTTTTTAACGAGTGCACGCGTTAGAACTTGCCCTATTTCTATTCGCCGGACCAAGGGGGTAGTTAATAGGAAAATAATTATCAACATAGATTTAGTAAATAATATCTAATAGACTAGTTTCGATTGGTGTAAAGTAATAACTAAGCCATACATCGAATATGATGCTTAAGATGAAGTAAAGGTAATGTTTAGTAACTTAGACACACGTACCCGGACCAAGGTACGGGGTGAAATTATTTAAATGACTGACCAAGGATTTAGAGATACATAAATTATCACTTTGCATGTAAGACACTAGGAAAGAGTTGTTATAGCTAGGATTACCGCGTTATGAACCAATGGGGAACACTTACACCCTAGTTTCTCTCTTCACTTGATAAAGACCAAAGTTTTAATCTTACTACTTGTTTACTTAGAAATAATTGAACATTTTTTGTTACACAAAACCCTCTTTTTATTTAACTGTTTTCATAAAGGACTTGACTAAATCGACGTAATCGTAGATTAAAAATAAGTCTAAACAATTTTCCTCGTGGGATTGACCCCAACCTAACAATAGGGTTCTTTACTTTAAACTACCACTTATACTTCTTTAGGGAAGTATAATTTGAGTGTATCAAATTTTGGCATCGCTGTCAGGGAAAGTGGCTTTTACATTAACTTTAAACACATTACCGAATTTCAGTCAACAATTTCCTAATTTTACTTTTTATTTTTATTTTTTGTCTCTCTCAATTCTAGATCTAGTTTATGCCAAGTACATGGAGTCGAGGACAGCCAATACTTCCACTTGATCCAAAACTAAATCGTACACTCTGCAAAATGAACGATTACACAATCCTGCTAATCTTGGTGATGGAATCAACCGTCAACTTCCTCAGTCGGTTGATGCTCATAGTCAAGTGTTAGAGGAGAACCCTGGTGAAGGTGGTTTGATGGGCCACTTGTCCTACCTCCTCTACCACAGGGTCATACATTTGTGGTAACTAGTCGCTTGATGCAGATGCTCATTGCTAGAGGTTTGTTTTTGGAGCTACCATATGAGGATCCACATGCTCACATCGCAAAACATAGGTCGGTGTGTAAGAGTTGTGTAGGGTGGCCAGACTTAGACATGGATGTCATTGGATTAAGGGTGTTGCCTCTATCACTGATGTGGGAGTCCGCAATTTGGTTTACTGAGTTGCCCTACAATTCGATCTATACTTGGGAGAAGTTGAAGGATGTGTTCCTAGCAAGGTATTAACAGGTTTCTAAAAAGCTTAACCACAAAGATAGGGTGAACAATTTTATGGCATTGCTTGGGGAGTCGGTAAGTATTTCTGGGATAGGTTCACCTCATTTCTGAGAAATGTCCCAAACAACCGTATTGATGATGAATCGTTGAAAGAGTACTTCTATAGGGGGCAAGATGATAACAATAAGGCTGTACTTTATACTATTACGGGTGGTTCTTATGGTGAGTGAACTTACGTAGAGATCGCAGAAAAATTAGAGAAAAAATTTCCCAAAATAACAAGGCTTTGAGCACTAGAAAGTCGGACACTGTGAGAAACACCTTTGTAGTGCAAGCTACACACAATCCGGTTGCAGATGAGATTCGTGAAAAGATGGCTTAAATGAGAACTGAGCTTGGGTTGGTATTGAAACATGTCACTACGGGTGTAGAGAAAGTGAATGCGGTGAATTATTTTACTAAGCCATCACCGCTGGTAGATGAATTTTACTATGAGAAAGACTCTTATGCAGTGAATGAGCAGACGGGGGTTTTTCGACCGAACGCCCACGGCTCCAATCAGGAGAATTGGCGCATAGGTCAAGGAAATCAAGGTCGGAACTATGGGAATTACAACCGAGAGGGTCACTATGTTCGAGATGGAACTTCAATCACGACAACAACTTCAACCAAGGTAACTATGGTAACAGAAATGATCGGAGTGGGCCCTATATTCCAACTCAAAATCAGAAAGTTGCTCCTGGGGATGGTGGAGGTAGTATGGCAAGAGTTGAGGATAGGTTGCAAAAGATGATGATGAGGTTTGATGCTAGTGATGAGCACGCCAAAGAGTTGAGAGGTGATTTAGCAAATATTAGGCAAAAGGTGGATGCACATACAATCTCAATCAAGCATCTTGAGTTGCAAATGCTTCAATTGTCTTCTACTGTGAACCCACGTCAACCGGGTACTCTTCCTAGCAATACTGTTCAAAATCCGAAAAATGATGGACATTGTATGGCAGTCACTACTCGAGCTGGTAAGCAAACCATTGATCCACCTATGCCGTCTGGCGTAGAAGATGAGATGAGAAGAGAAGATGAGGTAGTAGAAGCTAGTGGTGAGTTGGTAAATGAAGCGGTGAAAGAAGCAGAGATGCCCCAAAAGCCGACTCCCATTCAAAGACCACCACTACCATTCCCGCAAAGGTTGGTGAAAAAGACTGAGGATGGTAAATATCGGCATTTTATTAATATGTGGAAACATCTTTCCATCAATGTTCCTTTGATAGAAGCTCTTGAACAAATGCCCGGTTATGCCAAGTTGATGAAAGAAATGGTCACTAAGAAGAGATCGGTTAGTTTTGAGGATGATGATCGGATGCAACATTGTAGTGCTATTGCTACAAGGTCTCTTGTGCAAAAGGAAGAAGATCCGGGTGCTTTCACTATTACATGTACAATCGGGTTATTACACTTTGCTAAAGCATTATGTTATCTTGGGGCAAGCATAAATCTAATGCCTCTCTCCATTTACAAGAATTTGGGTTTGGGTGACCCAAAGCCCACTGCGATGCGGTTACTAATGGCCGATCGAACAGTGAAGAGGCCTATTGGGATACTCCACGATGTGTTAGTGAAGGTTGAGTCATTCATATTTCTGTTCGATTTTGTGATTCGTTACTGTGAGGTGGATTTTGAGGTGTCTATTATTCTTGGGAGGCCATTCCTTGCTAACGGTCGCGCCTTGGTTGACATGGAGAAAGGCAGATGAAGTTTCCGTTGAACAATGAAGAAGCGACTTTCAACATTTGTAGGTCCATCAGGTAGAGTGGTGAGCTCCAGTCGGTATCTGCGATATCCTACAGAGTTGAGAGTTCGTTGGAGGTACAAATATAAGAGTGTCTTGGTGTTGAAGCACTAGCGGCAGTGATTATGAATTTTGAGAGTGATGGTATTGAAGATTATGGGTCATTGGTCGCGGCACTTGATCGAGGTGATATTCGGTTTAAACCAAAGAAGTTGGAGTTAGATATGAAGCATCGCGAGTCTCCACCCTCGAAATCATTTATTGAGAAGGACCCAAAATTGGAGCTTAAGGCTCTACCACCTCATTTGAGGTATGTTTTCTTTGGAAAAGGTGACACTTTGCTCGTAATTATTGCGTCAGATTTGAATGCGCATCAAGTAGAGTGTTTGGTGGAAGTGTTGAAGAGGTTCAAGAGAGTTATGGGGTGGACTATTGCAGATATTATTGGGATCCCTCCCGGTATTTGTTCACACAAAATCCAACCCATGCCCGATCATAAGCCAAATATTGAGCACCAGAGATGTTTAAATCCACCTATGCAAGAGGGAGTGAAGAAGGAGATTATTAAGTTGTTGGATGCCGGAGTCATATAATCGATCGCTGATAGTAGTTGGGTATGTCCTGTTCAGTGTGTGCCTAAGAAAGGGGGTATGAGTGTGGTCCCTTATTAGAAAAATGAGCTTGTTCCAATGAGGCCGGTGACCGGATGGAGAGTGTGTATGGATTACCGGAAATTGAATGCATGGACTGAGAAGGACCATTTTCCTATGCCCTTCATGGATCACATGTTGGATAGGCTTGCAGGAAAGGGGTGGTATTGTTTTCTTGATGGTTATTCGGGTTACAACCAAATCTCTATTGCACCGGAAGATCAAGAGAAAACCACCTTTACTTGTCCTAATGGAATTTTCGCGTTCAAGAGAATGCCCTTCGGGTTGTGTAATGCACCAGATACTTTTCAGAGATGTATGATGTATGTATTCTCCGATATGGTGGAGAACACCATTGAGGTGTTTATGGATGATTTTTTCTGTTGTTGGTGACTCATTTGATCATTGGTTGAGTCCCTTGGCCAAAGTTCTCAAAAGATGTGAAGATTGGAACCTTGTGCTAAATTGGGAAAAATGTCACTTCATGGTGAAAGAGGGTATTGTATTGGGCCATCGCATCTCAGAGAAGGGCATAGAGGTTGATCGATCCAAAGTTGAGGTGATAGAGAGACTTCCTCCACCCATCTCTATAAAATGTGTGAGGAGTTTTCTTGGGCATGCGAGCTTCTATCGGAGGTTCATCAAGGATTTTTCAAAAATTGCACATCCTCTGTGCAAGTTACTTGAGAAAGAGTGTAAATTTTATTTTGATGAATCCTGTCTGAAAGCATTTGGAGAGTTGAAGGTGAAGTTGGTGTCTGCACCTATTATTATTTCCCCGAATTGGAGCAAACCATTTGAGGTGATGTGTGATGCTAGTGGGGTTGCTCTTGGTGTAGTATTGGGACAAAGAAGGGAGAAAATCCTTCACCTCATTTATTATTCCAATAAGGCCCTTAATGAAGATCAAAAGAATTATACTGTGACTGAACAATAGATCCTTGCGGTAGTATTTTCTTTCGAAAAATATCGCTCCTATTTGCTTGGCACGAGTTATAGTGCATACTGATCATTCTGCCTTGAGATATTTGATTGCAAAGAAAGATACGAAACTGAGGTTGATTAGATGGGTATTACTATTGCAAGAGTTTGGCTTTGAAGTGAAAGATAGAAAAGGGATCGAAAATCAAGTTACCGATCACTTGTCCAGATTAGAGGATGAAGCTATGCGAGAATTGGGTGAAAAGTCTAAAATTGATGATACTTTCCCTGATGAGCATGTATTGGCCGCCTCTCATGAATTAATTCCATTGTTCGCCGATTTTGAGAATTTCATGGCTAGTGATATCGTCCCATCGGACTTAGTCCTTTCATCAAAGAAAAAAGTTCATACATGACGTGAAAAAGTTCTTTTGGGATGAGCCATATTTGTATAGGAGTTGCGCCGATGGGCTTATTTGCAGTTGTGTGCTAGAAGTTGAGATGCTTCGTGTTTTGGAGGCATGCCATTCCTCACCTATGAGTGGGCATCATAGTGGTGTCCGAACTGCCCATAAGATCTTGCAATGTTGCTACTATTGTCCAACCATCCACCAAGATGCTCATGAGTTCGCCAAGGCATGTGATAGGTGCCAAAGATATGGAGGTGTTTCTAGAAGGCAAGACCTTCCTTTAAATCCCATTCTTGTAATTGAGTTTTTTGATGTGTGGGGCATTGACTTTATGGGCTCTTTTGTGAGTTCTCATGGGATGAAGTACATTCTTGTGGTGATTGATTACGTGTCAAAGTGGGTGGAAGCCATAGCACTTGCAAACAATGAAGGGAAGAGTGTCACTGAGTTCTTGAAAAAGAACATATTTCCAAATTTGGCACCCCTAGAGCCATTATTAGTGATGGGGGATCCCACTTTTACAATAATTTGTTCAAAGGTTTATTAGAGAAATTTTGGGTTCTCCACAATGTAGCAACTCCCTATCATCCACAGACTAGTGGAAAAGTCGAGGTGTCAAACAGAGAAATCAAGCAAAAATTCTGGCAAAAATGGTGAATGCTAGTAGAACGGATTGGTCAAGGAGGCTTGATGATGCTCTTTGGTCCTACCGGACAGAATAAAAGATTCCCATAGGTATGTCTCCTTACCAACTTTTATATGGGAAGGCTTGTCACTTACCATTTGAGTTAGAACACAAGGCCATGTGGGCGACGAAGAAACTGAAGATGGATTTGAATGAAGCTGCAGAACAGAGATTAAATGGATTGAATGAGCTTGATGAGTTTCGCTTGAAGGCATATGAAAGTTCAGCCCTATACAAAGAAAAGATGAAGAAGTACCATGACCAAAAGATTGAAAAGCGCGAATTTGCGGTTGGGGAATTGGTGCTTTTGTTCAACTCTAGTTTGCACTTGTTTTCGGGCAAACTCAAGTCCAAATGGACTGGTCAATTCTTGATCACTCAAGTGTTCCTTCATGGTGCGGTTGAGTTGGAGAACAAGGAGGGTGCACTATTCAAGGTAAATGGGCAAAGAATCAAACTCTAACTTGGGCATGCGGAGAATGCGAATGAAGTGGTTGAGGCATACAATCTTGATGAAGTCTGAGTAATCAAGATTCTTGCGGCGTGCCGCGACGTTAAATCAAGCGCTGATTGGGAGGCAACACAATATGTATCCTCTAGCCAACACTAGGTTTTTCTTGTCGTAGTAGGAATAGTCGGATTATTATGATTTTTACTTATTGTCTTGTGTAAATTTTCTTTTATTTCTTTTAAGTCTGTTGGATAGAGAGTAGTTTAGGGTACGTGTCTAAAAAGTGTCCAGAAAACACAAAAAGAATGACTTATTGGGTACTAATTGTGCAGGGACCAAATCACAAGAAATCTGCAAAAATTAGTTTGGTGCACTGATTGACGGAACAATCGATGGACCATCGATGCGGTCCGTGGATCCAATTTTTTTTTTCAATATTGTATAAGTTAGGGCACAATCAACGGAGCAGTCGACGGACCGTCGATTGAATTACGATCTGTCGACGGGGAATCGTAAGTTCCCCAGATCCAAGGACCTGACCCGACCCGACCCGACCCGGCCGGCTATATGATGAATTTAAACTCTTCAGTTACTTCCCCACCTTTTCAAATTCTCCCCCAACCGTTTCTCTCCCCATATTCCTTTACTCCCCCACTCACTATCACATTTAAGCCACAATAATTTCTCTCTGATTTCTCATTCCCTCATCTTCCCCACAATCTCAAAAAATTCCCACACCCTTCTCTCCCAAATTCCCATCCCTCTCTTCCATTTTTCCGGTCGGTGTTCGAAGGCGGGTTCGGTGGTTTTTATCACAAAGTTCATCCTCACATTCACTCCACTATAGCGTACAAGTATGCCATTCTCATCGGGACAAATTGTATGTGGGTCTTGACTTCGGGACAAATTGCATGATTAACTTGTTAAAATTGGGTGCATTATCCCTTTGAATGATGGAAAGTGAATGGGTTGGGGGTGCAACTGTCTAAATGAACTCTGAATGTTGTGTGATTTGTGGTTTTCGAAAATAGGGCTTTTTAGTCTATTAGAATCTACGACTGCAATTGGAATAATCGAAGCCCTAGGAATGATAAAATGGTGTGTTGATTGCTATAGAACATGTTGTTAATTGATGTGCTTGAATTTGTGTATCTGTGGGGTGCAAAGGGTGTAGAAACAAATCTATCTCTGACCGACAGTACAAGACCCCATCTACGGACCGTCAGTCAATCCACGGACCGTTTATGGGGTCCGTCGATATCCACACCTCGACCTAGTTTAAATCTGGAACGACCGAAGTGGACTACGGTCCGTCGATTAATCGATGGACCATCCTGCACGTCTGTCGTTTCTAACAGATCCTTTGTCTCTAAAGCTTTCTAAAATCTGGTCTAAGTGTCTAACGGCAGAAGTGGACTACGGTATATGAGGAGGCCCGGCAGATGAGAAAGAAGGAGCGCACTGAGTGGGAGGCCGCAATGAGAGCCTCTTGGGTAGATAAGGAGGCCTGGCAGATGAGGGCTAGTGAGTTGGCTGCTAAGGCGTCTAGCTCCAGGCATGAGGATGTTGAGAGGAGCACCACTGAGGGTGCATACATTGCTGCAAAGACTAATGATGGTCTCCCTACTACTGATGGAGAGGGTTCTGGGCAACCAGACCCGCCTGCTTGTTGATCTTCGGTGCTATGCACCTCAGGTTTGCTTCACCTACCACCTTATATTTATATCTTATGCATTAGGGACAATTGCATGCTTTCTTGTTTGGGGTGGGGTAAGTGGAAAGTGAGTGTTAGGGTGAAATATGAGTAGCCCAACTCATGATCCTCTCTTGGTGGTTTTCTTGCCTGTGTTCTTTTGCCCCAAGAGACTGGCTAGTTTACTGTTGAACCGGCATGTTAGTATCTTGTACAAAGTATGTGAAATATGAAGCATGATGGCTAAATATAAATGATATCCCATTCTAGGTCTAATGAATGTTGAACATGTTGGCTCTAAGCATGACATAGAGATGCACTACTGCAAGACCCTCAAATCGAGAACTCAAACTATGTGTCTGATAATCTTATAGGGTAATGAAATCTTAAGAGAGTGTGAGGAAATTTGATTGATCCGCCGTTGGTACCTAGCTAGAACTTGCCCGGTTAGTCCTGCAAAAAGGAATCTGTGTTAGACATTTAGGAAAGGATCATAGGCCCTTGTTCAAATTAGCCAGTCTTTAGCCTAAATAAAATAAAACCAAATGAATCGATCCCCTTGTTGATCCAAATCTTTTGAGCTTTAAATAGATCTTCCTTTTCTACACCAAATTGTCTTCCCTGGGTATAATGTGTTGGACCTGGTCCCTCCTTGGACATGTCCACCTCAACTTAGGCCAAAAGAATAAGTTGAGGGTGGCTAATGCAGAAACTGACCTAGTCTTGGCCCTGACCCAACATTGGGTATTGTGTACCTTGACTCATGGCAAAGCCATAAGTTGAGGGTGGCTATTATGAGTAATATCTCGAAAAGAGGGGATGAAAAGAATAATGTGGAAAAGAAAAGAAACAGTGTGCAAGAGAAGTGACTTAACCAAATTAAAAAAAAAGTGTTGAATGAAAAGAAGTAAAAGCCACTTCCGCAAAAAGGGAAAGAAAGGAGAAAACAAGGCAAAGATTTCAAGAAAAGAAAAGTGGGGCATAATAGACAATAAAAGAGGTAGGACGCTTAGCTATAATGTCAAGGAGGGCAACAAGTTACTAAAATGTATACATATGTATCATTCCTGACCTTGATACTATGTTACATGCCAAGAAAGTCCTATCCTGATCCTAAGAGTCTGATATAGGGAACTTATAGCAGTGAAAATAATGGCAAGCCTATGGCGACAAGTATCAATTAGGTGTGAAGTTGTTCTGAGATGAGTGTCGAATATAATCCTTATACTAAAATTTGAAATCACTGTGTGAAAAAGGAGGATATTGTTTTTGAAGTGAGGGCACTAGTTGCAATATTGGAAAGTTGGTACCTTGGTGAGAGATAAAAGAGGAGAGGTGTCGGTGCGTGGTGAGTCTGTGTCATGGTCTGATCCACATGAAGGAACTTAGTCAGCCTAAGAGTAAAAACATGCACTAAAGCAGTAAACAAATCGAGATTGATAGCCATATGATTGTGAAAGATTAAAAAGAGAGTACTTTTGTACAAAAAGTGTTGTGGTGAGTCATAGTGCGTCGCTTGAGGACAAACAACGAATTTAAGTTGAGGGTGTTGATGTACCATGGTTTCACGGTACTTTAAATGCTTTTTCCCTAAGTTTAGTGTGTGTCTAAGGCCTTTTTGTAGTAATTTTAATATATGTTTATCTGTGTTTGCAGAAAAGCTGTCCAAAATGGAAATGCAGAAGATTTTGCTGAAATCAGTGCAGAAGTGATGACCTACGAAGCCATCGACGGTCCTTACATGGTGATCGTCGACTAGAGGTTCAAGCATTTGGAAGAAACTCGGGGAAATCTGACCATGTGTGGGGCTAAGGAAGGATCGACAGTCGGTCGACTAATCGACGGACCGTCCTGGCAAATCCTCATTTCTAACAGAGAGTAGTCCCAGTACCCGACTTGAAGAAATCACTAAGTATGGAAACACGGAGACATCGACGGACCGTAAGTGAGACGACGGAACGTGCTGTTGGTCCGTCGATTATAACAGAAAGGATGCAAAAGTGAAGGCTGAAGAAAAAGTTAAGTGTGGACCGACGGAGGCAGTCGACGGTCCGTCGTTCCATTGACGGGCCGTCAGTTAGGTCGTTGACTGAAGACGCGTTTTGGGACAGATTTTCCTTATTTAGAACTCCTTTTAATTTAGGACTTTATTATTATAAATAGGGTTAAAAACCTCGTTTTGGGGGTTAGATTTTTTATTATTTTTCATACTCTTGTTATTGGAAGTTGAACTTTGGATTTTGGTAATTACTTCAAGTTTCCGGAATTGATTCTTACAATATTTTCATTCATTCAAGTGATATTTTTGGATTTTCTTCAAGCTTATCAAAGTAAGTACATGAATTCTTATCAAACAATCATGAATTATGTATTTCTAAGCATGGGTAACTAAATCCACAACTAGGGTTGTGGGAAGCATGGGTTATTAACAAGGTAAAACTAGCTAAATAACAATTCTAGAATAGGTTCTTGCATGTACTGATAATTCTTTCGGTTAGAAGTCTTTTAAATGAGTGCACGCGTTAGAACTTGCCCTATTTCTATTCACCAGACCTAGGGGGTAGTAATAGGAAAAGAATTATGAACATAGATTTAGTAAATACTATATAATAGGCTAGTTTCGATTGGTGCAAAGTAATAACTAAGCCATACATCGAATATGATTCTTGATATGAAGTAAAGGTAATGTTTAGTAACTTAGACACACGTAACCGGACCAAGGTACGGGGTGAAATTATTTAAATGACGGACCAAGGATTTAGAGATACATAAATTATCACTTTACATGCAAGACACTAGGAAAGAGTTGTTATAGCTAGGATTACCGCATTATGAACTTATGGGGAACACTTACACCCTAGTTTCTCTCATCATTTGATAAAGACCAATGTTTTAATCTTGCTACTTGTTTACTTAGATATAATTGAACATTTTTTGTTACAGAAACCCCCCCCCCCCCTTTTATTTAACTAATTTCGAAAAGGACTTGACTAAATAGACGTAATCGTAGATTAAAGTTAAGTCTAAACCATTTTCCTCGTGGGATCGACCCCAACCTAACAATTGGGTTCTTTACTTGATACGACCGCTTATGCTTCTTTAGGTAAGTATAATTTGAGCGTATCACTTACTCAATGTCATTTAGTAGCCTTCTACCATTTTTTTATGAAAGTTATAAACTTATTCAAAGTACTACTATATTCATAGTTCATTTGGATAGGGTATGTTGGGATTTGTCCCAATTATTTGCATACCCTTGGTTATGAATTCATTGAGTTACATTGGTCATTCTTAATTTGGTATACCTTAGTTGTTAGCCAATTTTATATCATATTCAGTAAATAACATTGTAAGCCAATTCTGTTAAACATTTTGGACAATATATTGCTAGCCAATTTATTTGCATGAAACAACGTTCACTAAAAAAATTGTCATTAAGTTATCACTAGCCAAGTATATTAACTTCACATAATACTATAGTGATATCATCATTTCTAGTAAGGTAACTATTAACAGTAAACTAAACTTCATAAACGACTCATAACAAATTTCATCTTCTCGAACACAACTAGGCATTATAACATTTTTTGTCTCATGTAAATAATACTCTAATCGTACGGATCTAACTTATAGGTCTCATTCGACATTATCAAATCAAGAAACCTACACATAATAATCAGTTGGCACTGCTTAATCTACATGATCATTTTAGTTGGTCATGTGCTATGGTGCCTAGGCTTGACACATGGATGCCTTGTACCTAATTGTGAGTTAAGGAATAAAACATTTTAGTTTAGGGTCTTCATTGCAGGTACAATTACTAAATAAGCTCATTAATACATAGAAAATTGGCTAACACCCTTAGCCAATATTTTCTAATATGCCCAATATTATTCAATAGTGGCCATTGGGATGCCTCTATACCCCAATACGCATTCTTAAAACCTATTAGGTTGTTTACTAGACATGTATATTTTTTTGGAATGTTACATTATCCCCCCCCTTAGGAACATTCGTCCCCGAATGACACTACACATCATTTTAAATTAGAGAGGGTATTTTCGAAAATACAACAACATACTTGAACCTTTGTGAATATTTGATTCACACTTACTTTGGGTGATGCATATTACTCAAAGCTTATCTGAAGCTTCATATCTGAGATTGAGGAACTTCCTTCCCAATTACATTAAACTCAATGCGCATCACAACTCATGCAACACAAATATCATGTCTACGCTAAACAAAAGCAGCCACATAAATGCAAGAATGTACTCATATTAACTCATATAGTGCAAGTATAAAACACATGATTATGGACTTAAAAATACAAAAACTGACTAATGAACTAAATTTTAGAGTTTCGTAAAAAAATCAAACATAGGAAGAGTATATCTAACCTCAAGAACTGAACAAGTGAGGGTAACGGGATCTCATATCGGCCTCGGCTTCCCATGTTGCTCCCTCAAGAAGGTGGTTCCTCCATAACACCTTTACAGTGGCAACCTTCTTGTTCTTCAGACGCTTCACTTGGCGATCTAAAATTTCAACTGGAACCTCTTTATAAGAAAGGTTCTCATCAACTCCTAACCCCTCAACAAGTAGGATGGATGCTGGATCACCTAGACACTTTTTAAGCATCGAAACATGAAACACTGGATTAACAGAAGCCAAGTCATTTGGTAACTTCAGTTCGTAGGCAACATTCCCTACTCGCTGTAGATCTCATAAGGACCTATATACCTCAGACTCAAGTTCACTGTCTTACCAAACCTCATCACCCCTTTCATGGGTGATATCTTCAGGTAGACTTGATCACCTACCTCGAATTCAAGAGACCTTTTCTTGTTATCAGCATAAGATTTTTGACGACTGTAAGCAGTAGCCTATCTATCCTTGATCATTCTCACCTTTTCCAGAGCCTTATGTATGATCTCTGGGCCAAGGATGGAAGACTCTCCTACCTCAAACAACCCAACTGGAGACCTACATCTCCTGCCAAATAGTGCTTCAAAAGGTGCCATCCCAATACTGGAATGGTAGCTATTATTATAAGAGAACTCAATCAGTGGGAAGTGATCATACCAACTCCTTTTGAAGTCAATAACACATGCTCTCAGCATGTCTTGAAGTGTTTGAATGGTACGCTCTGCTTGTCCATCCGTCTGGGGATGAAAAGCAGTACTTAGCTTCACCAGTGTACCCAAGCTCTTTTGGAAATATCTCCAAAAGTGAGAACTGAATTGGGCTCCCCTATCTAAAATGATAGATAAAGGAATCCCGTGCCACCTCCATATGTCATCAATATACAGCTTGGCATAATCTTTGGCCCAGTAAGTGGACATCATAGGTATGAAGTGAGCAGACTTAGTCATCCTCTCAACAATGACCCAAATGGAATCATGCAGTCTCTTGGTCCTGGGCAGACCAACCACAAAATCCATATTAATAGCCTCCCACTTCCATGTTGGAATCTCAATCGACTAGGTAAGACCTCAAGGCTTGTGGTGTTTAGACTTAACCTGTTGGCAATTGGGGAACTCCTCCACAAACTTACAAATATCTCGCTTCATACCTTTCCACCAATAGATCTCCTTGAGATCATGATACATCTTGGTGGAACCTTGATGAATAGAATACCTGGAGCCATGAGCCTCTGCAATAATATTAGACCTCAGATCATCAATATTGGGCACACATAATCTTCTCTGGTATCTAAGCACACCATCCCCCCCCAGGGAGAATGTTTCATTCAGCTTACTCAACCCTGAGTCTTTCAACTCCATGAGTACTCGGTCGAGATACTGCTTAGCTTTGACATCTACAAAAAATGAGGATTCAGAATTGGAATGAACTGAAGCACTGTCAAGACCGGAATCTAGACCCTAGACGTGACCGGCGTCGTTGACCTCTCACAGGTCGCAGACAAGCCTACATACGTCGTCGTTACTTCATCTAGGTTAATTTTAGCGGAAAATTTGAACTTTTGTTTACTTAAACGTTATATTGGAAAACATTAATCCCGCATAATACTATCTACGTAAACTCATAAGCGTTCACAACAACCATATAAATCAAGATAATCAAATGAAAGATATAGTGATAAATATAGAGTTTCCAAAATGGCACTAATACAACGTCTGAAAGTAAATACGAAAGAAACGCTAGTGGAACATACTCCACTAGCTCATGCCTACGTCTACGCTAGAATAATCAGTAAGCATCCTGGAAAGCATGAGTGCCTACAAAATCTATATGAAAGCTCCACGTCCGGATAACTTCTGTGTCGACTTGTAAGCTTTAACGTCCAGATGCACCTGCACCTAAAAGTAGATAAATGTATGGAATTAGTACGCACTTGTACTAAGTATGGGTTTATGCAAGCACACACCACGGACATGCATGATTTAGAATAGCTCTCTCATAACGATACGAGTTATGGAAATTCAAGTCAGTGGACTTGCCAAAATCCGATAAGGAAAGTCATGCCATGAGGGTAACATGCATCATCATACGTATAATATTACACACAACACATAACATATTGCATATAGCACATAACATATTGCATATAGCACATATCATATTGCATTTCATTCGTTCATTTGTCATGAGACCCTGGAATCATGGACTTAACATTAGGACTTCCCAAAATGAGGGCTCAACATATGGGACCTTAACTAGAGAGCCTTATTTAGCAAACACAGAGTCTGCTTCATTCATTCTTTCTTTGGGAACTTTAAATTTAACCGATATAGATCATGTGAGCTCAATGAACTTCTGTGTCTACCCCACACCGAAAAGAGGTGGAATCACTGGCCAAAGTGAAACCAAAAACATGCTAGCGTATAAATGGAATTGAACCCTGCTAGATACCTATGTTGGCTGCATAGGTTCAAAGACTAGGAGATATAAGGAGATTCATACCCGTCTGGACAGACAATCTCATCTCATGAGAATTACACGAACCTCTGCCTTCTCTAAAGAAGGAATCGCCACTCATAACTAGCCTATCGGTGCTCAGTATAAAGTTCCATTACATTCATCTCATACATTATAGAAGTTGGCTTCTAGAATGAGGAAATCATTGCTCATTAGATGATTTCTTATCTCATCATTAGTATTAAGTATGCATTAAATTTAATACTTTCATTAGAGTGTTCATAGAGACTGGTCTCTTCATTAACTTTACTCTCACATAGGTGAGTACATTTTGATAACATTTACTTAGGCTCATTTGAGATCGCTCTCATCTTTCACATTAGACTCTTATCATGTTGTCACCACATTCTTAGCTTTTGCACAATTGCTCTTCATAATTACTCACCCCTCTACATGAATGTTCATTTCATCATATGCCAATGCACTTGGCCCTTTTTAGTGTGTTTCACACTCATATTTAACCCTTCTAGGGTCGCATCATTCATCACATAACATCTTAGGTTCACTTACTTTATAAATGTGTCACGACCGGAGTTTAGACCCCAGACGAGACCGGCGTCGTTGACCTCTCAGAGGTCGCAGACAAGGCTACTTACATCATTCTTACTTCATCTAGATTAATTTTAGCGGGAAATTAGAAACTTTTTGTTTCTTAATATGCATAAAGATCATTCTACTTACATTCATAATGTTCACAATCAACCATCTAACATTATGATTATCAACTGAAAGAAATAGTTTAATACTGCATTAAATGTATAATTGCCAAAATGGCACCAATACAATGTCTGAAATAAGAACGGAAAGAAACACTAGTGGAACATACTCCACTAGCTAAAGCCTACATTTAATCTACATAATAACGGTAGACATACTCAAAAGCATGAGGCCCTACCAAGTCCGGATGAAAGCTCCATGTCCGGATAGCTGCAACATCAACCTGTAAGCTCTAGCATCCACCTGTGCCTGCACCTAAAAATATAGAGTTGTATGGGATTAGTACACACTTGTACTAAGTATGGGTATATGCAAGCACACACCAAGGACATGCATGAGTAAAGAATAGTCTTTTCCGAACAACATGATTATGGAAAGTCAAGTCAGTGGACTTGCCAGATTGGGATTAGGAAAGTTAGCGAACTTTCCAAATTTGGATTAGGAAAGTCAGTGAGCTTTCCAATTTTGTATTAGGAAAGTCAGTGAGCTTTCCAAATTTGGATTAGGAAAGTCATGCTATGAGAGTAACATGCATCATCATACTTATCATATTGCACACAGCACATAACATCTTACACATAACACATATCACATAGCATATAGTACATAACATCTTTTATAACATTCATTCATATGCCATGAGACCTTGGAATCATGGAATTGACATTAAGACTTCCCAAAATGAGGGCTCA
>JABWTJ010000883.1:0-174065 GCA_016801875.1 Solanum sitiens | reverse complement strand
ACAATGTCTGAAATAAAAATGGAAAGAAACACTAGTGTTACATACTCCACTAGCTAAAGCCTATCTAAGCTAGATAGTAACGGTAGATATCCTCGAAAGCATGAGGGCCTACCAAGTCCGAATGAAAGCTCCACGTCCGGATAGCTGCAACATCAACCTGTAAGCTCTAGCATCCACCTGTGCCTGCACCTAAAAATATAGAGTTGTATGGGATTAGTACACACTTGTACTAAGTATGGGTATATGCAAGCACACACCAAGGACATGCATGAGTAAGAATAGCTCTTTCCTAACAACATGATTATGGAAAGTCAAGTCAGTGGACTTGCCAAATTGGGATTTGGAAAGTTAGTGAGCTTTCCAAATTTGGATTAGAAAAGTCAGTGAGCTTTCCAAATTTGGATTAGGAAAGTCAGTGAGCTTTCCAAATTTGGATTAGGAAAGTCATGCCATGAGAGTAACATGCATCATCATACTTATCATATTGCACACAACACATAACATCTTACACATAGAACATATCATATTGCATATAGCACATAAAATCTTTCATATCATTCATTCATATGCCATGAGACCTTGGAATCATGGAATTGACATTAAGACTTCCCAAAATGACGGCTCAACATATGGGACCTAAACTAGGGAGTCTTCTTTAGCAAACACAGAGTCTGCTTCATTCATTCATACGTACTTCATTTCATTCATTCATAAGCTAGTGTAAACACCAGCTATACCTAGGATGTAGTTTGAGACTCTCATTGGGTTTGCTGTGTAATGATCAAGAATAACCTAGTGTCATTACTTGAGTCTAGCTCACCTCTTGATTATCCTATCCTAACACCTTTAGTACCGTTCATTTCATTATGTGCATAATTTGAGGCTGGCCTTATTCATTCATTGGGAACTTTAACTTTAACCGACATAGATCATGTGAGCATCATAAAATCCAGTGTATCCCCCACACCAAAAAGAGGTGGAATCACCGGCCAAAGTGACCCAAAACATGCTAGCGTACATGGGAATTTAACCCCGCCAGATCCCTATATTGGCAGTATAGGTTCGAAGACTAGGAGATATAAGGAGACCCATACCAAGCATGCCTGACAGTCTCATCTCATGAGAGTTACGTGAACCTCCGCCCTTCCCGAAAGAAGGCATCACCGCTCATAGCTAGTCTATCGATGCTCACTATAAAGTTCCATTACATTCAACTCATACGTCATGAAAGCTGGCTTCTAGTATGAGGACATCATAGCTCAATAGATGATTTCACATCTCATCATTAGTATTAAGTGTGTTAATCTCAATACTTTCATTAGAGTGTTCATAGAGATTGGTCTCTTCATTAACTATACACTCTCATAGTTGAGTACGTTTTGGTAACATTTACTTAGGCTCATTTGAGATTGTTCTCATCTTTTACATTAGCCTCATATCATGTTGTCACCACATTCATTAAAATTAGCACATTTGCTCTTCATAATTACTCACCCCTTTTTACGTGAATGTTCATTTCATCATATGCCAATGTACTTGGCCATTTGTGTGTTTCACACTCTTACTTATCCCTTCTAGGGTTTCATCATTTCATTACATAATAATTATTTCATCGTATGCCAATGCACTTGGCCATTTAGTGTGTTTTACACTCGTACATAACCTTTCTAGGGTTACATCATTTCATTACATACATCTTTGGTTCACTTATATTTAAACGTATGATAAACTTATGGGTCTATACATACAAGCCATGAGGCTTCATTCATAGTTCGTTTAAGTGATTCATATCTTCCTAAGAATATGTAGTACAAGACTTATGCATCTTGTATGTATGCCAAGATCTCGATTTCGATCTAAGTAGGCGGCATTATTCTTTAACATTTAATTCATGTATGACTTATGTATCAATACGAAATTTGGGGCAAGGGAACCTGGTTTCGAATCCCTTGGACAACACTTACATTTTTCATTGATTTTATTTTTGGTCCACATGACATTGGGACCCTAGATCGAGCACCAACATCAACATTCCCTCTTTATTTTTCTCCTTTGAATTTCCTCTTACTTGGCCGAGGGGTTGTGGGATCGAACCCCCACATACCCTTTTATTTTTTTATTTCTTTTTCTTTGACTATCTCGAGTTGACCATGAGGTTGTGGGATCAAACCCCCACAGACTCTCTTTATTTTTCTTTTAATTCGCCTCTACTTCCTAGAGGTCGTGGGTTCAATTCCCACGCCTCACATTTCTTTTATCTTCATTTTGTCTTAACTCTCCTTCACTGCCTTAAGGTCGTGGGTTCGATTCCCACGCCTCACATTTCTTTTCTTTTCATTTTCTCTTACTCTTCTCTACTGCCTTGAGGTCGTGGGTTTGATTCCCGCGCCTCACATTTCTTTTCTTTTTATTTTATCTTACTCTCCTCTACTGCCTTGAGGTCGTGGGTTCGATTCCCACTCCTCTCATTCTTAATTTTGTATTTTATTTTTTAGCCAAACACACCCAAGATCGAATCCCCTTAACCCCATTTATTTCACGTTTTTAGTGTATATCAAGGGTGGGGTCGCGGGTTCGAATCCTAGTGACCTCACCTAATTTACACTCCATTAATTTTCCAGATTTGTTCATCTACGTTTAGCCAAAAACCAAACTTATAAGCTGCTGGAAAATTGGTCACATTTCAGCTCACTTTCATCAATATTTTACACTTGAACTCATAGGGTAATTCGTAGATCATGTAACACGTTTTGGGTGCATTTTTCATAGGTTCATTTAGCCAAGAGAATATCATTCAAATCAGCCACATTTCATCTTATATGAACATAACGATTTACATAGGTTTATGCACGTAAAATAACAACCATAACATTACAATTTTTGGAGCATCAAACAGAGAACATTAGTTACTGTTACATCCTTGCACACACATGCACATAGTTTCGAAAACACATAGGTTGTCATTCATACGATTTCAAACTCACAAACATGAACATATTCATCACGAAAACACAACATACACCTAAATCTACCAGCAATCATACCCAACCTACGAATCATTGGGAGCTAGTGACAGGGACATGCAATGGGGAACAACCCTAGTTTTCGGACTGTTTAATCTGAACCTTAAGGGGGCTCTTGGGAAAGGGACCAAGAGAGAAGAGAACCCATACATTTTTGACGTTCAAACCTCGACTTGCTGACCAAAGAACTCCTCCAAACACACGTCCAACACCAAAAGTTCAACACGAAACTCGACGGAAAACCTTCTCTTTGCCTACGTGATTGATTAGTTGTTTGTTTATAATTTTTCATTGTGAGTTCTTCAAGTGTGAAGAACTTTGGTTTACCTACTATTTTTTTTTAAGTTATTTGGCAGAGAGAATCGTGAGAGAGAGTGATAGAGACGTGAGAGAGAGATGAGCGTGAGAGGAGATAGTTAGCTTATGCTTAGGAGTCTAGTTTAGGACTTAGTCAAATAAGGTTTTTATTAAATATTAAAAATCTGATTTCCCTTTTAATTTAATCAGATAATAAATAATAAATAATAATTAATTACATTAATTTAATAGCTTAAATAAAAACCACTTTAATTCATTGCTTCCACCTAGGTTAGAACCCGGGTGGAGCAAGACTTCACTTTAAGAGCCCATTTTCGGCCCTCTCTCCCCAAATTTCCCCTTCACCTTATTAATTAAATAATTAATTATATATTTAGGGTAATTACGATACTACCCTTAGCCTGAAAAAATACAATTTTACCCCTAGACCCTCCAAACCTAAGACTTTCCCTTTTTAAGTCCGGTAAAGACTCCTTCGAGTAAATCTTCGTATTCGAGAGCCCTACATGGTTGGACCCAACCTTTACAAGCTCAACTAACTCCCCAAGTTAGTTGGCTTGGCTGTAGCAAGGGTTCCGAGGTTTGGTTCTACGCGCATCAATCCGTGTGAACCCTGGTCTAATCGTAGGCATTCTAGACACTTTAAGCATTACTTATCTTATCCATTTTTACGATTGTTACATTACGTATGATGGACTTATGAGTCCATACACAAAAGCCATGAGGCTTCATTCATAGTTCATTTAAGTGATTCATATTACCCAAGATTATGTGGTACAAGACTTATGCATCTTGTAAGTATGTCAGGATCTCGATTTCTATCCTTATAGGCAGCATTCATTAATTATTTAATCACATAAGACTTATGTGTTGATATGGAATTGGGCAAGGGAACCCTATTTCAAATCCCTTTTATAACATTTAGTTAGTTTTCTTTATAATTTTTGTTGACATAAAATTCTTGGCTAGGGAACCCGATATCCATCCCCCATACCTACACTTCCTTACTTTCTTTTCTTGATTTTTTTTGTCAGAAATATTTTAGCCTGGGGACCCAACATCGAATCCCCACGCCCACATTCCTTTCATTTTCTTTCTTTACTTGATTCCTTCGTTTAGACCAAGAGGGTGTGGGATTGATTCCCCACAACCTCACCTTATTTTTATTTGTATTTTCTCCTTACTTTCTCATTCGGCCAAATCTTCTTTGACAGAGAGGTTGTGCGTTCGAACCCCACACGCCTCATTTTATTAATGTCTTATTTTCGTTCAAGGCACAAGGGTTCGAATCCCATATACCTCATTCCTTTTATTATTTAGTTTTTTTATAACTTGTATATAGTGAGGCCTTGGGTTCAATCCCCAATGACCTCATGCATTTTTTTAAAAAAATTAGAACTAAATTTTTTTACAGTAAGCTTGGCCGAAACCAAATTCCAGAAAACTGGAATTTGACCACATTTTTGCAGCCTATTTTCTCACCCTCTTTAACGTTAAACATTAAGACATTTCAAGTAGTTTTTTAAGGGAGATCTTGAGTTGCATTTTCAAGGTTACTTTCAGTCAAGAATTATCATTTAATTCAGCAACTTTGAACTCATGTGAACATCACATTTTTAATATATTTGCACACACATAGTTCATAACATTTTAACATGTCAATATCAAGATTCAAACCGTGGCTAATTCACGGCACACACATGCACAAACAAGTTAACGAACTTCACATTTTCGGAACACCTCTTTCATTTCTACATAATTCTGAATACACATTCAAACACGTAATCACAACCAGCCCTAAAATCATCTACCAGAAGTCATACCAACGCATACTTGAATCTTTCAAAGGATCTAATGACATGGGCATGCAACGGGGACAACCTTAGTATTAGATTGTGAATAGAATGAACCTTAGGGGTCTCTTGGGAAAGGGACCAAGAGGGAAGAAAAACCATACTTGAATTCGTTCAAAGATGTTCTTACGTGCTGCCAAAACCCCCCCACCAAGTCGATGTCTCGCCACCGAAATCACAAGCACAATCCGTCGAGCATTTTGGTTTTGCTTTTGAGTTTGAGTGTTCAAGTTCTTGAGTGTGGATGAACTTCTTTTTTTATCTTTTTGTTCTGTTCTTTAGTTTTTACCGAACGTTGATTGTGAAGTGAGAGAGTAGTAGAGAGAAACGTGAATTAGTGTTAGCTTAGGATTAGGTGATTAGGTGGAGACTTAGTCAAATTAGGACTTCTCTTAATTGTTTAAAAATCTAATTTTTTTCAAAGGCTACGTGAAATGACCATCATGCCCTCAAATTAGGACTTCTCTTAATTGTTTACAAATCTGTTATTTTTCATAAGCTACGTGAAATGACCACCATGCCCCTACAAAATCAGGTAGTAAACATCAATTAAATCCACCTAAATGTCGCTTCCACCAAGGATCGAACTCGGGTGAAGCCTCCATCGCAAAACGGGTCATTCCAGTCGACCCGACCCAAACCGTTCCTCTAATTAAATTAATTAACTAATTAATTAATTACTTAGGGTATTTACATTACTACCCCTAGCTTCGAAAACACCATTTTACCCCTAGACCCTCCAAACCTAAGATTACCCCTTTTAAGTCCGATAAAACTCATCCGGGTGAATCTCTTCAATTCGGGTGCCGTACATGGTTGGTTCTCACCTTGCCTAGCTCAACTAACTCACCAAGTTGGTTGGCTTGGCTAGTGCATAGGTTCTGAGGTCTGGTTCTACGCACAATAAGCCGTGTGAACCTGGTCTAATCTAGGCATTCTAGGTACGTTTAAGCATTACTTAGCATAGTCATTTTCAGGTTGTTACATTATCCCCCCCTAGGAACATTCATCCCCGAATGACACTTCTAATTATCTCGTACAATGCCAGTCATATCATAACATAAGTACTTTACACAGTCAAGCAATATCAACAAAGAATAGTGGAGACAAGGAAACTTAGACTTAAGAGTAAGGAGTCTAACCTCAAGAGATGAAAAGATGAGGACAGCGGGATCTCATATCGTCCTAGGCCTCCCACGTAGAACCCTCAACAAGATTGTTCCTCCACAATACCTTCACTATGGAAACCTCCTTGTTTCTCAGCCGTTTTACCTGCCGGTCTAAAATCTCAATAGGAACCTCCTCATAGGACAAGTCTTCATCAACCCCCAAACCTTCAACAGTCAGAATCGATATTGGATCACCAAGGCATTTCTATAACATAGAGACATGAAAGACTGGATGAACAGAAGCTAGCTCCGCATGCAACGCCAACTAATAGGCCACCTCACCCACACGCTGTAGAATCTCGTATGGCCCGACGTACCTCGGACTCAACTTCCCCTTCCTGCCAAACCTCATCACCCCCTTCATGGTGATATCTTCAAGTATACCTGGTCATCAACATCATACTCTAAGGGCCGCTTCCTATTATCTGCATAAGACTTCTGCCAACTGTAAGTAGTAGCTAACCTGTACCTAATCACCCTGACCTTCTCAAAGGCTTCATGAATTATCTCTGGACCCAAAATAGATGACTCTCAAATCTTGAACCACCCAACTGGAGACCTACAGCTCCTACTATACAGTGCCTCAAACGGTGCCATCCCAATAGCGGAGTGATAATTGTTATTATATAAGAACTCTATCAATGGCAGATGGTCGTCCCAACGACCTTTGAAGTCGATCACACACGCCCTCAACATGTCCTCCAATGTATGAATAGTGTGCTCTGCCTGCCCATGTGTCTAAGGATGGAAGGCATTACTGAGCTTTACCTGCGTGCCTAACCTCTTCTGGAAGGATCTCTAGAAATGCGAAGTGAACTGAGCTCCTCTGTCTGAAATGATAGACAAAGGAATCCCATGCCACCTCACAATCTCATCAATGTAGAGTCTCATATAATCTTCGGCCCTGTAAGTAGACTTCACAGGGATAAAGTTTGCAGACTTAGTCATCCTCTACACAATAACCCATATGGAGTCATACTGTCTCCTAGTCCTCGGAACACCAACCACGAAGTCCATGCTAATGGCCTCCCACTTCCAATTCGGAACCTCAATCATCTGAGTGAGACCAACATGCTTAAGAAGCTCCGCCTTAACCTGCTGACAATTAGGACACTTGGCCACATACTCAGCAATGTCCTTCTTCATTCCATCCCACCAATAGACCTGCTTGAGGTCATGATACATCTTGGTAGAACCTGGATATATCGAATACCTAGAACCATGGGCCTCTCCAACAATCTTGGTCCGCAAATCATCCACGTCTGGTACACACAGTCTGTCTTGGTACCTAAGTATGCTGTCACCTCCCAAAGCAAAGGACTCATTCATCTTCATCAGTACTGAGTCCTTCAACTCCATCAAAACAGGATCAAGATGCTGACCCTTCTTGACTTCAACTACCAAGGATGATTCAAAACTAGGGTGAACTAAAACACCCCTGCTAGTAGAAGCCATCAACCACGCACCCGGACTGTCCAGTCTGTGTACATCCTTCACCAAAACCTTCTTCCCATCATCAACGTGGGCTGTACTCCCCATGCTCAATATGCTCAAAGCATCAGCTACAACATTTGTTTTCCATGGATGGTAGTGAACACTTATATCATAGTCCTTCAACAGCTCCAACCATCTCCGCTGACGTAGATTAAACTCCCGCTGTGTGAACATGTACTGGAGACTCTTGTGGTCTGTGAACACATCCACGTGCACTCCGTACAAGTAATGCCTCCACAACTTCAATGCAAACACCACAGCTGCCAACTCCAGGTCATGAGTGGGATAATTCTTCTCATGAACCTTGAGCTGTCTTGACGCATAGGCTATCATCTTACATCCCTTCATAAGAACACAACCCAATCCAACCCTAGATACATCACAATAAACAGTGTAATTCTCACCAAATTTAGGTAACCTAAGCACTGGGCCTGAAGTGAGTCTGTCCTTGAGCTCTTGGAAACTCTTCTCACAAGTGTCCGTCCATTCGAACATGGTTTTCTTCTTAGTCAAAGCTGTCAGTGGGCAGCAATGGAAGAAAAACCCTCCACAAACCTGCGGTAGTAACCAGCCAATCACAGAAAGCTATGGATATCGGTGGGAGTAAGAGGTCTTGGCCAGTTCTTAACAGACTCAGTCATCCTGGAGTCCATCTCCATACCCTGATCGGACACAATATGACCTAGGAAGGTCACTAATCTAAGCCAGAATTCACAGTTGCTAAATTTGGCATACATATGATGTTGTCTAAGTACCTGCAAGGTTAGTCTCAAATGTTGTTCATGCTCTTCCTTGGTCTTAGATTAGATGAGGATGTCATAAATGAATACTATGACGAATGAATCAAGGTATTCACAGAAGACTCGGTTCATGAGGTCCATAAATGCAGCTGGTGCATTAGTGAGACCAAATGACATGACTAGGAACTCATAATGACCATAACGGGTACGAAAGGCTGTCTTTGGGATATCTTCCTCCCTAACCCTAAGCTGATGATACCTAGAACGAAGATCAATCTTAAAGAAGAAACTAGACCCTTGGAGCTGATCGAATAAGTCATCTATTCTGGGAAGTGGATAAGTTTTTTTTATAGTGACTTTGTTGAGCTGCCGATAATCGATACACATCCTAAGGGTTTCATCCTTCTTTTTCACAAACAGCACTGGAGCGCCCCAACGGGATATGCTCGGCTGGATACAACCCTTATCTGTGAGATCTTTTAACTGCAACTTCAACTCTTTGAGTTCAACTGGAGCCATTTTGTAAGGAGGAATTGAAATCGGTTTGGTATCGGGATATAGGTTGATACCAAAATCAATCTCTCGTGGGGGAGGGACTCTAGGAAAATCATCGGGGAAAACATCTTGGAACTCATTAACTACGGGCGCAGAGTCTATGGAAGGAATGTCATGATCTAGATCATTGACACTCACAAGATGACATAACAATCCCTTGGACAACATTTTATTAGCTTTTAGGTTCGAAATGAAGGGACTTGAACGACTCGAATTGTACCCCTCCCAGACCAGTTCTAATTCATTAGGGAAATGGATTCTCACAACCCTACTATGACAATACATGAGGGCATAACATTTATGGAGCCAGTCCATACCAAGTATAATATCAAAGTCATTCATGGGTAACCCAACAAGGTCTGCACACATAAACTTACCACATACTACTATTGGGCAGTCTTTGTGAAACCTATCAGCTCACACATTTCCTCCCAAGGGAGTACTAACTACAATAAGATCATGCAAATCCTCAGGTAGTGTTTCAAAAGTAAGAGCAAGCAAGGGAGTCATAAAAGAAAGCGTAGACCCTGGATCAAGTAAAGCATAAACATAGGTCGAGAAAACTTGCAGTATACCTGTGACCACATCAACAGACTTCTCCTGCTCCTTCCTGCCTTTCAAGGCGTAGAATATGTTCCTCTTAGGAGGCTCGGCTACAGTAGCATTATGGGGATTAGGCCTAGGCTGAGCATTACCTCCAGCCTGACCCCTATTCTGTGGGTAGTCCCTGACCATGTGTCTGCTCTTTCCGCAACCGAAGCAGGCATTTGTGCCTAGTTGCACTCTCCACTGTGAATACGGCCACACTTGCCACATTTCTTTCTCGGACGCTTCACATCACCTCCATTGCCCTTATTTGGCTTGGTTCTACCTCCTCTAGGTGCTGCACTCCTCTAAGAGTTAGAGTTCCCTGAACTCTGATGCCCCTTCTTAAATTTGGGCTGATCACGAACTCCAAAAGTGTTCCTGCCACCGCCACTTCTGGAACCTGTCTGGTCAGAAGGGTTAGGTCTCCTGACCTCACGGACTCTCCTCTTCTTCCAACTGTCCTCAACCTACTGTACATGTACCATAAGCCTGGACAAATCCATCCTATCATGGAGCAACGCAGCCCGACACTCCTCCTCCAATTCCTCTGAGATCCCTGTAAGGAACCTGTTCATCTCATCCCTGTTGTTCGACACAAGAGAAGTGGCATACCTGGACAATTTAACAAATTTCAGGGAATACTCCGTGACAGTCATCGAGCCCTGCTTAAGGTTGATGAACTCCTCAACCTTAGCCTCTCTCATCTATATGGGGAAGATCCTCTCAAGAAAATCTGTCTTAAACAGCTCCCATGGGATAAGACCTCCGCCCAACGCCCTGCTATCCTGCCAGATCTTGCACCAAGCCTGTGCAACATGCTTCAACTGGTACGAGTCTGGCTCAGCTTTCTTAGTCTCCATGGCCCCCATCACCACCAGCATCTTCTAGACCTCCTTCACGAACTCCTGAGGGTCCTCTGCAGTCTTAGATCCTGTAAAGATTGGAGGATTCATCCTCAAAAAATCTCGCAACCTGTTCGCCATGTTGTGGGCTGGTGGGTTCTCCTGCTGAACCTCCTGTCTGTTGGACTGGGCAGTCATAGCCTTATCCTACACAGTGATGGATTGAGCCATCTGCGCTAAAGCTGTCCGCATCTCCTCATTAGTTAACCCAGCTGGGTTAACTGGCATGGCCACTCCTACAGCTGGAGCCTGGGGTGGAACTTGGTTGCCCCCAGCAGCTGCTCCTTCTCTTCCCCGACCAGCGTTCCCCCTTGTGTTCATTTTCTTAAAGAAATAAGAATTAATGTTAGATACACTCATAACACCAAGAAATCAGATATTAAGGAAAGCACAACAAGATTAGAAGAAGGGAAATTTTCCTATGCATCATGAAGTCTCAAATTCATGATAGTGGTGCACTTCACTACCATAACTTAGAAACTACTCGATGTGGTTGATGTGGACTTATTATCCTTGGAATTTAACCTAATGCTCTGATACAACATTTGTCACGACCAGAATTTAGACCCCAGATGAGACCGGCATTGTTGACCTCTCAGAGGTCGCACACAAGCCTACATACATCGTCATTACTTCATCTAGGTTAATTTTAGTAGAAAATTTGAACTTTTGTTTACTTAAACTTTATATTGGAAAACATTGATCTCGCATAATGCTATATACGTGAAATCATAAACGTACACACCAACAATCTAAATCAAGATAATCAAATAAAAGATATAGTCATAAATATAGAGTTACCAAAATGGCACCAATACAACGTCTGAAAGTAAATACGAAAGAAACATTAGTGGAACATACTCCACTAGCTCATGCCTACGTCTACGCTAGAATGAATAAGTAAGCATCCTCGAAAGCATGAGGGCCTACCAAATCCGGATGAAAGATCCACGTTCGGATAACTTTTGCGTCGACTCGTAAGATCTAACGTCCAGATGCACGTGCACCTAAAAGTAGATAAATGTATGGAATTGGTACACACTTGTACTAAGTATGAGTATATGCAAGCACACACCACGGACATACATGATTTAGAATTGCTCTCTCCTAACGATATGAGTTATGGAAAGTCAAGTCAGTGGACTTGCCAAAATCGGATTAGGAAAGTCATGCCATGAGAAAAACATGCATCATCATACGTATCGTATTGCACACAACACATAGCATATTACATATAGCACATAACATATTGCATATAGCACATATCATATTGCATTTCATTTGTTCATATGCCATGAGACCTTGGAATCATGGACTTAACATTAGGACTTCCCAAAATGAGGGCTCAACATATGGGACCTTAACTAGAGAGCCTTATTTAGCAAACACAGAGTCTGCTTCATTCATTCATACGTACTTCATTTCATTTCATTCATAGGCTAGTGTAAACACCAGCTATACCTAGGATTAGTTTAAGACTCTCATTGGGTTCACTTTGCAATGACTAAGAATGACCTAGTGTCATTTCATAAGTCTAGTTCACCTCTTGATTATCCTACACAAACACCTTTGGTATCGTTCATTTCATTGTGTGCATTACATTAGGCAGGCCTCATTCTTTCTTTGGGAACTTTAACTTTAACCAACATATATCATGTGAGCTCAATGAAATCCTGTCTACCCCACACCAAAAAGAGGTGTAATTACTGGTCAAAGTGAAACCAAAAACATGCTAGCATATAAAAGGAATTGAACCCTGCTAGATACCTATGTTGGCTGCATAGGTTCAAAGAATAGGAGATATAAGGAGACCCATACCCGTCTGGACGGACAGTCTCATCTCATGAGAATTACACGAACCTCAGCCTTCCCTAAAGAAGGAATCGCCACTCATAACTAGCCTATCAGTGCTTAGTATAAAGTTCCATTACATTCATCTCATACATCATAGAAGTTGGCTTCTACATGAGGGAATCATTGCTCATTAGATGATTTCTCATCACATCATTAGTATTAAGTATGCATTAACTTTAATACTTTCATTAGAGTGTTCATAGAGACTGGTATCTTCATTAACTTTACACTCTCATAGGTGAGTACATTTTGGTAACATTTACTTAGGCTCATTTGAGATCGCTCTCATCTTTCACATTAGCTTCTTATCATGTTGTCACCACATTCATTAGCTTTATCACAATTGCTCTTCATAATTACTCACCCATCTACGTATGTTCATTTCATCATATGCCAATGCACGTGGCCCTTTTTAGTGTGTTTCACACTCTTCCTTAACCCTTTTAGGGTCGCATCATTCATCGCATAACATCTTAGGTTCACTTACTTTAAAAAAGTATGCTGGACTTATGAGTCGATACACAAGCCATGAGGCTTCATTCATAGTTCATTTAAGTGATTCATATTACCCAAGATTATGTAGTACAAGAATTATGCATCTTGTAAGTATGCCAAGATGATTTCTATCCTTATAGGCAGCATTCATTAATTATTTAATTAAGTAAGACTTATGTGTCAATATTGAATTGGTCAAGGGAACCCTATTTCAAATCCCTTGTATAACACTTAGTTAGTTTTCTTTATAATTTTTGTTGACATAAAATTCTTGGCTAAGGAACCCGAGATCCATCCCCCATACCTACACTTCCTTTCTTTCTTTTCTTGATTTTTCTTGTCTGAAATATTTTGGCCTGGGGACCCAAGATTGAATCCCCACGCCCACATTCCTTTCATTTTATTTCTTTACTTGATTCCTTCGTTTAGACCAAGATGGTGTGGGATAGATTCTCCACAACCTCACCTTATTTTTATTTGTATTTTCTCCTTACTTTCTCATTCGGCTTAGAGGTTGTGGGTTCGATCCCCATATACCTCATTTTATATTCTTTTAATTGTTTCTCCTATTCTCTTGTTTGACCGAGAGGTTGTGGGTTTGAACCCCACATGCCTTATTTTATTAATGTCTTATTTTTGGTCAAGGCACAAGGGTTCGAATCCCATATACCTCATTCCTTTTATTATTTAGTTTTTTTATAACTTGTATATACTGAGGTCTTGGGTTCAATCCCCAATGACCTCATGCATTTTTTTAAAAAAATTTTAAAACTAAATTTTTTTACAGTAAGTTTGGCCGAAACCAAAACTGGAATTTGACCACATTTTTGCAGCCTATTTCTCACCCTCTTTCACGTTAAACATTAAGACATTTCGAGTAGTTTTTTTAGGGAGATATTTAGGTGCATTTTCAAGGTTACTTTCAGTCAAGAATTATCATTCAATTCAGCAACTTTGAACTCATATGAACATCACGTTTTTAACATATTTGCACACACATAATTCATAACATTTTAACATGTTAATATCAAGCTTCAAACCGTGGCTAATTCACGGCACACACATGCACAAACAAGTTAAAGAACTTCACATTTTTGGAACACCTCTTTCATTTCTACATAATTTCGAATACACATTCAAACACATAATCACAACCAGCCCTGAAATCATCTACCAGAAGTCATACGAATGCATACTTGAATCTTTCAAAGGATCTAATGACAGGGGCATGCAACTGGGACAACCTTAGTTTTCGATTGTGAATAGACTGAACCTTAGGTGTCTCTTGAGAAAGGGACCAAGAGGGAAGAAAACCCATACCTTAAGTCGTTCAAAGATGTTGTTATGTGCTGCCAAAATCCCACCACCAAGCCGATGTCTCACCACCGAAATCACAAGCACAATCCGTCGAGAATTTGGTTTTTGCTTTTTGTTTTGAAGCTTATTTTGCTTTTGAGATTGAGCGTTCAAGTTCTTGAGTGTGGATGAACTCTTTTTCTTATCTTTTTATTCTGTTCTTTAGATTTTACAGAACGTTGATCGTGAAGTAAGAGAGGAGTAGAGAGAAACGTGAGTTAGTGTTAGCTTAGGATTACGTGATTAGGTGGAGACTTAGACAAATTAGGACTTCTATTAATGTTTAGAAATCTGATTTATTTCACAGGCTATGTGAAATGACCACCATGCCCCAAAAAAATCAGGTATAAACATCAATTAAATACACCTAAACGTCGCTTCCACCAAGGCTCGAACTTCGATGAAGCCTCCATCGCAAAACAGGTCATTCCGGGTCGACCCGACCCAAGACGTTCCTATAATTAAATGAACTAATTAATTAATTGATTACTTAGGGTAATTACAATACTACCCCTAGATTGGAAAAGACCATTTTACCCCTAGACCCTTCAAACCTAAGATTACCCCTTTTAAGTATGGTAAAACTCATCCGGGTGAATCTCTTCAATTCGGGTGCCCTACATGGTTGGTTCTAACCTTGCCTAGCTCAAACTCACCAAGTTGGTTGGCTTGGCTAGTGCATAGGTTCTAAGGTCTGGTTCTACGCGCAACAAGCCGTGTGAACCCGGTCTAATCTAGGCATTCTAGGTACGTTTAAGCATTACGTGCCATAGTCATTTTCAGGTTGTTACAAACACCCCCACTTGGTGTATCTATCAGTCGTACACCTTACCTAGCCAGTTGGTATACCTCTTTAACCAGCTCCTTCTTCTCATCATCAATATGAGACACACTGCCCATGCTCAATCGGCTCAAAGCATAAGCCACTACATTGGCCCTACCTGGGTGATAGTGGACTCTCATGTCATAATCCTTGAGCAGCTCTAGCCATATTCTCTGACGAAGATTTAATTCACTCTGTGTAAAATCATACTGAAGACTTTTATGGTCAGTAAATACATTAATATGTACACCATATAAGTAATGTCTCCAAAGTTTTAACGCAAATACCACAACAGCTAACTCTAGATCATGGGTAGGGTAATTATTCTCGTGGATTTTCAACTGTCTTGATGCATATGCAATCACATTGCCACCCTGCATAAGAACACATCCCAAACCTACTCGGGAAGCATCACAGTACACCACATACCCTTCACCACTCCTCGGCAAAGTGAGAATTAGGGCTGAAGTGAGTCGGTCTTTATGCTCTTGAAAGCTCTTTTCACAAGTTTCACACCACTCAAACTTCGCCTTCTGCTTTGTTAAAGTTGTCAAGGGAGAAGCAATAATGGAAAAGCCCTCAACAAACCTGCGATAGTTATTAGCCAAACCCAAGAAACCAAGGATGTCTGTAGGAGTGAGGGGTCTCGGTCAATTCTCTGCAGAATCAATCTTTTTTCGGATCAACCTCTAAACCGTGGTCGGACACAACATGACCAAGGAATTTCAATGATCTCAGCCAAAACTCACATTTGCTGAATTTTGCAACAGCTTATGTTCCCTGAGTACTTGCAATATCATTCTAAAATATTGTTCATGCTCTTCTCTAGACATAGAGTATATGAGGATGTCATCTATGAATACTATGACAAAAGGATCAAGGTATTCACGAAAGACCCTATTCATAAGGTCTATAAACTCGGCTGGTGCTTTAGTGAGACCAAATGACATGACAAGAAACTTATAATGACCATCCCTAGTACAGAAGGTAGTCTTAGGAATGTCCTCTTGTCCCACTCTAAGCTGGTGATACCCTGACTGGATAACTATTTTAGAAAAGAAACTTGAACCTTGGAGTTGATCAAATAGATCATCAATTCTGGGAAGAGGGTATTTGTTCTTTATAGTGACTTTGTTGAGTTGCCAATAATCGATACACATTCTAAGAGTTCCATTCTTTTTCTTAACGAACAACACTGGAGCACCCCATGGGGATATGCTCGGCTGGATGAAGCCCTTATCAAGTAAATCTTTTAACTGCAACTTCAACTCTTTGAGTTCGGCTGGTGCCATCCTATATGGAGGAATGTAAATTGCTTTGGTGTTGGGATCTAAGTCAATACAAAAGTCAATTTCGCGTTCAGGAGGGATTTCTGGTAAATCCTCTGGAAATACATCTTCAAACTCATTCACTATGGACATAAAATCTATGGAAGGAACTTTATGTTCTAATTCATCGACTATGACTAAGTGGCATAAATACCCCTTAGATAACATCTTATTGGCTTTAAGATTGGAAACTATTTGGCCTGTTGGATTTGAACCACGCCCTTCCCATTTTAACTCTAACTCATTTTGAAACCGAAAACTTACTACCCTGTTTTGACAGACTGTGGTAGCATAACACTTATGGAGCCAATCCATACCCAAAATTATATCAAAATCAAGCGTGGTTAATTCTATTAGGTCAGCATAAGTAACTCTATCAAGGACATTAATTGGGAAGTCTTTATATACTCTTTCTGCTCTAATGCTGTCTCCTATGGGAGTACTGACTAGAAAAGACTCATGCAAGATCTCAGGAAGCAAGTCAAATTTACTAGCTATTAAAGGAGTAACAAATGACAAAGTGGATCCTGGATCTAACAATGCATACACAGGAAAAGAGAAGATATGAAAAGTACCAGTGACTATATAAGTTGACTTCTCCTGCTCCTCTCTACCTTTCAAAGCATAGAATTTGTTCCTCTTTGGAGGCTTGGCTGCAGCAGTACTATTAGGACGAGGCTGAGTATCTTCCTTGGTTTGATTCCTCGCATGTGGGCAGTCCGTGATCACATGCCCACTCTTTACGCGCCCATAGCAGGCATTAGTACCTACCAGGCACTTACCTCCATGCAACTGGCCACACTTACCACACGGTTTGCTATTACGTTGAGCAATTCTATCATTGCCCTTCTTGGGGCCAGACTTGTCCCCTTTGGCATTATTGTTCCTGGAAGGAGTAGGATTACCTGAGTGCTTGTGCCCTTTTTTGAACTTGGACCTGTTCTGAACTCCAAACGAACTCCTACTTGTGCTAGAACCAGCCTGATCCGAGGGCCTAGGCTTCTTGACTTCCTGGCCTCTCTTTCTCCGACGACTCTCCTCCACCTGTTGGGTATGTACCATCAACCTACCAAGGTGCATGTTATCATGTAACATGGCTGCCCGACAATCCTCCTCCAGATTCTCCGATACACCAGTCACAGACCTGCTCATCTCATCCCTGCTATTGGAGACCAGGAAGAAGCATATTTGGAAAGCTTAATAAATTTCAAGGAATATTCCTTGACTAACATACCTCCCAGTCGTAGGTTAATGAACTCCTCAACCTTAGCCTCTCTCTGCTCTCTGGGAAAGAACTTCTCCAGGAATGCAGTCTTGGGAATGTCCCAAGTGATGGGGACTTCTCCTAGTGCTCGGCCATCTGCCCACATTTTGTACCACACCTGAGCCACATCTTTGAGTTGATATGCAGCCAACTCAGCCTTCTCCTTTTCATTAATACCCATGGCACAGAGAATTTTGTAGACCTCAATTGGGGTGAGAGCGGGTGAAATATTGATACTGGAAGATTGGGGATCGGCTGAAACACTCGAAGATGCACATTTGGGAAGAATGAGCTACCGGCTACAGGGGAAGCAGCTGACTGCAGTCCCTGAGCTCGCAAGCCAAAGGTTTGAATTTCCAAGCACAGTAAAAGTGTGCCCACTCAGAATGGAGTATAGCATTACCTCTAGAGTACAACCCTACTCCTGCGCCCCTCAATCCCATTCTGAACCCGAAGTAGACTGGAGGATTCATTCTGGTGAAATCCCTCAGTCTGCTAGCCATGGTACTAGCATGTGGGTTCTCCCTGGGAGCACCCTCTCTAGTGGCCTGGGATGTGATAGCCTGTGCCTGAGTAGTGATGGATTGGGCCATGTGAACCAGTGCTGCTGTGACTTCTCCATCCGTCAACGCAGCTGGGTTGACATGCACTTGCACTCCTGCAGCTGGGGCTTAAGGAGGAGCTTGGTTTCCCCCAGCAGCTGCTTCTCCCGCTCTCCTGCCTGCGTTTCTTCTGGTGTTAATCTTAATACATGCACACATAAGAAGGAAGTTAGATGCTAGAATGATACAAATGTCAAAACTCTACACAGCACGATAAAGAGTAGAAGGAGGGAATATTCTTAATATCACTAAGTCTCTAAGTCATGGGTGTGGTGCACTTCACAACCATAAGCTAGAAAGACGCAATGTGGTTGTTTTGAGCCTTAGTTCCTAGGTAATTTAATTTTATGCTTGATACCATGTTTGTCACACCCGGATTCAGGAATCCGAATATGACCGGTGTCATTAACCTCTCAGAGGTTGCAGACAAGCCTCTTCTTAGCTTTCATAACAATCATACAGTTAAATTTGCAGAAAAATTTAAAACTTTTTAAAACTTAATGAAGTATACTTAGACTTCATATAATTATAGCATAAGAGTGATATACTACATAGCTCAAACTAAACAACCATCTCTAATAGATTAAACAACTGAAATAAAAGAATCCATGATATAATAATAGTTTGCCAAACTGCCTTAATACAAAAGCTTAGAAAAACTGTTTGAAAGGAAATGCTAGGGACAACATCCACTAGCTATGTCTAATGTAGTAAAGCTACAATAATAATGTAGCATCCTCGAACTCAAGAGGACCTACCAAAGGTCTGGAGATACTAGTCCGAACCGCTTCAACGTATCCTCAATCTTCTTCAAGAACATGCACCTATAAAAATAGTAATAGTATGGGGGTTAGTACACACTTGTACTAAGTATGGGTATATGGAATAAACACATAAGGACTATGCATGATCAAGGAAAGCTCTTCCTATAGCAACATGTCGTTTCTGGAAAGTGAAGTCACTTGACTCTCTTAATTCGTTATTTATGAGTCATGTTATGAATATGACAGATTTAATGTATTCAAAGCACACAACTCATTTTCTATATGAACATAAGACCTTGGAATCATGAACATAATTTTAGAACATCTCAAACGAAAAGTTAAAAATTTGCTCCCCCTTAGGCTGAGAGCTCTCTTTCCAGACTTAGAATATTTTTTAGTCTTTTTTTTTTGTGGTCTAGTTCAATGATCTCCTTTGATCCTATGTTTTACTTACAAGTGCAACGATTCATTATAGTCCCATACCTACAATGAATAAATTAAGTAATTCAAGAGATTAAGGAAATGATTTAACTACAATTGATCATGAAATCTTTATAAGTCAATCTTTATTGGTTATGCCTATTATTTGATCATTTGCATAATATAAGAAGTCATTATAAGCCAATATTTATTGGCTATGCCCATAACTTGTTAAAACTTGATCCTTATCAAACATTGATGATTGACATATTTAGCTCTTACTTACTTAGTTCACTTTGAACTTACTTTTCTACTTCTTTGCTCTGTTGTTCACTTTGAACATGCTACTTTCATTCTTTCTTACTCTGTTAAAGAATTATTTAGCATTAACTGAAGTAGATCATGCAAGCTAACATGAAATACAGTGTCTTCCCCACATCTACAAGAGGTGGATCACCGGTTAAAGTGAAACCAAACTCAGTGTCTTCCCCACACCGAAAATAGGTGGTTCACCGGGTAAAGTGAAACAAAAGTCAGTGTCTTCCCCACACCGAAAAGAGGGGTTCACTGCTATAGTGAGCTGAATACTTTCCTGAGCTTTACCCGACATAGATCATGTGAGCTAGACATGAAATCCAGTGTCTGCCCCACACCGAAAAGGGGTGGTTCACCTGCCACAGTGAAACCGAATACTACCTGGCTCTCTCTTAGGTGGAATCCACTGGCTAGTTCCTATGCTGGCAACATAATTCAAAGACTAGAAGATTTCAGAGACTACTTATCCACTTTGGTGGTAGCCTCATCTCATGAGGCTTACATGTGCTGAGCACAAGCTCATTGATAGTCTATCGGTGCTAACTCAGATTTATCTTTACTTAATATCTTTTAGAGTTGACTCAAACATTATGGAAGCTTGCTTCTAGTAAGAGGTTTACTTAACTCAATGGATGAATGATCATCCCTTTTGTATACTTGATGAATGTGAATTTGAATATTACATTATCATCATGGTGCGAGTGAGACTTGTCTCACGACTTCTAGCACCCTCTTATGTGAGTATCTTTAACATAGTGGACTAGGTGTAAGCGAGACTTGTCTCACTTCCTTTAACACCACATTCTGGTCAATTTCATAACTCATCAGTTTTTAGTTATGTCATTACTCACCTTATCTTACTCAATGTCATTTCGTAGCCTTCTACCATTTTTTTATGAAAGTTATAAACTTATTCAATGTACTACTATATTCATAGTTCATTCGGATAGGGTATGTTGGGACTTGTCCCAATTATTCGCATACCCTTGGTTATGAATTCATTTAGTTACATTGGTCATGCTTAATTTGGTATACCTTAGTCGTTAGCCAATTTTATATCATATTCTGGAAATAACATTGTAAGCCAATTCTGTTAAAGTTTTTGGACAATATATTGCTAGCCAATTTATTGGCATGTAACAACTTTCAATAAAACAATTGTCATTAATTTATCACTAGCCAAGTCTATTAACTTCACGTATATACTATGGTGATCTCATCATTTCAAGTAAGTTAACTTTTAACAGTAAACTAAACTTCATAAACGACTCATAACAAATTTCATCTTCTCGAACACAATTAGGCATAACAACATTCTCTGTCTCATGTAAATAATACTCTAATCATACAGATCTAACTTATCGGTCTCATTCGACATTATCAAATCAAGAAACCTACACATAATAATCAGTTCGCACCACATACAAACAACATGTACGAGATTACATCATACATACTACTAGAATCGGAAATAGGGATAACTAGGGAGATGGATGTTGAACAATGTAGTTTGGAACAACCCTAGTTTCGATATTCTTCAATCCAAACAATTTGAAGAGCCTCTTGGAGAAATAATTCTAGGAGAGAAAATCCATACCTTACTGTAGTATTGAATCTACGAATATCACCTTGAACTTTGCACGAAAAATCTTGAAGAATAGCCTTGAAATCGCCTAAGAAAACTTGAGAGGATTTTCTATTTTTCTAGCGTTTTGCTTACTGTTTCCAGTCGTGAGTTTCTATTGGTTGAACGTGAGTCTAAGTCTTAGGAATTGATATTGACTAATTCAACTTAGGCTAATTAAGTTAATTAAATAAATGAATTAGCTAATTACAAAAATGCCCCTCCTAAATTGACTAAACATAGGAAAGCCTTTGACTTAGCCAAATCTAAAAATTAGTTAATGGTTCGGCCTTGGTTTTGAATTTAAGTTAATTAATTAAGTTGCTAATTTAATTAATTAAGTGACCTAGGGTAATTACTAAAATACCCCTAAGTCACTAGGACCATAACCAACCCTTTTGTACCATCCTAGGTTACGTACTAGGATGTTTCTTGAGTTAGTTACTAGGCTAGTGTCACCCGGTTAGGTCTTAGGTTGTCTGGTGCACTAGTTAGTTTATTTTTGTTTGTCCTAGGTTAGTTAGCTGGTTAGGCAGTTAGTTAGAGCCTAGAGTTGGTTAGATAGGTAGGTCCCACATGGCTTTACCCGTGCGCGCCTGCCCCTAACCGCTTTAACCGAATTCGGTTGGGCTTGTCTCTTGTCTCTTGGCCGGTTAGCACATGTGTTGCTGCTCATTTCTTGTCTAAGGACCCTCATTATGTCCTTGGGAACTGCTTAATCTACATGATCATTTTAATTGGTCATGTGCTATGGTGCCAAGGCTTGACACATGGATGCCTCATTCATTGCATATACATAGTGAAAAGTAGTGCGGAATTAAAACTTTTCACAAAAACATAGTATAGTCTTTAGAAAACCTCTTTCATATAAAAGTAATAGAAATGCTAAGTCTCAATCTCATCATCTTAAGACACAAGAGTACTTTAATACGAAAATAGAAATAACATAGTCTTATTACAATACTTCATAAAAGAAACATAAGATGACATATATGCCCTCGATACAAATGAGGACATACTTCAATTCTTCTACTCGGACGATTCTTCTAAGCCCAAGTCTTCTTCTCCAAAGCTCCTTACCTACCAAGGACTATAGATAGAAAATAAAGGATGGAATTAGTACAACCACATGTACTAAGTATGGCTATATGCATAAAATCATGAAAATGGACTTTATTGGAAATATGCATCTTTTCATTTAAGAAATCATAGTTTAAACATAAGAACATCATTTAGCAATTAAGAAACACATAAGATAACAATTAACCAAAAAGAACATTTAAAGATCACTTTACAGTGAGTTCCCTTCACTGTACAGTAAAGTCCAAACCTTCCCTTTTAACATCTCCTAGCATGTAATTCCCTCACTTAAAGTAATCCTAAGATTCACTTAATTCACACAAAGAGAGACCGCCCATACACCCTCTCTAGATGTGCCTAAACGACCTTTAAGATTACCTACGATGAGTCACATACACACTTAGAAAACAACCATAAACATCTATGTAAGATTCCTCTACCAAAGGTCAATTCCAAGGTTCACTTGAGTGAGTGTGGAGCGACCGCCCATACAATCCCTTTCACACACACACAAGAGATCCTATAGACTACCTTAAATAGAATCATTCTCACTAAACACACCAACACTTAGATTAGAAGACATTCTCCTTCCAAAGCCTATCAAAAGACCTACATAAGTAAATCAAGAAGATAAAGTCCATAGTGCAATAACCTCTTCAAGATTACCTAAATAGTCCTTAAGACTTCCTAAGGTTTAGATCATGTCAACAATATTAACCAACTTCCCTAACTAGAGTCATCCTCAAGAATTCCAAAGATAAGACATGAAGAGACCATCCTTTCATGTCCTCCTCACACTTTAGCTAAGGAATGCTTAAGTTACTTTAGATTAGGTACTCAACTATTTACATAGTTACTACATAGGTCATTAGTTCATTAGTTCATTAAGACTCATACATCACATAAGACACTCACATAAAGAATCACATAAGACACTAACATAATGGATCACATAATGGTCTTTGGACAAGACCTAGGAACTCCACATAACACCTTCAAAGTCTATTGTGCAATGTCTAGATAGCGTCCCATACCACCACCTAAACCTCATAAACTTATCTAATGTTAATAGGTATTCCACATGATGAGAATAGGCAATAAACGACATAGACCATGGTAGCATGACATGGAATCCGAAGTTCTATCCTACTTCGATGAGGTTGTTCTACTTGCCAATGGTAGAACTTGGACACATCCCATGGAGGCACATGGTTAAGGAATATGAAGAGTGTACGAAGCATTCAATCTCTAATTTAATTGAATCCACTTCCCCCTTACTCATACTCACTCGGTGCTAGCCTTTGTTCTCATAGATTAATTCACATTAAGGTTCATATAAATAGGTCCCTTATCTAGTTCATGACCCCCTTTACATTCACCCTACCAAAGCAAGTTCCACTAGGGCATATCTCACTTTAGCGACAAGAAGCTCATAGCGATTTTTCTAAGGTATGATATAATGCCGTTCCAGCCACCCATCCCTAAGTCCATCACTCATAACATGAAGGATACCATTACGGCTAACTACTTCACAATTCATAACCTCGCCATTACGTTCAAGGTTCCACATAACATTGACCTTCTTATCATTAAGGTCTCACTTATAATATTATTCAAGACTCTTAATATACTAAGTCAAATCATCACATAATAATATTCATATAAGCATCAAGCAAGGGACATAAGTCTACCTAAACAAGACACCACATATTTCACTTTAACATACAATACAAGTCATTCTAAAAGTACTTAGGAATAACATCCTATAACCTAACATAACTTCATATAATAACACATGTACTTTCACATATATATAGACATTATCATACATCACATAATCATCATATACTTCAAGTGATGCCGACAAGGCCATGATCATCATTTTGCATAAAGTAACGCCGACAAGGCCACATCAATTCACATAACACCGCCACCATAAGTGGACCATACCAATCACACATAATTCAAGAGCTAAGTTAAATTAACTATACACAATAATAAAAGAGTTAGGGCAGCATACCACCAACTTGATCCCATCACTTCAATCCAAAACCAAACCATTCAATTGAATACCATAAGGCCCTTACCCATGGCCATAAACATCAATTCAAAGCATAAACCATAATACTCAATGAATCTAAGTCAATTCAATATAGATTTACCAATCTAAGACCAAATATACATCAATGGAGTACAATACTTACATCAATAGAAAACCCATAGAAAACTACACTAGAATTTGTAAGCATTATTTCACATCGATTCAACAAGCTTAACATGTAATAGATCTAAGAGTATTCATTACTCAATTAATCAAATTGAAACAGCCTATACATCATTTATACATAATATATATACATGAATCAAAAGCCCATAGCAATATACACATGAATTCATCAATCTCAAGACATAATCACATTACCCATATTTTAGTGAAATTTAGAGATTTGAGAAGATCAAGGGTTCATGGAGAATTTCATTGGAAAACATCAATTAAACTTCAATAATATCATATCTTAACAATTGAAAACGTTTCATGCAAGAACCCATGATTTAGAGTAGAGATTGGACAATTCACTTTAGAAAACTTTGAAAAAACATCTTGAGAATTGGGCTCCTTGATGAAATAAGTTTAAAGGATCAAAAACCATACCTCAAGGATGATAATTCTTCACTTTGATGAAGAATTTTCAGTCAATAACCCCTCACCAAGCTTCCTCTTCAATGGAGTCTTCAATGGAGGTTTTGGGATTTCTAAGATACTTTGGGTTTTGATTTTATAAGAATAATGAAGTCTCTAAGGTCTTAACAACTTAAATAGTTAATTAAAATACCCATAAGACCCTTAATAAACCGCCTCAACTATTATTTAGACATTGGGTGAATTTACCAATTCACCCCTAACTTGGAAGTAAGTCTGCGCACAGGGACTTGGTTGCGACGCCTGGCTTGTGACGGGGCGTCACGGGTGCAACGGCCCGTCATGGCCATCCGTTTCAAGCTCCTGTGGCTTGCCAAGGGTTCCCCCTACACCCTTGTACAAGTCCCCCACGACGTAACCCTTATGACGGGGCGTCACAGCCACTACTGGCCGTTGACAGCTCCGTCGCCAAGGCTGCCTGGGACAGCCTGCTCACAGACTTTTGGGTCCTTCCTCAAGGACCCTTTGATGGTCCTTGGGGATAATTTCCTGGACGTTTCGACCAAATATGATCATCTATGAGTTTAACACCTCTCACATGAATTTCATCTAAAATAAACACATAAAACTTGACGAAACTCGCCTAGACGTACAAGGTCGACTCAAGGCATATCTTTCGAATGCCTTGGACGTTCTTAGTCGTTTAACCTCCAAACTTCACGAAACTTTAACCACTGCCTATACACCACATATAAACATATTTAGGACGTTAGAACACTAAGACCAACATGTTAGGCTCTAGAGCACCTAAGCTATTTTCGAGGTCTTACAATATCATACTTCATAAACATATACTTAACATGCATAGTAGTAAACATTAGTGCATATGAGAATTTTCCTTTCATTAGACACCATGAAACTATACTACTTGATAAGCATGCATGAGGTGTGTGTGTACATTGAACAACATGTTCACATAATGGAAACAATCCAAACATTGAGGCAGCCACATTACACATCTAAGTCCCTTAAACCATTGATCACACACCACAAAATAACATAGGAGACAAGACATCTCCATTACATGAATCTAAGACTCCTAATCATGCTTAAGACCAAACATTCATGTATAGGTTCATAGGTAGGGATCATACTACACAAGAGTATTCAAACATCAACACGTAGATCACACCTATCCCTAACATTGTCGTTTTAATGTAGAGGAAGCATCATCAATATAACCTAGATGACAAACTAGCATTGAAGACTAGGCATAATACTTTACACTGTGTGATCATCATAACCACAATTTCAAGATACAATTGCGTTCAAGGTCATGATCACAAAACATAATAGCATAACAATAATGTAAAAACAGCCACCATAGGTGGACCATACCACACAATGTCATACAAAGATTCATCAACCAGCAATTCTATAAGAAGAGTAGAGAGAATAGAGCCAACTTACAATTCCTCCAACCTTTGATCATCATTGATCAATTCGAATAATTCAACATCAATACATGTATAAAGAAGTAGCTAAAGGTACCATTTCATAAGCAAAATCATACTTCAAAGATCATAGTTTTCAAGACATTAAGTACACTATTTAATCTAGTCTATAAAAAGTAAAGGAATATAGATAAATTTACCCAATCCCTACGTCTTTATCATAATTGATCACTCATTTAACAATTCATATTCAATTCACATAATTATCAATAGAAACAGGCAATTGAACATAATTTAAATATAATTCAACCAACATAGTGTTAAGATCACAAGACCCACATTATAAGCCAATTTGAGAATTTAGGAGGATCATGGGTTCATCATTAAATTGGATTGAAATTCATCATAAAAATAGTAGATAATAATCATGCTTTTGAAATTAATTTGAGAAAGAACCCATGGCTAGATTGGAAATTGGTAATTTTGGTCTTTGAATCATATTTGAAAATCCTTGGTTGACTCCTTAGATGAATGGATAACTAAGTATGAAGGATCACCATACCTTATTTATTGAAGACCCATGATATATTTGAGAAGAAACCATGAAAATCCATCCCATAGCTTGAACTTGAGTTTTCCCTCTAATGGAGGTTTGAGAGAATTTGGTAAAGAAGAGTGAATTGGGATTTTTAATTTTTTTATTAGGTGTTGGTGTTTTGGATTGTAAAAGGGGTCAAATAAGTCATAAATTAAGTTTATAACGGTCCCTTTAAGTTACGCAAACACCCCATGCTTATTGGGACATTTAGACATGTCAAAATTGCCTTAAAAACGACGCAATCGGTTCTGGGAGTGGGCTGCGCGTTGCGTGGCAGCCTCCCAATTCTGTGCCAAATAATTTCTTGGACAGTGAGGTGCGTCCTAGGTGTTTTGTCGCACAGGGCAAGTATAAATTATGTCTTGTTCACTGCTTTGGGAGGCCTCTTGTCCAATGTTTGGGTTCTCTTTGGCGGCCTGGGGAGTCGTACCCAGTTGTTTTGACCCTTAACATGTATATTAAGATAATAGGGTCAACTATATTGACTTTTCACTCCAACAACACATGAAAACAAGTCCAACATACAAGGACACTCTAGCACATCTAAAAGGCTAACTTTCGAACCTCTTGGACGTTCTTGAACGGTTGACCTCCACACTTCATGAAACTTAAAAAATTGCCTATAACAATCATTATAACTCATATAAGGACCTCATTATCCCATTATACACACATAAGCACATAAAAACACTTAAGGTCCTTTGGTGACTAGTCGTCGAACGTCTTGGTCGTCCCTTGACGTTTGACTTCCAAATCACCTCAAATCAAGTATACATACTATAACACTTCATGAACATATTTTTTTAAACCTTTTTAGACACATGTTAGGCTCTAAGCACCTTAATTCATTTTCGGTCTTACAATATCTCCCGCTTGGGAACATTCGTCCTCGAATGACACTTGGAACATCTTAAACACATCAAGGACTCAATGAACCGTAAAGCAGCTCACAACATTCAAAATATAATAACATAGAAGTCAATGCACAAAACTTACAAGGAACACAACTTCCAGCCTTTTAGCACTCAATGTAACACACACAAGCAAAACATTTTACTTACTCACTTTCAAAATGCAGAGCCAACATAGATTCTTGTCATGTTCATAGGAGGAACTTCCATTTCCTAATCATAACATGGTATTTACATTTCATTTTATTACGATCTCATTAGGCAACAACCTTTTAGTCACACATTAAAAAGTTTAACATCACTCAAAAAGCAATTAAGCAATCATACTTAATACACATAAACTTGAGTCAAGTAAATCAACTAGGATTCTTATTGTTGAAACCCGATTTTGACCCTCCTCGATAAATTAATTAGCGAGCTTTCTAATTCCAAACGATTTAAAATAATTAGATTTTATAAAGTTTCAAAATGTTTTTAGTTATGTTAAATTAATTTCATGATCTATTTTGCATATATATAATTATGTATATAATTAGCATGTTTTATAAATATTCAAAAATCATCTCCAAAAGATTTTAGTTTCAATTAAATATTTGATTTAAATATTTGGTTATATGATAAGTTCTATACTATAGATATTTAACTTATGTTTAGTTAATTATTTTATTTTGTTAATCTTAAGAAGCTTGTCGATTAATTTTTAATTAAATCATCTTATCCGAACTCGAGCTTAATTGATGAAATAAATTCAGCCCATTTTTCCTTTTTTTTCCTCTACAGATAATCGACCCAAGCCCTTTAATTTCCATCCCACTCCTCCTACCGGGCCCAGCTCCATTTCCCTTCACAAAAAATGAAATCAGAGAATTCAAGTTGACCCCACCAGCTTTTCTTCTTTTGGCGGAAATCCAGAACCTTGCTAAACATTTTCAGCGCCTCAACGACTCTTTCCCCCTCTTCAGTCGTACAACTCTCTCACCAGCTGTATCTCTGCGAGTTTGTCCTTGTAGCAGACGCGTTTTCGTCCCCTTAGGCATGAGATGATGCCACATCAAGCAAGAAGGATGGATCGCCGATCCCGACCGTCCACGTCGTTGGCCTCGTCCGTATTTACAAAGATAAGGACGAATCTCATGGAAGGGAAGGTTTTTTTTTTCTCCTTAAGGAAGAGCGATTTCAAATTTTAGAGGGAGAGGTGAGTACCCGGTTTTACCCTCGGTTTTCCGCTCCTCTTCCAATTATGAAACCCTAATTTTCCCTATAAATATCCTCTTTCCTTCATTTGCCTGGGGTTGTTGATTTTAGATAGAGAGAAAATTTTCAGAAGAGCTTCGGAGATTTTTTTCTTAAGCAGTCGTAACTCATCTATAAAGACATGGCTTAAAGAAAAAAAAAGGGAGAGAGGGAGTCTTGTTTTAGTGAGAACGTTGGTGTTCTAATCGAATTTTTTTTACTTTGATAAAAAGTCCCTGTGTCGGGGAAATATACAGAGCTAGCTCTTGTAGAAAATAGGGCCGAGTTATTTCGTGTTCGTTTCTTCGAAATAGAGATTGTAGTCCGTTCCTGCCCGTTTAAGTCTCAGTTTCGCTGCTCCGGAAGAGGTAAACCCACCACTACTTTGTTTATCTCTTAACTCCATTTGTTGTTGTTTTATTTGCTATTCAATCTTTCTCTGTTTTCTTGTGTTCATAAGCTGAGATTTGGTTAAATATTTGAGTAATGGTTCATATCCCTGTTGTTTCTTTTCGTTCATGTTTTCATTTTAAATGGTTCGGCCTTCTTGACAATTCATCCTGTCTTCCGTCAGCCTCGCTATGTGGTTGTGATGTGTTTTGTGCCCGTCTTCGACAAAAGGAGTATTCATGTCTCCATTATGCGTTTTAGAAAACATCTAAGTATTGAGATACTGTGCATATGGCCTCTTGGCAAATATAGGCTGATTATTATTTTAAATATGTCTCTCTTTAGATTAGGATTAGATTAAGGAGTATATATTTATTTATTTTTATATATTTTTCTGTCTTTTTTTTTATTTTATTAAGGGTAATTGCCATATGTTTTTTTCTCTCTCTTATATGTGTGTATCTGTTCATGGAGTTCATAGAGCATTAGGAAAGTGTTAATCGATTCCCTTTAAAGATCAACTGCTTCCAAGGTCAATAGATGACACTTAATTTTATATTTCTCGTATGCTTTATCATAAACAGAAAATAGCATTTTAAATTTTATTTTAAGTAAAGCTTTAAAAGTCGTATGCTTCCGTAATTAATTTACAGAGATTGTGGTTTATTTTTCACATATTCACAGTTTTATAAGTTTGGTACTAGCAATAAATCTTTCGGTTCGAGCGTGAAGGTCTTAATCGGAGTATTTTTTTTGCTACTTATTAAGCTTGAAATTTGGATATTTCTAGCCATGAGAAGCAGGCTTTAGTCATATTTGCTACCTGCTATTCATTGTTGAAAAAAAAAATTGTGCATGCTTTAATCATATTTGCTACCTGCTATTCGTTGTTGAAAATCTGTTTACTATCGGATGTTTACTGTAGCTTAATGTGAGGTTAAAGTCTATTTATCACGTTAGGTTGGTGTTAGTTTAAAATAGACTTCATGAAGCTTCTACGGTGATTTATTCGTTTAATTTATCACATTCTTTACTATTTATTTGAAATTTTATATATCCAAGGTTAATTTCTTTACTTCGTATATATATATATATATATATTTTATTTCTGAGCCTACTGTAAAGTTTTGTTTTTGCTCCATTCACTCCTTGAGTTCGAACCCATCGAACGTATTTAGTCCTTTCAAGTGCTGACCTAAGGTTTGTGTGAGTATGGTTGTTAACTAACAGTGAGTCATTTGGGACACTTATGCATTTCTCGTTCCACCCAATTCTCATTGTGATTTGTATGTTATTATTTAATAGTGCGATCCTATATGCTTTGTTTCTTTGGTGCTTTGCCTTTAGTATTCACCAGTGATCTGTGCATTATCATTATTGTGTTCCCATATAGTTCATACATGTTTTAACTCTAGCTAACTCCCTTAGGAATTAACTTTCGGGAAGTATGCAAAATTTGTTGATCGATTCGCTCTCTAGTTATTGCTCGTAACCCCTTTATCCTCGTTTCTCTTTGGCTAGATTTGTTGTTAGTTTGTCAGTGTTTTTTTATGTAAGCTAAAAATTTCTTCGTTTTAGCATTTGTGTCGGTTAGACTATTCACTAACTCTCTATTCCCAATTTCTCTGTGTCACATGTGAAACCGGCGTGAGTTCGCTAAGGACTCGTCATTTGCATTTCGAGAAATACGTAAATGCTTAACTCTCCTTTAATAGAGTCAAGCTCGCCCTCAAAATTGGCGAACAGGTTCCCAAAATTGAAGAACATAGAATCAATTGAAGAGTTGAAGAAATTGGGTCATTAGGATACAAAATTTGTTTTAAGTCTTGTATTTTATTATGTAACGGGCCTAAGCCCTTATCGTTCTTTTTAGTATTTTTGTTTAGAGTAGGACAGGTACAAAATGGGTCGAAACCCTAAAAGAAAAATGGGTCAAAAACCCGATACAGGTGGGTCCAAAATTCCAGTCAAGGCGGACAGAAAACCGGATTTGGACCCTAGTCTCTTTCCCTCTCTTTATCTGCTTTCAAATATTTAATTGCTTTAATTGTCGTTTAGTTTAAAAGTTAGAAAAAATTCGAATCCCCAGAAATGCCATAGATGTTTTATTGACTTAAAAATTAAAGTAATTTTGCAAAGCAAAGTGATCTAAAAAACCAAGTAAATATTTTATTCTCTACTTCTAAGTGTTTTTCAAGTCAAGTTAAAAACAAATTTTTCAGCCAAACTATGTTAGTTGCTGGAAAATCGTTTTAGACGGATGTTTTAGGTGCCTAACACCTTCCTAAAACATTAATTTGAATCCTCGAACCCCCTTAATTTTTTTTCAATTGATTTCATCTGTTTTAAGTCTTTTGAAAACTAGTTTTCTTGATTTTTCTTAAAAATTTAAGTGGCGACTCTCAAAAAGTCGAAAACTTATTAATTCTTATTTTTTGATAAAACAGAAATGGCGACTCTGCTGGGGATTAGGAGGATTCTAACCTTAAAACTAACATGTTTTGGCTATGTTAGTTAACTGTTTATTTATTTATTTATTGCTTTATTGAACTGTTGCATATCATGGCATATTTTCGATATATATGTATAGTATATTAAAGGACGGTTTGTGGAACCGCAGTCGGACTTTTTATACTCACCATTTTTTGAAATTAGCGGCAATTTATTGGTTCGTTAGGCGTCCAATGGTTGTCGCGAGTTTCAGCCCAAATTGTCCGTTTGGGTTCTCGGTCTTTTCGAAAGCCACTCATAGTAAACTAGCGTAGAGCCGAGCCGAATCCCAAATTTAGGAGCATTTGAACTAAGATGACCCAACATCCAAGGCGTGTTGGGCCCATTAGAAGCCCACCTTATGTCAACTTGGCCCTAAATTGCCAAAAACAGACAATCATGCTTACGTGTTGATTGAAGGATGCATATGTGTTTTTAAAACAATTTATTGTCTATAGGGGTGGGGGTTGACAAATTTTTGTCTGCTATTTTTGTAGGATGAATCCGACACACGAGCCTTTGAAAACAAGAATGGTTACTATCCCCGACCCTTTTCTCAAAGTATGGTGGAGGTTCATGAACAACGACGACAAAATGATCGTTCAGAAACACATAGGTTACCTTCCGTCGCTGCTAGAGATGAATGCTTGGCCTGGCTTAATTGGAACGATGATGAAATTCTGGGATAGCGAGAACATGGTTTTTCGGTTCGGGGAAGTAGAGTTGACTCCAACTATTGAAGAAGTCCTTATCAGCTATGAAAGTGTCGCCATGTGCAACAAAAGGAAGCGACATCCAGATACAGATCACCTAAATCTCGTAATATGGGATTTTGCCAAAATTAAAGAAAAGTTGTCATTGGTTAAAGCCGAATGGATGGACAAGCTCCCTGGTCCAAATATACCATTCAGAAAGTTATATTATCGATTTGGGCGTGCAAGGGCTTATGAGAAATATAAAGACGAGTTCGTCTCAAAAGAGAAATCGAAAGAGACACGTGCCCTCGCATTTGCGATATGTTTGCTCGGATCAATGGTTTTCCCTCCAGGGCCAAAATACACTATTCATCCTAGTGTATTTATGGTCACTCATGCCATTTTCTATGGAGTGGATTACAAAACATCAACAAAGTACTACACTTTAGCGCCTATGATTCTGACCGACATCTACAGGGCTTTAGACAAGTGTCAGAACGGAGAACGTTTCTTTCAAGGGTGTAATCTGATACTACAGTGGTGGATGATGCGACATTTAATCAAGACTCATAACCCAAAAGAACCAGATCCCCTAAGACGGTCCGACGAGCTACATGGTCATGATTGGTGGTTGTACCACAATCGTTGCAACAAGACTGGAGGAGAGAGTTTTTGGTATCCAAGGCTTCGAGGGCTGAGAGAAGAAGACGTACAGTGGTCAATAGACAGATTGGTGGTAACTAAAAACATGGTGGTTCGAACAGAAAAAGTCCCTTACTTGGTATTTGCTGGGTTAAGAGGGACTAGACCATATGCTCCAGGTCGAGTCCTAAGGCAACTAGGAGGGAAACAAGAGTTACCCCAGATTGCAAATATGAAGAAGTTCGTAACTGACCACGAGAATGGGCGAGTTGCATTTGCTGAAGACATGCGTAGGATGTGGAGATCTCGAAGAGTGTTGGGTGAGCCTGTACCAGATAGGTTTCGTCCAGAATGTTCGGGGGAGTACAAAGAATGGTTAAAAAAGAGTCTCGCAGGAACTATTGAGCCTGGTCCAAACGTTCCTCACATTATTGCCGATGTTGGAGCCAAACATCAAGTCCGACTTCACCGCCTTCAAGAGAAGTTTGATAGGAGTGAATTAGAGCATCAACGTCGTCACTCAGAAGACGCCAAAGTCATAGCTCGATTGAAACAAGAACTACGAAGAGCCAGACAGTGCATGACAGAGTTAGATGATAGCATGGAACAACAGATTCAGTCGATAGAGGGGTTCAGACATCAAGAAGGAGCTCGATTGGCGAGAGATCATCTCTGGGCGAACAGATATGCCGTGTGGGAAGAGGTCAACATCGCCAAGAGGACCAGACTTGGCGAAGGATCAGAGGAGGCTTGAATTTTACCATCCCCTGCGTGGGACTGTTTTATCTGTACTTTGTTTTGTAATTTATTTTCAGGACTATTTCTCTGTTTTATGTTTGTCAGACATTTTGGATGCTATTAATGAAGTACTTTTGGGGATAATAAATCGGGTTTAAAAAAGCATATGCATCCTTCAATCGTTAGGCCCACCCTTGGTATAAAAGGGTTACAAGCATGTTTAGGACGCAATATATGTGTGTTTAACTGCTTATGTGTTATGTTGCTATGAACGAGGATATCGTAAACTTACTCCTATCCAGAAATTTTCCCAAAAAAAAATAGATAGAAGCCACTGTTACAAAATGTCCGACCAAAATTTTCCGAGTCTTAAGTTTCTCACTCAAAAAGACATCTCTCATACGACAAATCCTAAACATTACTCTATTGTCTCAGGAAAAGCAAATCACTGCTATGGATAAGAGTAAGAATATCCAGATGAGGCTCACTTGAGAGGAGTTACAAAGAGAGATAGAACAAATCACACAAAAGATTGAAGAGGTCAGAGAGGAGGGGCTTAGGGTCGAAGTTGCCACGTCAGTCTACAAAGTTGCGACTGCGACTGCGACACTGGACGAAGAATTGATGTCAAAAGAAAAGAGGAAGGAAAGTATTGAGGAAGAAAAAGAGGATCTAAGCCAAAAATTGGACATGCTTCGATTACAGATTCAAGAAAGAGAGGCAAGAGAAGCGGAGATAGATTCGGAAACCGCGAGTCTGTTGGCCAAAAATGTGTCACTAGATGAAGAACTTAAAGCGAAAATGACTGAATTCATCGCTATGAAAGAAAGGATGTCGGCATTAAGGAAGAAGAACAAGGCGTTCCACCACGACATGATAGACAAACTTCAGAAAATGCGCGGAAAATACTCTATCCGTGAGCAAGGGGCCAATAGTGGTCCCGACAATGCTCACCCCGAATTGACTGAGGAGGACGACGGTGAGGAAATCGTCTACAAGCCTCCATTTCTGGGTCATCTGAAAGGAAGAGAGTGACGCTGCAACAAGAAGAAAAATGACTAACGTGTCATCATCATGTTATCTTTTAAGAATTCCAATGTTGTCTTTCAATTTCCTTGTAACCGTAATGAAAGAATGAATGAAAATATTTTATCCCGAACTCGAACTACGTTGGGCCTGAATTCTCCTTGTGAGATACGTAGGCAGCCTCTCCCGTCCCGGCCCCTATCTTTAAAAATTTTAATTCTACTTCATGTTACGAAAGATACGCAGATCAGATCAACAAACTTCAAAAAGCAGCTGCAAGAAAACCTTAGCTCAACGCGATTTGGCCTTTCTGAGACAATGTCAAATTAAAAGAGCAAGCAAATACCTGCTTGTAAAAAAAAATAAAAAAAAATCTGTTTTCGTCCTTACTTGTGGGTTAAAGATATCCTCAAACAAAGCAACTTGTGTGTTTATCTGCTCTCTAAGTGATATTATGCATTTTGTACTCTAAATCTGCACTGACAAATCTGCCTTTGAGTTGTTTCGCTTCTCAGGTACTTTTAAACTGATCTGTGTCGATCAAAGCTGGCAGATCATCCCTACTTCACCAGATCGAAAGGTCCTACAGATTCCTTCCCTAAATAAAATTCAGACAGAGGAAAGACAGTCATGGGAGACAACAACGACGAAGTAAGTCTTACTGACGTTGTGGTGGCTCAGCCCACCGTAGCGGAACAGAACGAACTGATCATGCAGCTGATGCAACAGATCGCTGAAATGAGAGTAGAAATGCAACAAAGACAAGATATGCCTCCACCTGGATTTGGTCCTAATATTGCTGATAGAAGACCTCCGATCTACTTCCCTTCATCAAATACGGATCCAACTCAGAATCAGCCTTTTACACCTGTGCATAATCCGTCTGTGATAGATCTAACAACCCAAAAACCCCAATACACTTCTGTATCTTACCAAACTCCATCGTTTCTTCCAAATAACCACCCTCAAATTCCACCCCATCCTCAGAATACTCAAACCACCCCACCGCCACAAAATCAAAACCAAAATCAAAATCAAACTGCCTTCAATCCCCAAACACCTCATCACCATTTAAATCAGAACACCAATCCTCAGGCTTACCCACAGAACTACCAGACCGCCCAAAATGTTCCAAGTCCCTCTATAGCCCCACCCCTCCCAAAAAGAGCCACCTTCCAAGTTCCCGTTCTTGCCGAGCACGAGGTGCACGGTTCTGAGTTGGATCACTATGAAGAATAGGAAAGAGAATGGAAGGCAAAGAAGGATGCGAAGATCGATATAAAAAAGGAAATTAAAAGGGCTATGAAAGAGCTACAATGCATCCCAGACGTCGTGGGACTCAGTTACGAAGATTTGTGCATCCACCCAGATTTGAACCTTCCCGAAGGGTTCAAAATTCCAAAGTTTGACACCTTCGGGGGAGTAGGCAACCCCATGGTTCATCTAAGAGCATATTGTGACCAGCTCGTGGGAGTTGGCGGGGATGAGGCCTTGTTGATGCGGCTTTTCAGCCGAAGTCTATGTGGGGAGGGCCTCGAGTGGTTTACGTCACACGAAACCAGGCAGTGGCCCAGTTGGAATGCGCTGGCCAAAGACTTTATTGACCGATTTGCATACAATGTTGAGATAGTTCCCGATCGGTATTCTCTAGAGAAGATGAAGCAAAAACCAACTGAAAGGTATAGGGAGTTTGCCTATAGATGGAAGAAGGAAGCAGCAAGAGTAAGGCCGCCCATGACAGAGAAAGAGATTGTGGAAGTGTTTGTGCGGGTGTAGGAGCCGGAATACTACGACAGAATCATGTTGCTAGTCGGAGCAAAATTCGCCGAGATAGTTAAAGTTGGTGAGACTATCGAAGACGGTTTGAAATCGGGGAAAATAGCCCGTGTATCCGCGTCACCTGGATCTTCAGGATTGATGAGGAAGAAAAGAGAGGAAGTTGCCGCTGTCTCGTATGGGGGAAGAAAAAAACCTAGAAACTCGTCACATTCCCAAGATAGTTCCAGGCCTTCCCCAAAGTCTCACCAAGCCTACTACCCGCAATCCAATCATCCCAATAACCATAATACTACCTCCACCTATCCAAACGCTCAAGTTCCGTTGTATCAGAGTCCACCCCTTAATCTCCAAAATCTTTCCCCCATATACCCAAATTACCCTCAATCTTACTAGATTCCATCCCCTTATCAGAATATTGCTCCCAACTGTGCCAATATACAGTCGAGTTACTGAGCACCATCACCCGTTTATCAAGTCCAAGCTCCATTATATCAAAAAACCCTCCCGAATTACCAAGCTCCATCGCCAAATTATCAAACAAACCCTTATCCTAGAAGCCAAGCTCCTCGTCCGAATACCCGAAATTATCAGCAGGTGCCTCCCCCTCAGCAAAGTGGTTATGACCCTTCCCAACCCAGATTTGAAAAAAGGCCCCCAAGGAATTTCACTGCACTTGCTGAAAGCCGAACCAAACTATTTGAGAGACTAGCCGCGGCTGGATACATCCACCCTATGGGTCCCAAGCCCGTGGATGTTAATTCAAAGTTCTACAAGCCATATCAAAGATGTGCTTATCATTCCAACAGTGTTGGACATGACACGGAAGATTGTATCAACCTTAAGCACAAAATCCAGGACCTGATCGATCAGGAGGTAGTTTCTCTCCAACCGGCGGCACCAAATGTCAATACAAACCCGTTGCCGAATCATGGAGGGGGCAATGTTAATATGATTGAAACGGATGAAGACGGATGTGGAACAAAGATAATTACCCCCATTGTGCATGAGGACTTGGAAAGGGCTGTCGCTTCTTTAAGCGTCAAAGAAAAGAGAGAGTTTGTTATTTTGACACCTACAAAGGTTGTTGCCTTGGTGCCATCAGAAACTCTCGTCAAGCCTAAGTTTGTTATTGAAACTGCTGCTGCTCAAGGCATGACCAGGTCTGGAAGGTGTTATACTCCTGACGAGCTTGCTCTCGGAGGACAGAAGAAGGACCAGGCTAAGAGGCCGATAAGCGAAGGAGAAGCGGAAGAATTCTGGAGAAGGATGCAACTAAAGGATTATTCCATCGTCAAACATCTAGAGAAGACTCCGGCACAGATCTCCGTATGGGCCCTGCTGATGAGCTCTCAATCACATAGGCGGGCCTTAATGAAAGCTCTCGATGACACATACGTACCCTCAGGTACAAGTAGTGATAACGTGGCTGCCATGATTCATCAAGTTATTCGAGGGCACCGAATCAACTTTTGTGACGATGAGCTGCCTATTGAAGGGAGGTCACATAACAAGGCACTACACATCACTATGATATGTCGTGAGAAGGTCATAAATCGTGTCTTGGTAGATGACGGATCCGGCTTAAATATTTGTCCATTGTCGACACTGAAGCAGTTACGTTTTGACTTGGGAAAGTTGGAGCAAAACCAAGTCAACGTAAGGGCTTTTGATGGGGTCCAAAGAGATACCTTGGGAACGGTAAATCTGGTCCTCCAAGTTGGTCCGGCAGAGTTCAGCACACAGTTCCAAGTGTTAGATATTGATACAAGTTACAACTTTCTTCTGGGAAGGCCTTTCATTCATATGGCTGGAGCTGTGCCTTCTACTTTGCATCAGATGATAAGCTCGTTTGGAGAAATGAAGAGTTGGTTATTCATGGTGAAGGGAATCGCTCTGGTAGACAGGCGCCGATTATTGATGAAGTTTCTCGGGGTACCGATTTCTATACAGTGGAGCTGGTAAATGCCACTGGTGAGGATTTGTCCCCACAGCCTCATATGCCTGCCGTGTATAAGATGATAGCCACTGTGATGCTGCAGAATGGTTTTGAACCAGGTGTTGGATTGGGAAGAAATTCCCAAGGAATTATTGAGCCTGTTACGGTCCCCGTCAAAGGAGCTAGATATGGTTTGGGGTACGTCCCCACAGATGATGATTTGAAGCTGAAAAAGAAGAATGATCAAGCATTACCTAAACCAATCCCTCATCTATATCAATCATTCCCAGTTCGTGAGCATGCAGAGGAGGAGAACCTGGGGGAAGGAATCTGTGGCCTTTTTGAAGAGATAGATGCTATTATTGAAGAAGAGGTCGAGCTGATAGGATTCCGTGATGCTAAGCCCGGAGAGACGTTGCAGAACTGGACCTCCACGCCCATCCTGGTCTCCCGAACTCCTTGGTAGAAGGGCATCGTTTTATGCATGTTTAAATCGGTGGTAGTCCGGAAGAGGCCCGAGACCCACCATTTTGCATTTTCTTTTTAACTGTTTGAACTTTAAATTCCCGTCGTGATGTTTAAAAAAGCAATATGGTTCTGCCATCTCCAAAGTTTTTATCATTTTCCATTTTTATGAAAGCCTCTTTTATTTTTTAATTTGTTTATTTAACCATTTGTCATGCTTTGATTTTCTAACTTCATTTATTTATGGTTTCAGTAAGGTAAATTTTAAACTTGCCAATGTCATGTCGTGTCACGAGCTGAATGAACAAAATGAGGCAGGTGATGACGAGGTTGATGATTACGGAAAGGAAAGTGAGGAATCAGAGTATGTTGCCAAGGAATTTCGTCAGTTTGAAAATCAGTATAAACCAAATTAAGAAGAAACTGAAACGGTAAACCTGGGCAACCAAGAGTGTGTCAAAGAGGTTAAAATCAGCACCCACCTAAATGAGGTTCAGAAGGAGAGCCTGGTTCACTTGCTTGCCGAATATAGTGATGTGTTTGGTTGGGAAGTCGGTGATATGCAAGGGTTGAGTACCGATGTTGTATCTCATAAGCTACCGATTAACCCAGAGTTCGAGCCGGTGAAGCAAAAAACTCGAAAATTCAAGCCTGAACTGAGTTTGAAGATTAAGGAAGAAATCACCAAGAAAATAGAGTACCGATTGGTGGAAGTAACACAATATCCAACCTGGTTGGCCAACGTCGTTCCGGTCGCCAAAAAGGACTGGAAAATCAGGATTTGTGTTGACTATAGAGATCTCAACAAGGCTAGCCCGAAGGATAACTTTCCGTTGCCGAATATTCATATTTTGATTGACAACTGTGCCAAACATGAGATGCAGTCATTTGTGGACTGTTATGCAGGTTATCACCAAATTTTGATGGATGAAGAAGACGCGAAAAAGACAACTTTTATTACATCGTGGGGTGTATATCACTACAGAGTGATGCCATTTGGCCTCAAGAATGCTGGTGCTACCTATATGAGGGCTATGACGACCATATTTCATGACATGATTCATAAGGAGATTGAGGTATATGTAGATGATTTCATAATCAAGTCCCGCGAGAGTTCAGACCACTTGATGCATTTGAAGAAGTTCTTTGATCGTTTGTGTCATTACAACTTGAAATTAAATCCCGCTAAATGCGCTTTTGGAGTTCCAGCCGGCAAGTTGTTGGGATTTATATTCAGTAGAACGGGTATAGAGCTCGATCCTTCTAAAATTAAAGCAATTCAAGAGTTACCTCCGCCGAAGAGGAGAAAAAAGGTGATGAGTTTCTTAGGGAGGTTGAACTACATTAGTCGATTCATAGCTCAATCGACCGTGGTGTGTGAGCCTATCTTCAAGCTGTTGAAGAAAGACGCTCCGACGAAGTGGACTGAAGAGTGTCAGACTGCTTTTGATGCTATCAAGAACTACTTGTCAAATCTGCCAGTATTGGTCCCTCCGCGAGAAGGGAGTCCTTTGTTGCTATATTTGTCCATATCAGATAGTGCATTCGGATGTGTGCTCGGTCAACACGATGAGACAGGGAAGAAGGAAAGAGCTATCTATTACATAAGCAAGAAGTTTACCCCATATGAGTCTCGTTACACTCTGTTGGAGAGAACATGTTATGCTTTGACTTGGCTTGCTCAGAAATTGAGACATTACTTGTCTTCTTACACTACATATCTCATTTCCAGAATCAATCCGTTGAAGTATATTTTCCAGAAGGCGATGCCAACCGGAAAGTTAGCTAAATGGCAAATGCTGTTTAGTGAATTTGATATTGTGTATGTGACTCAGAAGGAAATAAAGGCACAGGCCTTGGCTGATCATCTTGCAGAAAATCCTGTTGATAAAGAGTATGAGCCGCTTAAGACTTATTTTCACGATGAAGAAGTGTCATTTGTGGGTGAAGATATTTCTGAAGCATATCCTGGGTGGAGATTATTCTTTGATGGAGCGGCGAATCACCAGGGAAAAGGTATTGGGGCAGTTCTAGTGTCAGAATCTGGTCAGCACTATCCCATGGCAGCTAAGCTCCGATTTAATTGCACGAACAACATGGCCGAATATGAAGCTTGTGTTCTTGGTTTGAAAATGGCCATCGACATGAATGTCTACGAGTTGCTCGTCATTGGAGATTCAGACTTGTTGATTCATCAAGTTCAAGGAGAATGGGCTGTGAAAAACCCGAAGATCATACCTTACGTACAGTATGTACAGAAGTTATGCAAGAGATTTCGTAAGATCGAGTTCAGACATACTCCCAGGATACAAAATGAGTTGGCCGATGCTCTTGCCACCTTCGCTTCAATGATTAAACATCCGGATACTGACTATATTGATCCACTGGATATAGACTTGAGAGAACATCCAGTTCATTGTTCACATGTTGAGGCAGAACCTGACGGTTTACCATGGTATTTCGATATAAAGAAATATTTGGAGTCTGGTATTTATCCAGAAGATGCTACATCCAACCAAAGGAAGTCGATACGCCGCATGGCCCTCAATTTCTTTTTAAGTGGAGAAGTCCTTTATAAGAGAACTCCGGATTTGAGTCTTCTAAGATGTGTCGACGCTGTTGAAGCTGAGAAGCTTATCAAACAGATACATGCTGGAGTTTGTGGAATGCATATGAACGGGCTCACTTTGGCAAGGAAGATCCTTAGAGCCGGGTATTTCTGGATGACTATGGAGAATGATTGTTGCAAGTTTGTGCAGAAGTGTCATAAATGTCAAGTGCACGGTGATTTGATACGAGTGCCGCCTCACGAACTTAATGCTATGAGTTCACCTTGGCCGTTTGTAGCTTGGGGCATGGATGTCATCGGTCCGATAGATCCAGCCACTTCTAATGGACACAGATTTATTTTGGTCGCCATTGATTACTTCACCAAGTGGGTGGAAGCAACTTCTTATAAGTCAGTAACCAAGAAAGTTGTAGCTAATTTTGTTCGCAACAATCTGATATGCAGGTTTGGAGTACCAGAATCCATCATTACTGATAACGGTGCAAATCTCAATAGTCACTTGATGAGAGAGATATGTGAGCAATTTAAGATTACTCACCGAAACTCGACCGCTTATCGTCCTCAAATGAATGGAGCTGTAGAAGCCGCCAATAAGAATATCAAGAAGATCCTGAGGAAAATGATCGACAATCACCGTGATTGGCATGAAATGTTGCCATATGCTTTATTGGGTTACCGAACGACTGTCAGAACGTCGACTGGAGCTACTCCATACTTGCTAGTGTATCCAAGAAGCTGAGCTAAGCAATGCCGAATGGGTTAGCAAGAGAATTGATCAGTTAACTCTGGTCGATGAAAAGAGAATGGTTGCCGTTTGTCATGGTCAACTATATCGACAGTGAATGATTCGTGCTTTCCACAAGAGAGTCAGAGCCAGAATTTTTGAAATCGGTCAATGGGTCCTTAAGCGCATTTTTCCTCATCAAGACGAGTACAAAGGAAAATTCGCACCAAATTGGCAAGGACCCTATGTGGTTCGTAAAGTATTATCTGGAGGTGCATTGGTCCTGTCGGAGATGTATGGCACCGCGTGGCCAAAACCGATCAACTCAGATGCTGTCAAGAGATACTACGTGTGAAGATTTGGTTTGCGTTTCTACTATTTTCTTGTAATTCTTCATTTGCTTGTATTTGCTTTGTTTTAAAATTTTATCCCTCTTGTAATGAACTACGTCTGACCTGAATTCTCAAAAATGAGATACGTAGGCGGTCTATGTCGGCCTCGGTCACCCCATTTTATCCCCTTTAATTATTTCTTTGCATTTGAACTACGTTCGACCTGAATTCTCAAGAATGAGATACGTAGGCGGCCTATGTCGGCCTCGGTCGGTTTCTTTGTAATTTTCTTATTGATGTTAGACTTGAGGGGAACTACGTTTGACCTGATTCCCGTCTCAACGGGATACGTAGGCGCCACAAGGGTTCGGTCATATGTCCCGTAAGATTGCTATTTTTCTCTACAACAGAAACTGGGACAGAATTTTTGAGAGGGACTCAAAAATTCTCAAGAAAAGATTTTCCCTCAAGCAAGTCAAGACTGAAAAATACTTCAAAATTGCAACTGGGACAGAATTTTTGAGAGGATCTCAAAATTCTATGATTTACTTACCGACAGTTGAAGATAAGCCATAACTTGTAACTGGGACAGAAATTTTGAGGATGTCCTCAAAATTTCAACATGGGTTTATCGATAGTCTGGAGTGATTTTGAATACTCCCCAGCGAACATCACACTCAAAGAAGTTCGCTAAGCCTGACATGACATGACACTTGGCAGTGACTTTTTTTTTTCAAAATACTACTTCTCGAAATTTTTTTTTATTATTTTTTTTTTATTTTTTTTTCTAAAGATTTTCCTTTTATGTTTCATTTGTTTTGGCATAAAATATTTTGTCTTATCTATCAAGAGTTGGGAGATCGGGAAGATCAATCGGAGATAGCAGGACGAGGAGCGGACGATAAAGAATTGACACAGATCAGTTCGTCTTAAAACTAACAATTTTTCTGTGGATGTAGGTTTATATCTTTGCTTTGGTATCAGTAGATTCCTCCGACCGATAAATATAGAGGAGTCAAGGGAAGAGAAAACTCTCCCTACATTAATAGTTTTCCTGGATCGCAGGAAGCATGTTATATTGCCGACGTCGGAGGCTTGGGAATATGATTTGTTTATTTCAGTCAATTCCCAATAACATGAAGTTCATAAGGAACATCAAGCTAGATTCGAAGTTGAATCAAGCGAGGAAGAGTGTACGGTTGCCGTAAAAGACGTCATTTGCATCATAATGTCTGATATGATATATACATTATCCGGAAGGTTTATTTACTTTATTATCGATAAAGATGGTACATTACCTCAAGGGGTCATTTATATTGTTGCCGATCAAGACGATATACTATCCGGAAGTTATTTTACCATTATCGTCAATTAAGACGACATGATTATCCACAAGACACTCAGAAGATCGCTATGCTGCTCGATTTAAACATTATCTTCATTTGGTACCAAGGATGACATCAAGAGTTAATATCCATGCATCGCGAGTCAATATTCATACATCGCAGAAGAGCATGCATCGCGGAAGAGCATGCATCGCGGAAGACCATGCATCGCGAGTCAATAATCATGCATCACGGAAGACCATGCATCGCGAGTCAATAATCATGCATCGCGGAAGATCATGTATCGCGGAAGATCATGCATCGCGGAAGAGCATGCATCGCGAGTCAATAACCATGCATCGCGGAAGAGCATGCATTGCGGAAGATCATGCATCGCGGAAGACCATGCATCGTGAGTCAATAATCATGCATCGCGGAAGACCATGCATCGCGAGTCAATAATCATGCATCGCGGAAGATCATATATCACGGAAGATCATGCATCGCGGAAGAGCATGCATCGCGAGTCAATAACCATGCATCGCGGAAGATCATGCATCGCGGAAGATTATGCATCGCGGAAGAGCATGCATCGCGAGTCAATATTCATGCATAGCGGAAGATCATGCATCGCGAGTCAATACTCATGCATCGCGAAAGATCATGCATCGCGGAAGACCATGCATCGCGAGTCAATAATCATGCATCGCAAAAGATCATGCATCGCGAGTTAATATTTATACATCGCAAGAAGATTTCATACCTTGCGGAATTTATGCATTGCGAGAAGATTTCATGTGTCGCAGAAATTTATACATCACAAGAAGATTTCATACCTTGCGGAATTTATGCATCGCGAGAAGATTTCATGCCTCGCAGAAATTTATAGATCGCAAGAAGATTTCATGCCTTGCGGAATTTATGCATCGCGAGAAGATTTCATGCCTCGCAGAAATTTATATATCGCAAGAAGACTTCATACCTTGCGGAATTTATGCATCGCGAGAAGATTACATCCCTTGCAAATTTACGCATCGCGGGAAGATATTCATACCCCGCAAGTAATCATGCACTACCAAAGTAGAAGTCGTGCATTTGAAGAAGAATATTCACTTATTGGCATCAACTGCACTCTTTTAATTCATGATAAGAGTTAACAATATGAAGAACACATCGACATCAAGAGAAGCATCAGCACTGCATCATCTTTCATTTATGTTGACATCAGCATGAAGAGTACATTAACATCAAAAGAAATATCAACACTACATCAGCATTTATTTAATTTGACATCAAATCAAGAGTACATTGAAGATTGTATCGCAAACACAAGACATAAGCTTTATTTGCTTTACGTCAAACCAATCGAGTTGACGTTTGATGTCGCGGAGTACAATTAAGTGTCAACACGGTAAAAGACACTGTCTCTCATTTAAATTGCATTTTTTATGCTGATGAGTTTTATCTCGGTCTTTGTCGAGATCATCCGAAAGGATGAATTCTCCAAAACATACCACAGGTGAAGACGACATCAAAAAGGATGCAGCACAACGTGGAATTTTTTCTTAGCAGCGAACTGGGACATAGTCCAAAGAGGAGTGTCAAACTCTTAGGACGCGAGCAGAGGAGCGACTTCCACCACAATCAAACCACACCCCTATTTGAAGGCATGTGGGTTTTTCCTTAGCTTTTGTCAGTTTCGGTCTTGCACCCGGAATTTTGGTCTACCGGAAGCAAGTTTCCAATCTGAGTGACGATGCGCCAAGAGCTTTGGAAATTATGTCCGTGTAAGTTCTTACCTATGGATGTGAAGAGCTCCACCTTCATGGCTAAGAGCTTACAAGCCTCTTTTTCATGCTCAATTTTATTTGTCACTTGTCCAGAACCAAAGGTTATCTAGCATAATAGATTTCCGTTTTAACCGATCGAGTCAAACTACAAGCAGCCTGATTCCTAAGGTTTAAGGATATGTAGGCGGGCTCAATGCGAAAACTCGGTTGTTCTCCAACATCCTCCCTTAAATTCTATTTTCGGGCATTTCGATCCCTTCATAATCCGGTATCGAGGTGGCTTTCGATTTCTTTTAAAATCGTGCGTTAAATCAAGCGTGTCGAACTACAAGTGGCCTGAATTCTTATAGCCTGAGATATGTAGGAAATCCATTTCTGGGGTTCGGCCATAATTCCTAAAGTCCGTACCAAAATCCCTTTCCTAAAAGATGAAGATGAGGTAGGTCAAAACTAGTTTAGTCAATTTCATTTTCCTCAGATTTCTTGCATCAATCCAAGTAAAATGAGGGACAGTTGTTGACACCCGATTTTGACCCTCCTCGATAAATTAATTAGCGAGCTTTCTAATTCCAAACGATTTAAAATAATTAGATTTTATAAAGTTTTAAAATGTTTTAAGTTATGTTAAATTAATTTCATGATCTATTTTGCATATATATAATTATGTATATAATTAGCTTGTTTTATAAATATTCAAAAATCATATCCAAAAGATTTTAGTTTCAATTAAATATTTGATTTAAATATTTGGTTATATGATAAGTTTTATACTATAGATTGTTTAACTTATGCTTAGTTAATTATTTTATTTTGTTAATCTTAAGAAGCTTGTCGATTAATTTTTAATTAAATCATCTTATCCGAACTCGAGCTTAATTGATGAAATAAATTCAGCCCATTTTTCTTTTTTTTTCCTCTACAGATAATCGACCCAAGCCCTTTAATTTCCATCCCACTCCTCCTACCGGGCGCAGCTCCATTTCCCTTCACAAAAATGATATCAGAGAATTCAAGTTGACCCCACCAGCTCTTCTTCTTTTGGCGGAAATCCAGAACCTTGCTAAACATTTTCAGCGCCTCAACGACTCTTTCCCCCTCTTCAGTTGTACAACTCTCTCACCAGCTGTATCTCTGCGAGTTTGTCCTTGCAGCAGACGCTTTTTCGTCCCCTTAGGCATGAGATGATGCCACATCAAGCAAGAAGGATGGATCGTCGATCCCGACCGTCCACGTCGTTGGCCTCGTCCGTATTTACAAAGATAAGGACGAATCTCATGGAAGGGAAGTTTTTTTTTTCTCTTTAAGGAAGAGTGATTTCAAATTTTAGAGGGAGAGGTGAGTACCCGGTTTTACCCTCGGTTTTCCGCTCCTCTTCCAATTATGAAACCATAATTTTCCCTATAAATATCCTCTTTCCTTCATTTGCCTGGGGTTGTTGATTTTAGATAGAGAGAAAATTTTCAGAAGAGCTTCGGAGATTTTTTTCTTAAGCAGTCGTAACTCATCTATAAAGACATGGCTTAAAGAAAAAAAAAAGGGATAGAGGGAGTCTTGTTTGAGTGAGAACGTTGGTGTTCTAATCGAATTTTTTTTACTTTGATAAAAAGTCCCTGTGTCGGAGAAATATACAGAGCTAGCTCTTGTAGAAAATAGGGCCGAGTTATTTCGTGTTCGTTTCTTCGGAATAGAGATTGTAGTCCGTTCCTGCCCGTTTAAGTCTCACTTTCGCTGCTCCGGAAGAGGTAAACCCACCACTACTTTGTTTATCTCGTAACTCCATTTGTTGTTGTTTTATTTGCTGTTCAATCTTTCTCTGTTTTCTTGTGTTCATAAGCTGAGATTTGGTTAAATATTTCAGTAATGGTTCATATCCCTGTTGTTTCTTTTCGTTCATGTTTTCATTTTAAATGGTTTGGCCTTCTTGAAAATTCATCCTGTCTTCCGTCAGCCTCGCTATGTGGTTGTGATGTGTTTTGTGCCCGTCTTCGACAAAAGGAGTAGTCATGTCTCCATTATGCGTTTTAGAAAACATCTAAGTATTGAGATACTGTGCATATGGCCTCTTGGCAAATATAGGCTGATTATTATTTTAAATATGTCTCTCTTTATATTAGGATTAGATTAAGGAGTATATATATTTTTTTATTTTTTATTTTTTTTATTTCTTTTTATTTTTTATTTTTTTGTCTTTTTTTTTATTTTATTAAGGGTAATTGCCATATGTTTTTTTTTCTCTCTTATATGTGTGTATCTGTTCATGGAGTTCATAGAGCATTAGGAAGGTGTTGATCGATTCCCTTTAAAGATCAACTGCTTCTAAGGTCAATAGATGACACTTAATTTTATATTTCTCGTATGCTTTATCATAAACAGAAAATAGCATTTTAAATAGCTTAGCATTGTATTTATTTTAAGTAAAGCTTTAAAAGTCGTATGCTTCCTTAATTTATTTACAGAGATTGTGGTTTATTTTTCACATATTCAAAGTTTTATAAGTTTGGTACTAGCAATAAATCTTTCAGTTCGAGCGTGAAGGTCTTAATCGGAGTATTTTTTTTGCTACTTATTAAGCTTGAAATTTGGATATTTCTAGCCATGAGAAGCAGGCTTTAGTCATATTTGCTACCTGCTATTCATTGTTGAAAAAAAAAATTGTGCATGCTTTAATCATATTTGCTACCTGCTATTCGTTGTTGAAAATCTGTTTACTATCGGATGTTTACTGTAGCTTAATGTGAGGTTAAAGTCTATTTATCACGTTAGGTTGGTGTTAGTTTAAAATAGACTTCATGAAGCTTCTACGGTGATTTATTCGTTTAATTTATCACATTCTTTACTATTTATTTGAAATTTTATATATCCAAGGTTAATTTCTTTACTTCGTATATATATATATATATATATTTTATTTCTGAGCCTACTGTAAAGTTTTGTTTTTGCTCCATTCACTCCTTGAGTTCGAACCCATCGAACGTATTTAGTCCTTTCAAGTGCTGACCTAAGGTTTGTGTGAGTATGGTTGTTAACTAACAGTGAGTCATTTGGGACACTTATGCATTTCTCGTTCCACCCAATTCTCATTGTGATTTGTATGTTATTATTTAATAGTGCGATCCTATATGCTTTGTTTCTTTGGTGCTTTGCCTTTAGTATTCACCAGTGATCTGTGCATTATCATTATTGTGTTCCCATATAGTTCATACATGTTTTAACTCTAGCTAACTCCCTTAGGAATTAACTTTCGGGAAGTATGCAAAATTTGTTGATCGATTCGCTCTCTAGTTATTGCTCGTAACCCCTTTATCCTCGTTTCTCTTTGGCTAGATTTGTTGTTAGTTTGTCAGTGTTTTTTTATGTAAGCTAAAAATTTCTTCGTTTTAGCATTTGTGTCGGTTAGACTATTCACTAACTCTCTATTCCCAATTTCTCTGTGTCACATGTGAAACCGGCGTGAGTTCGCTAAGGACTCGTCATTTGCATTTCGAGAAATACGTAAATGCTTAACTCTCCTTTAATAGAGTCAAGCTCGCCCTCAAAATTGGCGAACAGGTTCCCAAAATTGAAGAACATAGAATCAATTGAAGAGTTGAAAAAATTGGGTCATTAGGATCCAAAATTTGTTTTAAGTCTTGTATTTTATTATGTAACGGGCCTAAGCCCTTATCGTTCTTTTTAGTATTTTTGTTTAGAGTAGGACAGGTACAAAATGGTTCGAAACCCTAAAAGAAAAATGGGTCAAAAACCCGATACAGGTGGGTCCAAAATTCCGGTCAAGGCGGACAGAAACCCGGATTTGGACCCTAGTCTCTTTCCCTCTCTTTATCTGCTTTCAAATATTTAATTGCTTTAATTGTTGTTTAGTTTAAAAGTTAGAAAAAATTCGAATCCCCGGAAATGCCGTAGATGTTTTATCGACTTAAAAATTAAAGTAATTTTGCAAAGCAAAGTGATCTAAAAAACCAAGTAAATATTTTACTCTCTACTTCTAAGTGTTTTTCAAGTCAAGTTAAAAACAAATTTTTAAGCCAAACTATGTTAGTTGATGGAAAACCGTTTTAGACAGATGTTTTAGGTGCCTAACACCTTTCTAAAACATTAATTTGAATTCCCGAACCCCCTTAATTGTTTTTCAATTGATTTCATCTGTTTGAAGTCTTTTGAAAACAAGTTTTCTTGATTTTTCTTAAAAAATTAAGTGGCGACTCTCAAAAAGTCGAAAACTTATTAATTCTTATTTTTTGATAAAACACTTATCATTTATTCATAATGCCATGAAAGTGATACTCAACCTTACCATGCTTAGTTAAGTTTAAGGAGGAATGTCCTTCTCCTCACATACTTATATGTCTCATGAGTTCTTACACAAGCAATGCACAAAGGTCAATTCACTATAAAATGGGAATTTCTCAACTTTTAACCAAAACATGCTCAAACTTTCTCCCTAGTGAAGTCAAAATGGTAATTCACACCACGCACATACCCGCATTAGGAAGTCATTTCACGACATTTCAATTTATAGCATAACACTAGCCTTTATGAGCAAGCATCGAATTGAGAAAGTAACACAATTTATAGGCACACACAAGGGCACTTAGCTAAACATGTCTTCACCTTTCAAGAGTGAGCCTAGAATCATATATTCAAAACCATAGAAGTCACATAATTGCCAAGAGACTCTACATTTTTCATTTTAAAGAGGCTCAATTTCTCCTTATAAGGCTATACCTTACACCTCAAAAGTGACTACAACCATGTTTCTTATTTTATCTCATGATTTCAAATGCAAACCTGGCATGTTAAGATGCCCAATCGACATGAAAAAATATTTATTTGATCAAAAATTCCTTTTCAAGTACTTTAGAATCTTCAAAATACTCTTAAGATAGTGTCAATCAAGACATACCAAATATATTAAGGTCATGCAATTCATACTTTATTCCAAGCTCCTATCATGAACAAGCTTACTAAGCATTCATTAGATTCAAGCTCAAGTAAGAATAGAAGAAAAAGGTAGAAATATCTACAACTTTACTACTCCATCACCATCCCCCACTTTGGGTAAACCCAATTGTAACAACCCTAAAAATGGATAAGGTAAGTAATTCTTAATGTGTCAAGAATGCCTACGATTAGATCAGGGTTCACACGGGTTGATGCGTGTAGAACCAGACCTCGGAACCCTTGCTACAGCTAAGCCAACTAACTTGGGGATTTATTTGAGCTTGGAAAGGTTGGGTCCAACCATGTAGAGCTCTCGAATACGAAGATTTACTCGAATGAGTCTTTACCAGACTTAAAAAGGGAAAATCTTAGGTTTGGAGGGTCTAGGGGTAAAATGGTCATTTTCCAAGCTAAGGGTAGTATCGTAATTACCCTAAATATGTAATTAATTATTTAATTAATAAGATGGAGGGGAATTTTGGGGAGAGAGGGTCGAAAATTGGTCTTTGAGGCAAAATCTTGCTCCACCCGGGTTCGAACCTAGGTGGGAGCAATGATTTAATGTGGTTTTTTTTATTGGTGAATTAATTTAATAAATTAATAATTAGTGGCTTATTTAAGAAAAAGGAAAATCAGATTTTTATTATTAATTATTATTTATTTATTAATTAAGGTGTTTTATTTGACTAAGTCTCCTAGTTGACTAAGTCTAAACTACTTCACCTCTTTTAACTCTCTCTCACACTCATTTCTCTCACGTTTCTCCACTCTTTTTACGTTCTCTCTGCCAAAAATACAAGAGTTGATCAGCAACTAAACGTTCTTGAAACTTGAAGAACTTTCACGTTAAAAACTTATTCAAAACATAACCAAAAAACGTTAGGCAAAGAGAGGAGTTTTTCCGTCGAGTTAGTGTTGAAGCTTTTGGACTTAGACAAAATTTCGGAGAAGGTTTGGGCAGAAAGTTCAAGGTTTGAACGTCAAAATAAGGTATGGGTTTTCTCTCTTGGAATCTTTCTACAAGAGAAATTTCTTTCTACAAAATTGAACGTATGAAACTAGGGCTGTCCCCTTTATTGTTGAATTCCTTGTCCCTAGTCTCCTTCAGATTTCAATCTAAATTAGGTTAGAAATCATGTTTTTGGTATGGTTGCTGGTAGCTAAGTGTGAAATATGATGTTCTTTGTGATTTTGTGTTAGGAAATAGCAAGCATGTTCAATGATGTCAACCGAAAATGATGTGGTGCAATGTGTAAAATGTTTGTTGTTGTTCTCCGCTTTGAAGTCTTAAAATGGCTTGTGTGATGATTGGAATTATTGTGCATAAGGTGTGTAAATTGTGATGTTTAAATGAAGTGTAAGGTGGCTGATCTTAAGTGGAAAAATCTAAGCTAAAACAACAATGAATCTACACCTAAAAACGCGTTAAACAAATTGTGAAAATACCACAAAACGAACGTATGAATTTTATTAAATAAAGGCTAGAAAATTTAATAAAATTTCCAGCACTTGGTGATGGAGTTTTCGGCCAGAATACTTGAAGTTTGAAAATAAATTTAAAACATCTGAGGTCAGTGGGGATTGAACCCAAGACCTCACTACATGAAAGTTGGAAAAATAATGAGAGGTGTGGGATTCGAACCCACAACCTCTCGGCCAAACAAGAGAGAAAAAGGGAAATTTTAAATTAATAAAAATAATGGGAGGAGAGGGATTCGAACCCACCACCTCTTGGCTGACGGAGGAGACAAAGAGAGAAATTAAAAAGAAAATAAAGTGAGGTTGTGGGGGATCGATCCCACAACCTCACTGCCAACGCTTAAATAGTTAACTTTTAAATGAAAATAAAATAAGGAGGCTGTGGGGGTTCGAACCCACAACCTCTGTCCCAAGCGAAATAAAGAAAAAAATAAAGAGAGGATGTGGGGGTTTGATCCCACAACCTCCTGGTTAATGCGAAATGAACAGGAAAAATAACTAGGAAAATAAAAGAGGGCTGTGGGGGTTCGAATCCACAACCCCTCGGCCAAGGGAGAGATTTTCTAAAGGAAAGGAACTAAAAAGAAATGTTGATGTTGGGGCTCGATCTAGGGTCCCAATATCATGAGGACTAAAATTAAAATCAAGGAAAAATGTTAATGTTGTCCAAGGGATTCGAACTTGGGTTCCCTTGACAGATTTCCGTATTGATACATAAATCATACGTGAATTAAATGTTCAAGAATAATTCCATCTACTTAGATCAAAATCGAAATCTTGGCATACATACAGGATGCATAAGTCTTGTACTACATAATCTTAGGAAGATATGAGTCACTTAACGAATTATGAATGAAGTCTCATGGCTTGTATGTATAGACCCATAAGTCTAGCATACGTTTAAAAATAAGTAAACCTAAGATGTATGTCATGAAATGAAGTAACCCTAGAAGGGTTAAGTACGAGTGTAAAACACACTAAATGGCCAAGTGCATTGGCATACGATGAAATGATTATTATGTAATGAAATGATGAAACCCTAGAATGGTTAAGTAAGAGTGTGAAACACACAAATGGCCAAGTGCATTCACATATAATGAAATGAACATTCACGTAAAATTGGGTGAGTAATTATAAAGAGCAATGGTGCTAATGTTAATGAATGTGGTGACAACATGATATAAGGCTAATGTGAAAGATGAGAACAATCTCAAATGAGCCTAAGTAAATGTTACCAAAACGTACTCACCTATAAGAGTGTAAAGTTAATGAAGATACCAGTCTCTATGAACACTCTAATGAAAGTATTGAGATTAACACACTTAATACTAATATTGAGATGAGAAATCATCTATTGAGCTATGATGTTCTTATACTAGAAGCCAGCTTCCATGACGTATGAGTTGAATGTAATGGAACTTTATACTGAGCACCGATAGACTAGCTATGAGAGGTGATGCCTTCTTTCGGGAAGGGCATAGGTTCACGTAACTCTCATGAAATGAGACTGTCCGGCTTGTCGGGTACGGGTCTCCTTATATCTCCTGGTCTTCGAACCTATACTGCCAATATAGGGATCTGGCGGGGTTAAATTCACATGTACGCTAGCATGCTGTGGGTCACCTTGGCCGGTGATTCCACCTCTTTTCGGTGTGTGGGAGAAACTGGATTTCATGATGCTCACATGATCTATGTCGGTTAAAGTTAAAGTTCCCAATGAATTAATGAGGCCAGCCTCAAATGATGCACATAATGAAATGAATGATACCAAAGGTGTTAGGATAGGATAATCAAGAGGTGAGCTAGACTCAAGTAATGACACTAGGTTATTCTTGATCATTGTACAACAAACCCGATGAAAGTCTTAAACTACATCCTAGGTATAGCTGTTGTTCACACTAGCCTATGAACGAAATAAAATAAAGTACGTATGAATGAATGAAGAAGACTCTGTGTTTACTAATGAAGACTCCCTAGTTGAGTTCCCATATGTTGAGCACTCATTCTGGGAAGTCTTAATGTCAAGTCCATGATACCAAGGTCTCATGGCATATGAGTAAATGATATGAAAGATGTTATCTGCTATATGTACTATGATATGTGCTATGTGTAAGATGTTATGTGTTGTGTGCAATATGATAAGTATGATGATACATGTTACTCTCATGGCATGACTTCCTAATCAAAATTTGGAAAGCTCACTGACTTTCCTAATCCTAATTTGGAAAGATCACTGACTTTCCTAATCAAAATTTGGAAACTCACTAACTTTCCTAATCCCAATTTGGCATGTCCACTGATTTGACTTTCCATAATCATGTTGTTAGGAAAGAGCTATTCTTACTCATGAATGTCCTTGGTGTGTGCTTGCATACACACATACTTAGTACAAGTGTGTACTAATCCCATAAAACTCCATATTCTTAGGTGCAGGCACAGGTGGACGCTAGAGTTTACAGGTTGACGTTGCAGCTATCCGGACGTGGAGCTTTCATCCGTACTTGGTAGACCCTCATGCTTTCGTGGATGTATACCGTTATTATCTAGATTAGATGTAGGCTTTAGCTAGTGGAGCATGTTCCACTAGTCTTTCTTTCCACTTTCATTTCAGACTTTGTATTGGTGCGGTTTTGGCAAAAATACGTTTAATGCAATTATGAACTGTTTCTTTCATTTAATTATCTCTATATTAGATCCATGATGTGAAGTTTAAAATGTTTAGCATGAAATAAGAAAACAAAAAGTTCAAATTTTCTGCTAAAATTAACCTAGATGAAGTAAGAATGACGTATGTAGGCTTGTCTGCGACCTCTGAGAGGTCAACGACGCCGGTCTCGTCTGGGTCTAGATTCCAGTTGTGACAAAGTTGGTATCAGAGCACTAGGTTAATTCCGAGGATAATAAATTCACATCAACCACATTGAGTAGTTTCTAATTCGTGGTAGTGAAGTGCACCACTATCCTGAATGAGAGACTGCATGATGCGTAGGAAAAATTCCCTTCTTCTGATCTTATCGTGCCTTCTCTAATGTTTGATTCCTTGGTGTTATGAGCGTATCTAACATCAATTCTACTTTTTTAGAAAATGAACACAAGGAGGAACGCTGGTCGGAGAAGTGGAGAAGCAGCTGTTGGGGGCAACCAAGTTTCACCCCAGGCTCCAGCTGAACTCAAAGAGTTGAAGCTGCAGTTAAAAGATCTCACTGATAAGGGTTTCATTCAGCCGAGAATATCCCCTTAGGGCGCTCCAGTGTTGTTTGTGAAAACGAAGGATGGAACCCTTATAATGTGTATCGATTACTGGAAGCTCAACAAAGTCACTATAAAAAATAAGTATCCACTTCCCAGAATAGTCCAAGGGTCTAGTTTATTCTCGAAGATTGATCTTCGTTCAGGGTATCATCAGCTTAGGGTTAGGGATGGAGATATCCCAAAGACAGTCTTTCATACCCGTAATGGTCATTATGAGTTCTTAGTCATGTCATTTGGTCTCACTAATGCACCAGCTGCATTTATGGGCCTTATAAACCGAGTCTTTCGTGAATACCTTGATTCTTTCATCATAGTATTCATTGATGACATCCTCATCTACTCTAGGACAAAGGAAGAGCATGAACAGCATTTGAGACTAACCTTGCAGGTACTTAGACAACATTAGTTGTATGTCAAATTCAGCAAGTGTGAATTTATGATTAGATCAGTGACCTTCCTGGGTCATGTTCTGTCCCATCAGGGTGTGGAGGTGGACCCCAGGAATACTGAGGCTGTGAAGAACTGGCAAAAACCTATTACTCCCACCGATATTCGTAGATTTCTGGGATTGGCTGGTTACTACCGTAGGTTTGTGGAGGGTTTTCTTCCATTGCTGCCCCACTGACAACTTTTACTAAGAAGAAGGCCAAGTTCGAGTGGACGGAGACTGGTGAGAAAAGTTTCCAGGAGCTCAAGGACAGACTCACTTCAGCCCCGGTGCTTACCTTGCCTAAGTGTGGTGAGAATTACACTGTTTATTGTGATGCATCTAGGGTTGGATTGGGTTGTGTTCTTATGCAGGTAGGTAAGGTGATAGCTTATGCGTCCAGACATCTCAAGGTTGATGAGACAAATTATCCAACCCATGACCTGGAGTTGGCAGCTGTAGTGTTTGCACTGAAGCTGTGGAGGCACTACTTGTATGGAGTGCATGTGGATGTGTTCAAAGACCACAAAAGACTCCAGTACGTGTTCACACAAAGAGAGTTGAATCTATGTCAGCGGAGATGGTTGGAGCTATTGAAGGACTATGACATGAACGTACACTACCATCTAGGTAAAGCTAATGTTGTAGATTATTCTTTGAGCAGGATGAGCATGGGAAATACAGCCCACGTTGAGGATGAGAAGAAGGAGTTAGTGGAAGATGTGCACAGACAGGCCAGACTGGGTGTGCGGTTAGTTGACTCTACTAGTAGGGGTGTTTCAGTTCATCCTAGTTCTGATTCATCCTTAGTAGTTGAAGTCAAGAAGGGTCAGCATCTTGATCCTGTGTTGATGGAGCTGAAGGACTCAGTGTTTATAAAGATGAATGAGTCTTTTGCTTTGGGAGGTGACGGCATACTTAGGTACCAGGACAGGTTGTGTGTACCAGATGTGGATGATTTGCGAACCAGGATCATTGCAGAGGCCCATGGTTCCAGATATTCCATACATCGAGGTTCCACCAAGATGTATCATGATCTTAAGCAGATCAATTGGTGGGATGGCATGAAGAAGGACATTGCAGAACATGTGGCCAAGTGTCCTAATTGTTAGCAGGTTAAGGCAGAACATCTTAAGCCTGGCGGTCTTACTCAGATTATTGAGGTTCTGACTTGGAAATGGGAGGCCATTAATATGTACTTTGTGGTTGGTCTTCCGAGGACTAAGATACAACATGACTCCATATGGGTTATTGTGGAAAGGATGACTAAGTCTGGCCACTTTATCCCTAAGAAGTCTACTTACACAGCCGAGGATTATGCGAGACTCTACACTGATGAGATTGTGAGATGGCATGGGATTCCTTTGTCTATCATTTCAGATAGGGGAGCTCAGTTTACTTCACATTTCTGGAGATCTTTCCAGAAGAGCTTGGGCACGCAGGTAAAGCTTAGTACTGCCTTTCATCCTTAGACTGATGGGCAGGCAGAGCGCACCATTCAGACATTGGATGACATATTAAGAGCGTGTGTGATTGACTTCAGGGGTAGCTGGGATGACCATTTGCCTTTGATAGAGTTCTCGTATAATAATATCTATCACTCCAACAATGGGATGGTACCGTTTGAGGAACTATATGGTAGGAGGTGTAGATCTCCAGTTGGGTGGTTCGAGCTTTGAGAGTCATCCATTTTGGGTCCAGAGATCATTCATGAGGCCTTAGAGAAGGTCAGAGTGATTAGGGACAGGTTGGCTACTGCCTACAGTCGGCAGAAGTCATATGCAGATAACAGAAAATGGCCCTTAGAGTTTGATGTTGGTGACCAGGTCTATCTGAAGATATCACCTATGAAGGGGGTGATAAGGTTTGGCAGGAAGGGGAAGTTGAGTCCGAGGTATGTTGGGCCATACGAGATCCTACAACGTGTGGGTGAGGTGGCCTATGAGTTGGCATTGCCTGCGGAGCTAGATTATGTCCATCCAGTCTTTCATGTATCCATGATAAAGAAGTGCCTAGGTGATCCAGCATCGATTCTACCTGTGGAAGTTTTGGGGGTCGATGAAGACTTGTCCTATGAGGAGGTACCTTTTGAGATCTTAGACAGACAAATCAAGCGGCTGAGGAACAAGGAGATTGCCACAGTGAAAGTATTGTGGAGAAATCATCTTGTTGAGGGTGCTACGTGGGAGGATGAGGCCGACATTAGATCCCGCTACCCTCATCTTTTCAGCTCTTGAGGTTAGACTTCCTACTCTTAAGTCTATGTTTCCTTATCTCTATATTTTTGTTGCTATTGCTTGACTGTGCATAGTGATTATGTTATGATCTGACTGGGATTACGCTAGATAGTAGTAGTGTCATTCGGGGATGAATTTTCCTAAGGGGGGGATAATGTAACAACCCTAAAAATGGATAAGATAAGTAATGCTTAATGTGTCAAGAATGCCTACGATTAGACCAGGGTTCATACGGATTGATGCGCGTAGAACCAGACCTTGGAACCCTAGCTAAAGCCAAGCCAACTAACTTGGGGAGTTATTTGAGCTTGTAAAGGTTGGGTCCAACCATGTAGGGCTCTCAAATACGGAGATTTACTCGAATGAGTCTTTACTTGACTTAAAAAGGGAAAATCTTAGGTTTGGAGGGTCTAGGGGTAAAATGGTCTTTTTCTAGGCTAAGGGTAGTATCGTAATTACCCTAAATATGTAATTAATTATTTAATTAATAAGGTGGAGGGGCATTTTAGGGAGAGAGGGCCGAAAATTGGCCTTTGAGGGAAAATCTTGCTCCACCCGGGTTCGAACCTAGGTGGGAGCAATGATTTAATGTGATTTTTTTTATTGGTGAATTAATTTAATAAATTAATAATTAATGGCTGATTTAAGAAAAAGGAAAATCAGTTTTTTATTATTAATTATTATTTATTTATTAATTAAGGTGTTTTATTTGACTAAGTCTCCTAGTTGACTAAGTCTAAACTACTTCACCTCTTTTAACTCTCTCTCACCCTCATCTCTGTCACGTTTCTCCACTCTTTTCACGTTCTCTCTGCCAAAAACACAAGAGCTGATCAGTAACTAAATGTTCTTGACACTTGTAGAACTTTCACGTTAAAAACTTATTCAAAACATAACCAAAAAACTTTAGGCAAAGAGAGGAGTTTTTCCGTCGAGTTAGTATTGAAGCTTTTGGACTTAGACGAAATTTTGGACAAGGTTTGGGTAGCAAGTTCAAGGTTTGAACGTCAAAATATGGTATGGGTTTTCTCTCTTGTTATCCTTTCTCCAAAAGAAATTTCTTTCTACAAAATTCAATGTTTGAAACTAGGGTTGTCCCCTTTATTGTTGAATTCCTTGTCCCTAGTCTCCTTCCGATTTCAATCTAAATTAGGTTAGAAATCATGTTGTTGGTATGGTTGCTGGTAGCTAAGTGTGAAATATGATGTTCTTTGTGAATTTGTGTTTGGAAATAGCAAGCATGTTCAATGATGTCAACCGAAAATGATGTGGTGCAATGTGTAAAATGTTTGTTGTTGTTCTCCGTTTTGAAGTCTTAAAATGGCTTGTGTGATGATTGAAATTATTGTGCATGAGGTGTGTAAATTGTGATGTTTAAATGAAGTGTAAGGTGGTTGATCTTAAGTGGAAAAATCTAAGCTAAAACAACAATGAATCTACACCTAAAAACGCGTTAAACAAATTGTGAAAATACCACAAAACGAACGTATGAATGTTGCTAATTAAAGGCTAGAAAACTTAATAAAATTTTCAGCACTTGGTGATGGAGTTTTCGGACAGAATACTTGAAGTTTGAGAAGTTTAAAAATCAATTTAAAACATGTGAGGTCAGTGGGGATTGAATCCAAGACCTCACTACATGAAAGATGGAAAAAAAATGAGAGGTGTGGGATTCGAACCCACAACCTCTCGGCCAAACAAGAGAGAAAAAGGGAAATTAATTTTAAATTAATAAAAATAATGGAAGGAGTAGGATTCGAACCCACCACCTCTTGGCTGAAGGAGGAGACAAAGAGAGAAATTAAAAAGAAAATAAAGTGAGGTTATGGGGGCTCGATCCCACAACCTCACTGTCAACGCTTAAATAGTTAACTTTTAAATGAAAATAAAATAAGGAGGCTGTGGGGGTTCGAACCCACAACCTCTCAGTCCCAAGCGAAATAAAGAAAAAAATAAAGAGAGGCTGTGGGGGGTTTGATCCCACAACCTCCTGGTTAATGCGAAATGAACAGGAAAAATTACTAGGAAAATAAAAAAGGGCTGTGGGGGTTCAAACCCACAACCCCTCGGCCAAGGGAGAGATTTTCTAATGAAAATGAACTAAAAAGAAATATTGATGTTGGGGATCGATCTAGGGTCCCAATGTCAAGAGGACTAAAAATAAATCATGGGAAAATGTAAGTGTTGTCCAAGGGATTCGAACATGGGTTCCCTTGCCCAAATTTCCGTATTGATACATAAATCATACGTGAATTAAATGTTCCAGAATTATGCAATCTACTTAGATCAAAATCGAAATCTTGGCATACATACAAGATACATAAGTCTTGTACTACATAATCTTAGGAAAATATGAGTCACTTAACGAACTATGAATGAAGTCTCATGGCTTGTACGTATAGACCCATAAGTCTAGCATACGTTTAAAAATAAGTGAAACTAAGATGTATTTAATGAAATGAAGTAACCCTAGAAGGGTTAAGTACGAGTGTAAAATACACTAAATGGCCAAGTGCATTGGCATACGATGAAATGATTATTATGTAATGAAATGATGAAACCCTAGAAGGGTTAAGTAAGAGTGTGAAATACACAAATGGCCAAGTGCATTGGCATATAATGAAATGAACATTCAGGTAAAATGGGGTGAGTAATTATGAGGAGCAATGGTGCTAATGTTAATGAATGTGGTGACAACATGATATGAGGCTAATGTGAAAGATGAGAACAATCTCAAATGAGCCTAAGTAAATGTTACCAAAACGTACTCACCTATGAGAGTGTGAAGTTAATGAAGAGAGTAGTCTCTATGAACACTCTAATGAAAGTATTAAGAATAACACACTTAATACTAATAATGAGATGAGAAATCATTTATTGAGCTATGATGTCCTTATACTAGAAGCCAGCTTCCATGACGTATGAGTTGAATATAATGGAACTTTATACTTAGCACCGATAGACTAGCTATGAGCGATGATGCCTTCTTTCGGGAAGGGCGGAGGTTCACGTAACTCTCATGAGATAAGATTGTCCAGCTTACCGGGTATGGGTCTCCTTATATCTCCTGGTCTTCGAACCTATACTGCCAATATAGGGATCTGGCGGGGTTAAATTCCCATGTACGCTAGCATGTTTTGGGTCACCTTGGCCGGTGATTCCACCTCTTATCGGTGTGGGGGAGATACTGGATTTCATGATGCTCACATGATATATGTCGATTAAAGTTAAAGTTCACAGTGAATGAATGAGGCCAGCCTCAAATGATGCACATAATGAAATGAATGATACCAAAGGTGTTAGGATAGGATAATCAAGAGGTGAGCCAGACTCAAGTAATGACACTAGGTTATTCTTGATCATTGCACAGCAAACCCGCTAAAAGTCTTAAACTACATCCTAGGTATAGATGGTGTTCACACTGGCCTATGAACGAAATGAAATGAAGTACGTATGAATGAATGAAGCAGACTCTGTGTTTGCTAATGAAGACTCCCTAGTTGAGGTCCCATATGTTGAGCCCTAATTTTGGGAAGTGTTAATGTCAAGTCCATGATTCCAAGGTCTCATGGCATATGAATGAATGATATGAAAGATGTTATGTGCTATATGTAATAAGATATGTGCTATGTGTAAGATGTTATGTGCTGTGTGCAATATGATAAGTATGATGATGCATGTTAATCTCATGGCATGACTTTCCTAATCCAAATTTGGAAAGCTCACTGACTCTCCTAATCCTAATTTGGAAAGCTCACTGACTTTCCTAATCCAAATTTGGAAAGCTCACTAACTTTCCTAATCCCAATTTGGCATGTCCACTGACTTGACTTTCCATAATCATGTTGTTAGGAAAGAGCTATTCTTACTCATGCATGTCCTTGGTGTGTGCTTGCATATACCCATACTTAGTACAAGTGTGTACTAATCCCATACAATTCTATATTTTTGGGTGCAGGAACAGGTGGACGCTAGAGTTTACAGGTTGACGTTGCAGCTATCCGGACGTGGAGCTTTCATCCGGACTTGGTAGGCCCTCATGCTTTTGAGGATGTCTACTGTTATTATCTAGCTTAGATGTCGGCTTTAGCTAGTGGAGCATGCTCCATTAGTGTTTATTTCCACTTTCATTTCAGACTTTGTATTGGTGCCGTTTTGGAAAAAATACGTTTAATGTAATTACGAACTGTTTCTTTCATTTGATTATCTCTTTATTAGATGGTTGATTTGTGAACGCCCATGATGTTAAGTTTAAAATGTTTAGCATGAAATAAGAAAATAAAAAGTTCAAATTTTTCGCTAAAATTAACCTAGATGAAGTAAGAATGACGTATGTAGGCCTGTCTGCGACCTCTGAGAGGTCAACGACGCCGGTCTCGTCTGGGGTCTAGATTCCGGTCGTGACACCAATTAAGAGAAACTTAACCCAACCTCAAGAGGATCTTAGTTTATCAACCTTCATCATCAAAAGTGATTACCAACCTGAAAGGAACTTACAGTAACTTAACAGAGCGACACCAAAGGCATGTAAAATCCTACCATCTAGGCACTCTATCCGACACTTGGGGTATGCCTAATCACCTCATTCCCTTAAACACCAAGGTCAAGGCAAGTCAAAACCAACCTTTCATACTCTTCACTCAAGAAGGTTTAACATCATTAAAAGTTTTGACTCCTAATATCACATCTAGGAGTCTACTAACTCAATCATAACCATCCCTCTAGGCCTAACACCCAAGGGTAATCCATAACACACAAGTTAGGTCATACTAGCCAACCACATAAGGTCTTCAACAATACAATAGACACAAAGGGTCATAAAATCTTAGGGGGAAAATGGAGGAGACTTAGCCATAAGGCCTCTTTCTTTTCTTTCAATACTAGAGTAAGGTAACTTCTAGGTCATTCCAACCCACATCATCACCTTTGGAGGAAACTTCCAACCATCCCTACCTAGGTACAACCTAAGCACTTCCTCAATTGGTTATGCTTAAGATCAATTCTTAAAAGTCAACTAACAACTTCTAGGTCGGTCAACATCAATTATCTCCTTCTCTTTAAGTTTTAAAGGATACATACTACCCTCTAAGACAACCTTGGGGCAAATCATAATTCCAACCTATGAATCATTTACACACATAATAAGGCAACATTTGAACCATTACATAAATACAAAGGGCAACATTGAACACTTAAATATATAAGGGTAACATGAATATTTAGCCATTTAACACACTTCTTAAAGGCATTTCAAACCTAAACCATATTTTTAGACTACCATAATGCAAAACCATTTAGCAACATGCCATTCCAAAAAGGAAGTTCAATTTAACCGTACTAACTCTTAATTAAGCGAAAATCATATCATAACATAAATCTTCACATAACATGTCATTTCCCATAGGTCTCATATATATATATATATATATATATATATATATATATATATATATATATATATATATATATATATATATATATATATATATATAGCATCACATCAACATATAATCAAAGATTCACCTTCAAACATACTCATCAAACCATAAACCAAAATAAGCATCAAAACTCACATTTTCTCCCTCAAGCGATAGAGATACCATCTCATCCAAGCAATCACATCTAAAATACCAAAGTACAAGAAAACACAAGAGAGAGATCTTATAGAGTTATGTTCTATGACACGACATGAGAATGATGATGAAGGGAAATTCTATCGTCCTAAACCTCCCGCATCATTTCATGTGTTGCGAATCACCACCAATGATACAAGACTCTACTAGATGTGGCAACACGAGACTTTGGAACCTAAAAACACTTTTACAACCTCATGTTTTGATACCACATTTTTTAGGTCCAGGGGGCACCCCCTAGAAGTAACATGACGTACTTGACCTCTCGGAGGTCTTATACAAGCCCATAGTTATCATCCATAGCATTGTCATAATAAATTTAGCACAAAATTTAAAAATTTAGCACATCATATGCTAGAAACATCACTTCCATTATATAAGAATATAAGTCATACTACATAGTTAGACTCTAAGTCTCTTTTGCCATCTTAGACTCAACTTCATAGAATAGATTAGGGACATGACCCTTTAACATCATAACATAATATTTAAGCTATTACAATACATTGAATATAAACTTGATATCGAAAATCCTTGGAACATAAGGATCCTTTAGAGACATCCTTGAGCTTGGGAATCACATATAAAGCTCTTCACCTTAGAGACATCCTTTAAGCATCCATAACCTACACTTTGGGTAAAAAGGTAGAGAAGAATGGTGGTAGTACAAGAATGCACTAAGTATGGCAACCATGAAACAACATGCATCTAAAAGGGAATTTTTACTTGAAACCATGCATCATGCCTTTCAGTGAAAACTTCATAAAACCTTGATATAATAAGCATTATACAATTCACATACTTCATATAGGCATATTCAATGGCCACACTGTCACATCCCTGGAGCACCCCCTAGAAGTAACATGGCGTATTTGACCTCTCGGAGGTCTTATATAAGCTCATAGTTATCATTCATCGCATTGACATAGTAAATTAGCGGAAAATTTAAAACTTTTCATAACACATCATATGCTAGAAAACATTACTTCATATATATAAAATATCATATTACATACTTAGACCTTAAGTGTTTTTGCCAACTTAGACTCAACAACATTATATTACATTAGGGACACTGCCCTTACTACATAAGCATAAGTATACAACTTATAAAACCTTTACAGTAAACATAAGTAGGAGATCCTTGAACTTAAGGATTCGTTTCATTGAGCTTAGGAATCATCTATCAAGCTCTTCATCATCAAGACATCCTTTAAGCATCCATAACCTACACTTTGTGTAAAAAGTACAGAAGAATGGAGTTAGTACAAGAATGCACTAAGTATGACAACCATGCAAAAACATGCATTTAAAAGGGACATTTTCTTGAAATCATACTTCATGCCTTTTTGAGTAAATCTTCATAAAACCTTTATCCAATAGCATTTATATCATTCACATACTTCATATAAACATATTCAAAGGCCAAAATTTACATAATTACATTAAGAGGTTAAAAATGCAGAAAATTTAAAATTTTTCTTCTATATATCATGAGATTTACATAGATCTCTCGCATACACATATTCATATCAAGTATACATAGACTCTTTGTATAAGAAGAATACATAGTCTTCTACTTTAATTGCGCGCGCACACACTCACACACACACAGACATATATATATATATATATATATATATATATATATATATATATATATATATATATATATAACATAGTCTCTAACCCGGAGGTCTCATCTCATAACCATCTAAACATGAGTATAACAATTGGGCATAACCCATACATCAATACAATACAACCACATATAGGCTATACAATATTTAGTACCCAAATGAAAAGGAAAGAACTAGAAGTCTTATAACTAGAACAAAACAATATCTTGATAGTGGCATTGCCCTCGGAAAGTAAGGACCTACCCAATTTGGAGAATGAGAATCCAAGTCTTCCTTCAAATTTCTTCACAAGCCCTTCAATGACCGGAACCTAAAATATTGGGAAAAAAGGGAGAAAATGGGGTTAGCACATCACTTGTACTAAGTATGAGACCATATGCACACATCATAGAAATCATGCTAAAAAGGGACATTTTATTAAAGCATGCTATTTTACAATTGAAAAAACTTATGCACATTCAAGAACCAATACAAGTCATTAATGCATACTTATTAAGTCAAGACCATGTTCATCACAAGACCAACCATACTAATTCTAGTCAAGTCAATCATGCATACCAACATAATGAAATCCAAAGTTCAGACAACACTATCAGTAAGTTATAACATCAACAAACATAGATAAGATTTCATAACAGCATAACCAAAGCAAGATATGAACCCTCATTAAGTCCACTAGTGCAATGACTAAGCAAAGCCCCATAACCTTAATCAAGTAAACCTAACAAGAACCATAACCAATGTCCAACTTCACATACTATATCATTTAGAATCATCATCATTATGATACCTTAGTAATAGAGACCAAACATATGTTCATAAGTGAAACCATCATCATATAGTATCATCAACATGTAAGATCATCATATACATATCATTTACATTTATATGCATTTACATACGTAAGAACATCCTTATAAGACTTCCTTCAAGGCTAACTAGTGCAATGTATAGGTAGAGTCTCATACCCCTACCTAGACTAAGCTAAACCCCTTAGGTTATCCTAGTTAGAGATCATTCATTACTTTATTTTACCTTTTGGGAACATCTTCCCTTAACCGACATAGACCACATAAGCTAATGTGGAATCCTCTGTCATGGAATCCTACACCAAAAGAAGGCAGACTACTTGCCAAGGTAGTACAAAAACATAAACATAGCTTCTATTGTGGATCCACTAGTTAGTATTCCTATGGGTGCATCATAGTTCAAGAACTAGGAGATGTAGTTGGGACCCTCTTTATGCTACATGTATTACAGTATCCAAATCTCAAGAGTACATCAGTGGCATGACCCAAAATTCCCCCTATAGAAGCTAGGGATAACCCTCGGACCGTGATCGGGCGTACTTGACCCTTTGGGGTCTCATACAAGCCCTTTAACTATCGTTCATTACATAAGACATGAAAAGTAGTGTGGAATTTAAAACTTTTCATGAATAATTAAATAAAAGAAGTCCTTGATAAATATTTAGAGAATTTCATCGTCACAAGCCAACTTAAAGACACGACATAGAATCTTAGGGACACGGCCCTTTACATTAAAAGAAAATACATAATAAGTCTTAATAATTAAACTAGGAAACATAGACTATGTCCTCGAATATATGAGGATATACCAAATCTTGAGAGAGTAGATTTCCCAAGCTTCAACTTCAACCTTCAAAAGATTCCAACCTATACTTATAAGGTATAGAAAAGTATGGGGTTAGTACAAACAATGGACTAAGTATCACATATGCAAAAACATGTAAAAAGGGTCATTTTAGTAAAATAAGCTTTCATGTCAAATAATTATAACATTCATGAATTTTGAAAAACAACAACATAAGAAACATCATTTAACACTTAAAGAAGAATTTCCATAACTTTATCTCAAAAACACACTTTACAGTGAACACACCAAACTTTACAATAAACCTAACTTTTCAAACGGACCTCACAAAGGTACTCTTCCCCAATAGGACTCTTAGGTCACAATAAGTGCAATGTGCGGGTACAATCCCATACTACTACTCCCACTTAGCGCTCCGAATGGATTCCCCTGAATTGAGCACGTTACAACAATTTAACCAAAAGAATACAATTACAGTGAACTTTCCCAATTTTACAGTAAACTCATCTCAACATTACAGTGAACTAATTATGACAAAACAGTGCACTAAAGACTCCAACAATGGTGAACTTCCAAGGTATTGCCAGTGAGGAAGTGAACTCATTTCCGTAGGAGTTTCCCTACCTAAGGATAATCCTAAGACTCTCCAAGGTAAGACATGAAGAAAACACCTAAACACTTTATTCAATGCACACCCAAGCGATCCTCAAGACTACCCCGTTCGGCTTACTCACCTCGGGAGAACAAGTTACCACTCAATAACAAGACATTAGGAGAACACCCAACAAAACACCAAAGACTTCTCTTTCGGAATTCCTACTTAGTGCAATGAGTAGATAGCATCCCATACCACCACCTATCCTAAGTAGTACATTCTTTTAGAAGGTTTGGCACCAAGTCTTCCCTTTCGGAAGGTTCTACTTAGTGTAATGGATAGATAGCGTCCCATAACACTACCTACCCTAAGTAGCACGTTGTTTTAGAAGACTTAGTTCATTCAATTCACATCGGTATCACATTATTTTAGAAGACCTAGTACTTTCATTACTTTTGTGGGGGGTTAGCTTAACTGACAAAGACCATGAGATCTAGACATGGAATCCCAATATTAACCTCTATCGGATGAGGGATCCTCACTTGCCTAGAGTAAGGTCATACTTCTTTCCTTTTACATTGCTTTCCCAATAGCTACACTATGTGGGAACATAGTTAGGGAAAAGGAAATTGCTACTAAGTAACTCATTCTCTACTAACGAGGAGTAATCATCTCAAGAGGTACACTGGAACACAACATCTCAACTCCCGAAGTGTATCCCACCTCTTCTTCATATCCTCTCGGTGCTAGGCATAACTCACCAAGGATTCTTAACATTATAAACTATAGGTTAAGGATAACTAGTGAATACCACATCTCAAGTCACGAAGGGCATTCATCCTCTGACCTATCTTGGAAATCTCATTAGAAATAGTGAGGTTGCTACTAGACACTTCATCTCAACTCACGAAGAGTGTCTACTCCAAGACTCCCCTTTTAACTCAACTTAGTTTCATACATTCACTTAAGTGTGTGTGTGTACATGTGAGCACACCTTGCATATAAGCATCATTTCATGCACATTACTTCTATACATGTTTTAGACCTTCCTTCATCAACTCACACACTTTACATGTTTCACATAGTCATATACTTCATTTAGACATAATCTAGGTCAAACATAAATTTCAAGCTTCACAAAACACAATACAAGACCCATTTCCCATATCTCTTCATTTCACATATTATACCTTCAAAATCATATTCATAAAGCATACTAAGTAATATCAAGTTCATCAAATAAACTCCGCTACCAAGAAGATGGACCATACCACTAAAGATCAATTTACAATAAGAACTATACAATATAAGCAATACACCATTTAACCAAGCCATCACAACCTATAAACACTTTCTCAATATTTCATCATAATAAGGCCCTTAGGGAAGTAGCTAAACCAACATAACAATACAAGAAAACTAACGTTCATTCTCTACACAAACATGCTCAATTAACCCATTTATCAAGCCAACATTTGATGAAAAGCTTTAACATGATTTCATTGAGTTTTTAGCATTAAAATCATCAACTAACATTAGAAACATCATTAATTAGTCATTAGAAATGTTTTCATGCAAGACTCATATTTAGAGTTGAAGATAGTAGAAACTAAGGTTGGAAACCCTATTTTAAAATTCATTAGAAGTGGCTCCTTGAATGGAAGAGAGTTCAAGGATGGATACCATAACTCAAATTCAAGAAAACCCACTAAGTTTAGTGAAGAACCACGTCAAAACCAGCCCTCCTAGTCCTTATTGACATCTAGCTCCAATGGTGACTTTGAGAGAGTTTGTCTTTAGAGAGCGTTTGAATTTTGAAGTGAGGGGTCTTGTCTAGGTCTAGGATTTAAAACTAACCTTATATAACTTAAAAACCCTAAAAATATCATCCTAGGGTCATAAAAGACTTTGGATGAATTTCCCAAAAACCCCAAGACTTAACAGGCAGCGTTGCAGCTTTTGGGACAGCCACCATTGACGGACCAAATGACAGTCCGTTTGTCAAGGGACGGACCGTTGTTGAGGTCTCGTTGGTTGGGATGGCAACTCCCAATCCTGCAGGCCTTCATGCCCCATCGATGGAAGGGGACCGACGGACTATTTGTCAACCGACAGTCTGTTGGTTGAGTATCATTGGTTGAGACTTAGTCCCATTTGGAGCTTGGCCATCCTGTCTTGCAGGTCCAATCGACACACATGGTCGACGGGCCGTTGGTGGACCAACGGACCATCATTTGGGTCGTTGTTTGGTCACTTCTTTGGCAATTTGGTACAAGTCGCGGGCCCTTATCTGGGGTCCCCTTGCGGGTTCTAGGTGTTCTCGTACCCGAATGTTAAATCCCTAAACATGATCGTCTAGGACTTAGGAACATCTCTTACAAGTTTCAAGCAAAACGAACACGTAAAACTCACTCAAACACCTCAAGATACACAAGTACTTGTTAGGGCACACCTTCCGAACATCATGAAGGTTCTTGGTCGTTTGACCTCCAAACTTAACCAAACTTCACACACTGCCTAAGGACACTAAAGTAAATCATTTTAAATTGAAATTACCTCAAGAAATATTCACGAAGCTATAGTTCACCTTAGTTTGTTTTAGGGCGTTACATTAAGTGATGCTACCCTCCTTATGTGGGAACATACACTCCTCACTCTAGTTCACTAGGTGCTAAGCTAGAGTCCCTTTTTGAAAGTCTTTAATGCCATTATTAATAATCATAGCTTAATGTAGGTCATAGGTTATATACCTTATACAATCATCATCATCATAGCTTATTAAGAATTGTATGAGTATTGTCCTTTCATTACAATTCATACATGTTAGGTTATAACATTTACCAACTCACATTATGATAAGACACATTGGAAAGTTATCACCATCCTTATAACATTTGCATCTTAGGCAACATATCACAAACCATAGTCAAGACATTTCAATTAAATATCATACCAACCCTATCAACCTTAATATAAGGTATAATTCAATACAACATCATCACTTAATCTCAAGTAAAAATAATTGACGTAAAGAATTGATATCACAAGACTTACCCCAATCTCCTTCACAAGCCATCATCAAGGTCTTACCGTAAACCAACAAATTCAACCGAACCATGGGTATAATATCATCACACAATATTAATCAACATAATAATGATGTCAATTGAATCACTACACAATAATCCATCACTACTTCATAGCCTAAGATTAGAGACTTAAATTAAATTCATGATCTACTTTACAATCTAGGTCAATTACTCAAGAACTAGCGTAATAAGATTACAATACATCTCAATCTATTAATAAATTTACATAATAACAACATAGGATAGTAATTCACACATTAACCAAGCCAATTACATCAATACTAGATAACTAAATTCAAGATCACAACCTACGGTTAAGGAGAAAAGATCATCTTCCACAAACTAGGTAATTTAATAAAGAAATAACATAATTGAGTTATAATACATGTTAATATAATCATAATAACCAAAAGGAATCATAAAAAAATATATTCACATGATCAATTTCGTATTGGAAGAAAACCCACTTGAATTTCATCTTTTTGAAAAAAATTTGGAGGAACCCTTTAGGGAAAGAGATCCCAAAGGTGAAAGGAATCTCATACCTTGCTAAACCTTGAAGTTTTATAGATAAACTTTATTCTTAGAAGACCTAAAACCCTCCTTAGCTTGGTATTTTATGGTGTTCTTCTACTTGGGAGAGAGAAACAAGAGAGAAGCAAGATCAATTGGGTTTTGGAAATTATGAGGGTTAGGTTAGTATAATTAGGTTAGGGTGTTTATATAATTTAATTAGACCTCCCTTAACCCCTAACTAATTAACTAACCACCTAATTAATTAATTTAACAAATCTTAAAACATGCTGAAAAAACAGTCTTAACAGACAACACCCCGACCCACGCCCCGTTTGTCAATCGACGGTAAAGGGTTTAACAGTCCTGTTGGTCCGTCGTTAGTGACAGAGACTGGTCCAAATGGACCCTTCTCCAAAATTTATAAGTTTCCATCGATGGTGGACATCTATTCCCCCTCGATTGGAACACGCCTCGTCAATGGTCTTCGTTGGTGAACACTGTCTCTTACAAGCTTTTGCCACAATTTGCAAGTGTCCTCCTCAAGGGCCCTTGGTTGGTCCTTCTGGAGTCGTACCTTGGCTTTTCGACTATAAATGAACTCTAATACGTGTTAGACACCTTTCCATCAAATTGTATCATTTTCTGACTCCTAAGACTTAGTCAAATAGGCTAAGGTACACTAACACCTCATTTAACTACTTTTCGAACATACTGGACGTTCTTTGACGTTTTGATTCTAAAACTTCCTAAATGACTTATATACATTAGAATTGACCTTAAAATAGTGACACAACCATTAGATACTGATGTTAGGCTTTTAGAACTCGTCTTAGACTTTAGGTGTGTTACATTATCCCCCCTTAGGAACAGTTGTCCCCGAATGACACTAAAATTAATCTTATGGAAGGAATAGACTCAAGACTAGCATCCAAACAAACAACAATATATTATAACATGAGTTACAACATCAATCATTTCATTTACATATATTAATTCAAACTTCAATTACTACATATAAGGCTAAAAATCACAATATGAGGAATTTCCTTCTCACAACAACATGAGCTCAACATACCATTTAGGAGTCAATTATGCCAATTCTCAAACTATCAACACGCTGAATATCATTTCATAAAGACTCTCCATATGAAAATGCACAAAATAACTCAAAACAAGTAAAATTGACAATTTTTAAGTCTATATGCATAACTTCACTGTAACATGAACATTTTTTGCAAAACTTCACCAAAAATCAAAGCAACTTCAAATTCAATCATTAATTTCATTATTAGTAAGAGAAACTAAACTTCGTTAGGGAAGAGATGAGGATAACGGGACTTCATGTCGGTTTAGGCCTCCCATGTTGCTCCCTCAACTAGGTGGTTTCTCCATAAAACTTTTACGAAGGGCACCTCTTTGTTCCTCAACCTCTTCACTTGATGATTAAGAATTTCAACTGGAACCTTCTCATAAGAGAGGTTCTCTTTAACACCAAGACCCTCAATAGATAGAATAGACTCGGGATGACCGATACACTTCTTACGCATGGAAATATGGAAAACCTAATGAACCGAAGATAGTTCACTAGGGAGTTTCAATTCATAAGCAAACTTACCAACCCTTTGAAAGAATTCATAGGTACCCACATATCGAGGACTCTACTTCCCTTTCTTGCCAAATCTAACCACCCCTTTCATAGGCAAAATTTTTAAATATACCTTATCACCTTCTTCAAACACTAAATCTCTTCTCCCATGATCGGCATAAGACTTTTGCCGACTATACGTTGTTTGCAACCAGTTCCTTATGATATGAACTTTCTCCAAAGTCTTATAGATCAAATAGGGACCATGAAGCGAAGACTCGCCAACGTCAAACCACACAATAGGAGTCTACACCTCCTACCATACAAACCTTCATAAGGAGCCATAGATATGGATGAATGAAAACTATTATTATATGAGAATTGCACCAAAGGCAAATGCTCATCCCAATTTCCCTTAAAGTCAATGATAAAAGCTCTATGCATATCTTCAAGAGTTTGAATAGTCCACTCCGCTTGACCATCCGTTTGAGGATGAAAAGCGTTGCTTAACATGTCTTGAGTACCCAAACCTCTTTGAAATGATCTCCAAAACCTAGATGTAAATTGAGCACCTCCATTAGATATGATGGACAAAGGAACACCATGAAGACTCAGTAACTTGTCAATATAGATGCTTGCATAATCTTCTGCCAAATAAGTAGACTTAATGGAAATAAAGTGAGCGGATTTGGTCAATCTATCCACTACCACCCATATAGAGTCATATTGTTTCGAGTCCGAGGCAACCCAACTACGAAATCCATGTTAACATCTTCCCACTTCCTAGAAGAAATTGGGATTTCTTGTAGTAAACCACTCGGCTTTTGGTGCTCGACCTTCACTTGTTGGCAATTGGGACATTTCGCAACAAACTCCGCAATATCTCTTTTTAGGCCATCCCACTAAAACACTTCTGTAAAGTCATGGTACATCTAGAACCCGGATGAATAGAGTAATAGGCTCCATGAGCTTCCTCAACGATCCTATTCCTCAAATGATCCACATTAGTCACACACAATCTCCCTTGGTACCTTAGAACACCATCTCCCCTTGGGAGAATGACTCATTCATCTTTGCAAGAACCGATTCTTTCAACTCCATCAATAATGGATCAAGGTGTTGCTTAGACATTAGCTCAACCACCAAAGACGACTCGAAGTTGCGATGTACCACCACACCACCATTTGGAGAACTTTCAATTTGAACCCCTAAACGATCCAACCTATGAACATCTTTCACTAGGTTTCTCTTGGGTTCTTCCACATGAGACACACTTCCCATGGACAAATGACTAGAGCATCCGCTACCACATTAGCCTTGCCGGGGTGATAGAGAACACTCATGTCATAGTCTTTCAACAACTTTAACCATATCCTTTGTTGGAGATTCAACTCCTTTTGAGTGAATACATATTGAAGACTTTTATGGTCCGTATACACATCAACATGAACCCCATATAGTAAATACCTCCATATTTTTAAGGCAATACCACGGCCGCTAACTCAATGTCATGAGTCGGATAATTCTTCTCATGAACTTTGAGTTGCCTAGAAGCATAGGCTATAACTTTGCCATGTTGCATAAGAACACACCCCAACCGGACTCGGGATGCAACAAAATATACCATAAAACCCTTAGTAGCGTCCGATAGGGTCAATATCAGAGTGAAAGTAAGCTATTCTTCAACATTTGGAAGCTCTTTTCACATACTTTAAACCACTGAAATTTCACATTCTTTTTAGTCAAAGTTATCAAGGGAGAAGCAAGAGACGCAAATCCGTCGACAAACCTTCTATAATAACTGGATAGGCTTAAGAAACTCCTAATATCTGTAGGAGTCAAAGGTCAGGGCCAATTTTCAACCGCATAGGTCTTCTTTGGATCAACCTCTACACCTTCACTAGAGATGATATGACCAAGAAACGCTAACGACATCAACCAAAACTCACATTTGCTATACTTGACAAACAATTGGTGTTCCTTTAGCACTTGTAACACCACACTCAAATAGTCCATGTGTTCACCCTCATTTTTCGAATATACCAAGATGGCATCAATGAATACAATGACAAATGAATCTAGGTAACTGTGAAACACCCTATTTATTAGGTCCATAAACGCTGCTAGAGCATTACTGAGACCAAAGGACATTACTAAGAACTCATAGTGACCATATCTTGCTCGAAATGTCTTCTTGGGAATATCTTCACCTCTTACCCTAAGTTTGTGATATCCCGACCTCAAGTCAATCTTGGAAAAGTAACTCACACGTTGGAGTTGATCAAATAATCATTAATCCGAGGGAAATGATACTTGTTATTGATTTTGACTTTGTTAAGTTGACGGTAATCGATACACACTCTAACAGACCCATCCTTGTTCATCACTAATAGTACCGGAGCACCACATGGAGAAATACTAGGCCGAATAAATCCCTTGTCTAGTAAATCTTTGAGTTGAGCCTTCAACTCTTTCAATTCGTCCGGAGCGATCCGATAAGGAGGAATATAAATAGGATTCGTATCCGTTATAAAGTTGATACCAATATCAATTTCCCGATCGGGAGGAATACCAGGAAGATCATTAGGAAAGACCTCTGGAAATTTCCTCAATACGGGGACCGACTGAATTGGAATAATTTCGGAGTCTAAATCTTTGAATCTTAAAATATGGTATAAACACCTTGTAACGACCCTCAAGTACACCCTAGAAGTTAGAGTATCCTTAAATCGTCACACGGAAAATGATACTTCAAGAAGTATCACTTAAGCCACTCGTACCATTCATTGCATAATAAACATTCTAAAATGTGTAAGAATTGAAATCTTTCTTCACACACGAAGAACTCTCTTCATAATGAATACGCAAACAGAAGACTTTCATTAAAACATTAAACCTTTACAATACCCTATTGAACCATCTAAACTTTAGAGTATACAACACTTGGTACTAAGCCCATTAAAAACATAAAATAAAGACTTAAGACTTAAAAGAACATGTGGATATTGTCCTCGAATTGATGAGGACTCACCAATACTTCATTTTCAACCCTTAGAAACCTATTCATCCTTCATGGCACATCAAGACTTCCAATTCCCTACACTTTAGTCTAAAAGGGAAAAGAAGGGGTTAGCAAATTAGATGTACTAAGTATGGAAGTCATGCAAAAACCATGAAAAAGGGACATTTAGTAAATAGCATGCTTTTCATGAATTTTGATTAAAACATCATAGTATAAACATAAGAACAATATTTAACACTTTAGGAACACATAAGAAATCATTTAAGAAATTATTCATATTTTTAAGCACACTTTCCAGTGAACCACTTCACTGTACATTGAACTCCTTCACTGTTACAGTGAAGTTCCTTCATGTCTTCTTAGACATTAGTTAACATATAATTCCCTCACTAAAAGCTATCTCAAGACTCACTTAAAGAGAAACCGCCCATACGCCCTCTCTAAGCATGCCTAAATGATCCTCAAGACTACTTAGAATGAGAAACATTCATTTACAGTACATCAAACACATGAACATGAGATCCTCCTTCCAAATGTGATTCTAAGGTTCACTTGAGTGAGTTGTGAAGCGACCGCCCGTACAATCCCTTTCACACACTCTCAAGGGATAGAATCATTCTCACTTAATACAATGGCATACATAGAATATGACATTATCCTCTCAAAGGTTATCAAAATACCTACTCAAGAAACTCAAGAAGAAAATGTCCATAATTGACCTCTTCAAGATTACGTAAGAAATACTTAGGAATACCTAAGTTTGGATCATGTCCACATAATCAATCATTTTTATTAACTAGAATCATTATAAAGACTTATATAAGTAAGAGATGAAGTGACCATTCCTATGCCCCCTTCATACCCTAACTAGACAACCCTTAACTACTCTAGATAAGAAATTATTCTTTTAACATGCTTCTTTAACTTAAGTCATTACATTCCTTAGTTCATTTAAGAGACATTCATCACATAAGGATATTCAAGTCATGGTATTGAAGAAGACCTAGGGACTCTCACTAACATCTTCAAAGTGTATTGTGCAATGTCTAGATAGCATCCCATACAACCACCTAAACTTCATAGAACCTCTCTAATGCTAATAAGTATCCCACATGATGAGAATAGACAATAACCGACATAGACCATGGTAGCAAATCATGGAATTTGGAGTTCTATCCCACTTCGATGAGGTTTTTATAATTGTCAATGGTAGAATATGGACATATCCCATGTAGGCACAAGCAATATGAAGGGCTTACTTTGTACTCTAGCCTCATCCTTTAACTAGAGCTACTGCTACAACCTGAAAATGACTATGCTAAGTAATGCTTAAACATACTTAGAATGCATGGATTAGACCAGGTTCACACGGCTTGTTGCACATAGAACCAGACCTCAAAATCTATGCACTAGACAAGCCAACCAACTTGGTGAGTTAGTTGATGTCACAACCCGAGACCATACCCTAGAAGATAGGGTGCAATCTCGGATTGCGACCAGCGTCGTCGAACTCTCAGAGTTCTAAGACAAGCCTCATTCATATCATTAATTGCATATACATAGTGAAAAGTAGTGCGGAATTAAAACTTTTCACTAAAACATAATATAGTCTTTAAAAACCTCTTTCATATATAAAAGTAATAGAAATGCTAAGTATCAATCTCATCATCTTAAGACACAAGAGTACTTTAATACAAAAATAGAAACAACATAGTCTTATTACAATACTTCATAAAAGAAACATAAGATGACAGATATGCCCTCGATACAAATGAGGACATACTTCAATTCTTCTACTCGGATGATTCTTCTAAGCCCAAGTCTTCTTCTCCAAAGCTTCTTACCTACCAAGGACTATAGATAGAAAATAAAGCATGGAATTAGTACAACCACATGTACTAAGTATGGCTATATGCATAAAATCATGAAAACGGACTTTATTGGAAATATGCATATTTTCATTTAGAAATCATGGATTAAACATAAGAACATCATTTATCAATTAATAAACACATAAGATAACAATTAACCAAAAATAACATTTTAAAGGCTCACTTTACAGTGAGTTCACTTCACTGAACAGTGAAGTCCCTTCACTGTTACAGTGAAGTCCTAGCCATCCCTTTTAACATCTTCTAGCATGTAATGCCCTCACTTAAAGTCATCCTAAGATTCACTTAAGTCACACAAAGAGAGACCGCCCATACACCCTCTCTAGATGCCTAAACGACCCTTAAGATTACCTACCATGAGTCACATACATACTTAGAAGACAATCATAAGCATCTATGTAAGATTCATCTACTAAAGGTGATTCTAAGTCTCACTTGAGTGAGTGTGGAGCGACCGCCCATACAATCTCTATCACACACACACAAGAGATCCTATAGACTACCTCAAATAGAATCATTCTCACTAAACACACCAACACTTAGATTAGAAGACATTCTCCTTCCAAAGCCTATCAAAAGACCTACTTAAGTAAATCAAGAAGATATGTCAATAGTACAATGACCTCTCCAAGATTACCTAAATAGCCCTTAAGACTTCCTAAGGTTTAGATCATGTCAACAAGATTAACCAACTTTGCTAACTAGAGTCATCCTCAAGACTTTCAAAGATAAGACATGAAGAGACCATCCTTTCATGTCCTCCTCACACTTTAGCTAAGGAATGCTTAAGTCACTTTCGATTAGGTACTCAATCATTTACATAGTTACTACATAGGTCATTAGTTCATTAAGACTCATACATCACCTAAGACACTCACATAGTACATCACATAAGACACTCACATAATGGTCTTGGAAAAGACCTAGGAACTCCACATAACCCCTTCAAAGTCTATTGTGCAATGTCTAGATAGCGTCCTATACCACCACCTAAACCTCATAAACTTATCTAATGCTAAAAGGTATTCCACATGATGAGAATAGGCAATAACCGACATAGACCATGGTAGCAAGACATGGAATCCGAAGTTCTATCCTACTTCGATGAGGTTGTTCTACTTGCCAATGGTAGAACTTGGACACATCTCTTGTAGGCACATGGTTAAGGAATATGAAGGTCATATTAAGCATTCAGTCTGTTCTTTAACTAAATCCGCTTAACCCTACTCATACTCACTCGGTGCTAGCCTTTGTTCTCATAGATTAGTTCACATTAAGGTTCATATAAATAGGTCATTATCTAGTTCATGACCCTCTTTACATTCACCCTACCAAATTAAGTTCCAATAGGGCATATCTCACTTTAGCGACAACAAGCTCATAGCAATTTTCCTAAGGTATGATATGATGCCGTTCCAGCCAAACATCCCTAAGTCCATCACTCATAACATGAAGGATACCATTACGGCTAACTACTTCACAATTCATAACCTCGCCACTAAGTTCAAGGTTCCACATAAACTTGACCTTCTTATCATTAAGGTCTCACCTATATTTATTTATTCAAGACTAAGAGTTATGACACCCTATATCAAGACATCACATATCCATAATCATATATACATCAAGTAAGAGATACAAGTCAACCAAGACAAGACATCACATACTTCACTTTTAACCCATAATACAAGCCATTCTAGAAAAACTTCTAAAATAACCTACATCTTCAAGTCATCCTATATATCATCATAACATCATTAATATACTTCACATAGACTCACAAAGTCAAGTAGGAATAACCAAGACTTAACCCTAACACTATACTCATAATGTCAAGTCAAAGTCTAACATAATCACTTAAGGCAACATAACTAGAAGAATACATACATGACTATATAACTTCACATGTAGATAAGAAATGCCATACTTCACATCATCAACTACACAACTAGCCACATAACTTCAAGTAGTTGCCAATAAGGCCATGCTCATAATATTGCATAAAGTAACGCCGACAAGGCCACATCAATTGCAAATTAAACACATAACACCGCCACCATAATTGGACCATACCAAACACAATAGAATAAAAATATAATTAATATCAAATTAAGGAAAACGGGGCAGCATACCTTGATCCACATATCCACATCTCAATTCAATGCCAAATCAACCAATTCAACATCACAAGGCCCTTACCCATGGTCATGAACAATAATTCAAAGCAATAACCATAAAACTCAATGAATCTACATCAATTCAATATAGGTTTAACAATATAATATCAATTACATATCAATTGAACACAATTCTTATATCATTAGAAAGCCCATAAGAAACTACACAATAATTCATCAATATAAGCTTATTATCAAGTAACCCAAAAAGTAGTCAAAACTAGGGTTCATAGGTAATTTATATTGAAATCATCAATACAATATGAATTAGATTATAATTCCATGTTTAGAAATCATTTATGCAAGAACCCATGGTAGAATCCCAAAATTGGACAATTCACTTTAGAAAACTTTGTAAAACAGTTTGAGGATTGGGCTCCTTGATGAAATAATTTTCAAGGATAAAAAGCCATACCTCAAGGATGAAAATTCTTCACTTTTATGAAGAATTTCCACTCAAGAACCCCTCACCAAGCTGCCTCTTCAATGGAGTCTTCAATGGAGGTTTTGGGATTTCTAAGAGACTCTGGGTTTTGATTTTTAGAAGAATGAATTATTCTAAGTGTTAAACACTTATATACTCATCTAAAATACCCATAAAACCCTTAAACAACCGCCTAAACTCTTATTAGGACATGGGGTGAATTTACCAATTCACCACTGACTTGGCAGCAAATCTGCGCACAGGGACAGTGGCTGCGACGACTGGCTTGTGACGGGGCGTCACGGGTGCAACGGCCCATCATGGCCATCCGTTTCAAGATCCTCTGGCTTGACAAGGGTCTCCCCTACACCCTTGGAAAAGTCCCCCACGACGAAACCCTTGTGACGAGGCGTCACAGCCATGACTGGCCGTTGACAGCTCCGTCGCCAAGGCTGCCTGGGATAGCCTGCCATCAGATTTTGGGTCCTTTCCTCAAGGACCCTTTGATGGTCCTTGAGGATATTTTACCGGAAGTTTCCAACCCAAATACGATCATATATGAGTTTAACACCTCTCACATGAATTTCATCCAAAACGAACACATAAAACTCTACGAAACTCGCCTAGACGTACAAGGTCGACTCAAGGCACATCTTTCGAATGCCTTGGACGTTCTTGATCGTTTGACCTCCAAACTTCACGAAACTTTAACCACTGCCTATACATGCTATATTAACTCTATTAAGAACCTTAAAACACCATGAAACACACATAAACACATAGAACCACATTTTAGACATTTAGGTGACTTAGTCGTGAAACGTCTTAGTCATCCCTTGACGTTTGACTTCCAACACCTCTAATATTTTAGCTACTGCCTATAAACCACATATTAAACATATTTAGGACCTTAGAACACTAAGACCAACAAGTTAGGCTCTATAACACCTAAGCTATTTTCAAGGTCTTACAGTTGAGATAGGCTCGGTGAGAACCAACCATGTAGGGCACCCGAATTGAAGAGATTCACTCGGATGAGTTTTATCGGACTTAAAAGGGGTGATCTTATGTTTGGAGGGTCTAGGGGTAAAATGGTCTTTTCAAAGCTAGGGGTAGTATTGTAATTACCCTAAATATTTAATTAATTAATTAATTAATTAATTTAAAGAGGAGGGGCAATTCGGGTAGGGTTGGCCGAAATTAACCCTTTTTCGCAAGTTAGGCTTCATCAGGATTTGAGCCTTGGTGGAAGCGACATTTAGGTGGATTAATTGATGATTATAATCTGATTTTTAGGGGCTTGGTGGTCATTTCGCTTACCCTTTGAAAAAAATCAGATTTTTAAACAATTAGGAGAAGTCCTAATTTGACTAAGTCTCCACCTAATCTCCTAATCCTAAGCTAACTCATTCTCACGTCTCTGTCTCTATTCTCACCTTATTTACACGCTCAACTTTCTGTAAAACAAAAGAACAGAACAAATAAAAATATATAAAGTTCATCAAGAACTTGAACGCTCAAACTCAAAACGCCAAAATAAGCTTCAAAACGAAAAGCAAAAACCAAGTTCTCTACGGATTGTGCTTGTGATTTCGACGGTGAGACATTGGCTTACTGGGGGGATTTTGGCAGCACGTAAAAACACCTTTGAACAACTTCAAGTATGGGTTTTCTTCCCTCTTGGTCCCTTTCCCAAGAGGCCCCTAAGGTTCAGACTATTCACAATCAAAAACTAAGGTTGTCCCCGTTGCATGCCCCTGTCATTAGATCCTTTGAAAGATTCAAGAATGTGTTGGTATGACTTCTGGTAGATGATTTTAGGGCTGGTTGTGATTACGTGTTTGAATGTGTATTCGGAATTATGTAGAAATGAAAGAAGTGTTTCCGAAAATGTGTGATACGTTAACTTGTGGGTGCACGTGTGTACTGTGATTTGGTCTCGGATAGGAGCATGAAATTTGGTATGTTAAATTGTTGTATTTTACGTGTATGAATATGTTAAAAACGTGATGTTCATATAAGTTCAAAGTTTCTGAATTTAAATGATTGAAAGTAACCTTGAAAATGCACCTAAAGATCTCCCTAAAAACTACTCGAAATGTCTTAATGTTTAACGTGAAAGAGGGTGAGAAAATGGACTGCAAAAAGGTGATTAAATTCCCGAAAGTAACCATGAAAAACTCACCTAAAGATGCACTAGATGCTACATGAAAATTTGTCCTAAATCTAACATTTAAAAGTTGAGAAAATGGACTGCAAAGAGGGTGAACAAATTTCCAGCATTCTGGAAATTTGTTTTCGGCAGCTTACTGTTAAAAATGTCACGTTTAAAAATATTTTTAAAATGCATGAGGTCAGTGGGGATTCAACATTAGACCTCACCATATATATGTTATAAAAAAATTAAATAATAAAATGTGGTAAGGGGGATTCGAAATGGGGTAAAGCTCAAGTGAAAAGTTAGGGGAAAATGAAAGAAAATGAAGTGAGGCGTGTGGTATTCGAACCCACAACCGTTTGGACGGATGAAGGAGAGAGGAGAAAAATGAAATAAAGAAATAATAAAAATGACGTATGTGGGATTCGAACCCACAACCTCTTGGGTGAATGAGAAGGTAAGGAAAAAATACAATTAAATAAGGTGAGGTTGTGGGGGTTCGATCCCACACCCTCGTAATCTAAACGAATGAATCAAGTAAATAAAGGAAAAAGAAAAGAAGGTGGGCCTGGGGATTCGATCTTTTCCCCAGGCCGAAATGTTTAAGGGAAAAATCAAGAAAAAAGAAAAAGAAAGAAAGTGTAGGTGTGGGTAATTGATCTCGGGTTCCCTAGCCAAGAAGTTTATGACAACGAAAATCATAAAGAAAATTAACTAAGTGTTCTACAAGGGATTTGAAATAGGGTTCCCTTGCCCAATCCCGTATTGACACATAAGTCTTACGTGATTAAATATTTAATGAATGCTGCCTATAAGTGTCAAATTGAGACCTTGGCACACTTACAAGATGCATAAGTCTTGTACCACATAATCTTGGGTAATATGAATCACTTAAATAAACTATGAATGAAGCCTCATGGCTTGTGTGTGGACTCATAAGTCTAGCATACGTTTATAAAGTAAGTGAACCTAAGATGGTATGTGATGAATGATGAGACCCCAGATGGGTTAAGTAAGAGTGTGAAACACAATAAAAGGCTAAGTGCATTGGCATATGATGAAATGAACATTCACGTAAAAAGAGGTGAGTAAATATAAAGGGCAAGTTTGCTAAGACAAATGAATGTGGTGACAACATGATAAGAGGCTAATGTGAAGCATGAGAGCAATCTCAAATGAGCCTAAGTAAATGTTAACAAAACGTACTCACCTATGAGAGTGTAAAGTTAATGAAGAGACCAGTCTCTATGAACACTCTAATGAAAGTATTAAAGTTAATGTATACTTAATACTAATTATGAGATCAGAAATCATCTAATGAGCATTGATATCCTCATGCTAGAAGCCAGCTTCTATGATGTATGAGATGAATGTAATTGAACGTTATACTGAGCACCGATAGGCTAGCTATGAGTGGCAATTCCTTCTTTCGGGAAGGCGGAGGTTCGTGTAATTCTCATGAGATGAGACTGTCCGTCCAGACGGGTATTGGTCTCCTTATATCTCCTAGTCATTGAACATATGCAGCGAACATAGGAATCTAGCAGGGTTCAATTCCCTATATACGCTAGCATGTTTTGGTTTCACTTTTGCCGGTGATTCCACCTCTTTTTGGTGTGGGGTAGACACAAGATTTCATGGAGCTCATATGATCTATGTCGGTTAAAGTTAAAGTTCCCAAATAAAGAATGATGCCAGCCTCATGTAATGCGCACAATGAAATGAACGATACCAAAGTTGTTTGGGTAGGATAATCAAGAGGTGAACTAGACTTATGTAATGACACTAGGTCCTTCTTAGTCATTGCATAGTGACCCCAATGAGAGTCTTATACCACATCCTATGTATAGCTGGTCTTTTACACTAGCCTATTAATGAAATGAAATGAAGTATGTATGAATGAATGAAGTAGACTCTTTGTTTGCTAAAGAAGGCTCCCTAGTTGATGTCATATATGTTGAGTCCTCATTTTGGGAATTCCTAATGTTAAGTCCATGATTCCAAGGTATCATGGCATATGAACGAATGAAATGAAATATGATATGTGTTATATGCAATATGTTATGTGCTATATGATATATGTTATGTGCTGTGTGCAATATGATACTTATGATGATGCATGTTACTCTGATGGCATGACTTTCTTAATCCGATTTTGGCAAGTCCACTGACTTGACTTTCCATAACTCATAACGTTAGGAGAGATCTATTCTAAATCATGCATGTCCGTGGTGTGTGCTTGCATATACCCATACTTAGTACAAGTGTGTACTAATTCCACACATTTATCTACTTTTAGGTGCAGGTGCAGCTGGACGGTAGAGATTATGAGTCGACATAGAAGTTATCGTGGAGCTTTCATCTGGATTTGGTAGGCCCTAATGCTTTCGAGGATGCTTACTGGCTTATTCTAGCATATACGTAGGCATGAGCTAGTGGAGTATGTTCCACTAGTGTTTCTTTCGTATTTACTTTCAGACGTTGTATTGGTGCCATTTTGGAAACTCTATATTTATGACTATATCTTTCATTTGATTATCTTGATTTAGATGGTTGTTGTGAACGCTTATGAGTTTACGTAGATAGTATTATGCGAGATCAATGTTTTCTAATATAAAGTTTAAGTAAACAAAAGTTCAAATTTTCCACTAAAATTAACCTAGATGAAGTAACGACGACGTATGTAGGCTTGTCTGTGACCTCTGAGAGGTCAACAACGCCGGTCTCGTCTGGGGTCTAGATTCTGGTCGTGACAAAGTTTGTATCAGCCTTAGGTTATATTCCAAGGATAATAAGTTCACATCAAAAACATCGAGTAGTTTTTAAGTTATGGTAGTGAAGTGCACCACTATCATGAATTAGAGACTACATGATGCGTAGGAAAATTTCCTTTCTTCTGATCTTATCGTGCTTTTCTTAATGTCTGATTTCTTGGTGTTATGAGCCTATCTAACATCAATTCTTATTTCTTTCAGAAAATGAACACAAGGGGGAACGCTGGTCGTGGAAGAGTAGGAGCAGCTGCTGGGGACAACCAAGTTCCACCCCAGGCTCCAGCTGCAGGAGTGGCCATGCCAGTTAACCCCAGATAGGAATGTGGCAAGTGTGGCCGTATTCACAGTTGAGAGTGCATACTAGGCACAAATGCCTGCTTCTGTTGTGGAAAGAGCGTACACATGGTCAGGGACTGTCCACAGAATAGGGGTCAGGTTGTAGGTAATGCTCTGCCTAGGCCTAATCCCCAGAATGGTACTGCAGCCGAGTCTCCTAAGAGGAACATATTCTATGCCTTGAAGGGCAGGGAGGAGGAGAAGAAGTCTACTGATGTGGTCACAAGTATGCAACAAGTTTTCTCAACCTCTGTTTATGCTTTACTTGATCCGGGGTCTATGCTTTCTTATGTGACTCCCTTGCTTGATCTTACTTTTGAAACACTGCCTAAGGTTTTGCATGATCCTATTGTAGTTAGTAATCCCTTGGGAGAAAATGTGAGAGCTGATAGGGTTCATAAAGACTGCCCAATAGTAGTATGTGGTAAGACTATGTGTGCAGAACTTGTTGAGTTACCCATGAATGACTTCGATGTTATACTTGGTATGGACTGGCTTCATAACTGCTATGCCTTCATGGATTGTCGTAGTAGGGTTGTGAGATTCCATTTCCCTAATGAATTAGTGCTGGTCTGGGAGGGGTACAATTCGAGTCGTTCAAGTCCCTTGATTTCGAACCTAAAAGCTAATAAATGATGTCCAAGGGATTGTTATGTCATCTTGTGAGTGTCAATGATCTAGATCATGACATTCCCTCCATAGACTCTGTGCCTGTAGTTAATGAGTTGAAAGATTTTTTTCCCGATGATTTGCCTAGAGTCCCTCCCCCTCGAGAGATTGATTTTGGTATAGACCTATATCCCGATACCAAACAGATTTCAATTCCTCCCTTCAGAATGGCTCCAGATGAATTCAAATAGTTGAAGCTGCATTTAAAATATCTCACAGATAAGGGCTTCATCAAGCCGAGCATATCCCATTGGGGCGCTCCAGTGCTGTTTGTGAAAAAGAAGTATGGAACCCTTAAAATGTGTATCGATTATCGGCAACTCAACAAAGTCATTATAAAGAATAGGTATCCACTTCCCAGAATAGATAACTTATTTGATCAGCTCGAAGGGTCTAGTTTGTTCTCGAATATTGATCTTCGTTCCGGGTATCATATGCTTAGGGTTAGGGATGAAGATATCCCAAAGACAGCCTTTCGTAACCGTTATGGTCATTATGAGTTCTTAGTCATGTCATTTGGTCTCACTAATGCACCAGCGGCATTTATGGATCACATGAACCGAGTCTTCCCTGAATACCTTGATTCTTTCGTCATAGTATTCATTGATGACATACTCATCTACTCTAAGACCAAGGAAGAGCATAAACAACATTTGAGACTAACCTTGCAGGTACTTAGACAACATCAGTTGTATGCCAAAATCAGCAAGTGTGAATTCTGGGTTAGATCAGTGACCTTCCTAGGTCATGTTGTGTACGATCAGGGTGTGGAGGTGGACCCCAGGAAGACTGAGGCTGTTAAGAACTGTCCAAGACATCTTACTCCCTCCGATATCCGTAGCTTTTTGGGATAGGCTGGTTACTACCGCAGGTTCGTGGAGGGTTTTTCTTCCATTGCTGCTCCACTGACAGCTTTGACTAAGAATAAAGCCAAGTTCGAATGGGCGGAGACTTGTGAGAAGAGTTTCCAGGAGCTCAAGGACAGACTCACTTCATCCCCAGTGCTTACGTTACCTAAATGTGGTGAGAATTACACTATTTATTGTGACGCGTCTAGGGTTGTTTTGGATTGTGTTCTTATGCAGGGTGGTAAGGTGATAGCCTATGCGTCCAGACAGCTCAAAGTTCATGAGAAGAATTATCCCACTCATGACTTGGAGTTGGCAGTTGTGGTATTTTCATTAAAGCTGTAGAGGCATTACTTGTACGGAGTGCACGTGGATGTGTTCACAGACCAAAAGAGTCTCAAGTACGTGTTCACACAGAGAGAGTTGAATCTACGTCAGCGAAGATGGTTGGAGTTGTTGAAGGACTATGATATGAGTGTCCACTACCATCCAGGTAAAGCAAATGTTGTAGCTGACGCTTTGAGCAGGTTGAGCATGGGGAGTATAGCACACGTTGATGATGGGAAGAAGGAGTTGGTGAAGGATGTACACAGACTGACCAGACTTGGTGTGCGGTTGATGGCTTCTACTAGCGGGGGTGTTTCATTTCATCCTAGTTTTGAATCATCGTTGGTAGTTGAAGTCAAGAAGGGTCAGAATCTTGATCCTGTTTTGATGGAGTTGAAGGACTCAGTGCTGATAAAGATGAATGAGTCCTTTGCTTTTGGAGGTGACAACATACTTAGGTACCAGGACAGGCTGTGTGTACCAGATGTGGATGATTTGCGGACCAAGATTGTTGCAGAGGTCCATGGTTCCAGGTATTCGATACATCCAGGTTCCACCAAGATGTATCATGACCTCAAGCAGATCTATTGGTGGGATGGCATGAAGAAGGACATTGCTAAGTATGTGGCCAAGTGTCCTAATTGTCAGCAGGTTAAGGCGGAGCACTTTAATCCTGGTGGTCTCACTCAGATGATTGAGGTTCCAACTTGGAAGTGGGAGGCCATTAACATGGACTTCATGGTTGGTCTTCCGAGGACTAGGAGACAGCATGACTCCATATGGGTTATTGTGGACAGGATGACAAAGTCTGCCCATTTTATCCATGTGAAGTCTACTTACAGGGCCGAGGATTATGCGAGACTCTACATTGATGAGATTGTGAGGTGGCATGGGATTCCTTTGTCTATCATTTCAGATAGAGGAGCTCAGTTCACTTCGCATTTTTGGAGATCCTTCCAGAAGAGCTTAGGCACGCAGGTAAAGCTCAGTACTGCCTTTCATCCTCAGACAGATGGGCAGGCAGATCACACCATTCGGACATTGGAGGACATGTTGAGGGCATGTGTGATCGACTTCAGAGGTATTTGGGACGACTATCTACTATTGATAGAGTTCTCGTATAATAACAACTAGCACTCCAGTATTGGGATGGCACCGTTTGAGGTACTGTATGGTAGGAGGTGTAGGTCTCCATTTGGGTTGTTCGAGGTTGGAGAGTCATCGATTTTGGGTCCAAATATCATTCATGAGGCCTTAGAGAAGGTAACAGTAATTAGGGACAGGTTGTCTACTACTTACAGTCGGCAGAAGTCTTATACAGATAACATGAAGCGGCCCTTAAAGTTTGATGTTGGTGACCAAGTATACTTGGAGATATCACCCATAAAAGGGGTGATGAGGTTTGGCAGGAAGGGGATGTTGAGTCTGAGGTACGTCGGGCCATACGAGATTCTACAGCGTGTGGGTGAGGTGGCCTATGAGTTGGCATTGCTTGCGGAGCTAGCTTTTGTTCATCCAGTCTTCCATGTCTCTATGTTAAAGAAGTGCCTTGGTGATCCAACATCGATTCTGCCTATTGAAGGTTTGAGGGTTGATGAAGACTTGTCCTATGAAGAGGTTCCTATTGAGATTTTAGACCGGCAGGTAAAGCGGCTAAGAAACAATGAGGTTGCCACAATTAAAGTATTGTGGAGGAACCATCTCATTGAGGGTGCTACGTGGGAGGCCGAGGCCGATATGAGATCCCTCTATCCTCATCTTTTCAGCTCTTGAGGTTAGAGTCCTTACTCTTGAGTCTAAGTTTCCTTGTCTCCTCTATTGTTTGTTGATATTGCTTGACTGTGTAAAGTACTTATGTTATGATATGACTGGAATTGTACGAGATAATTAGAAGTTTCATTCGGGGATGAATGTTCCTAGGGGGTGGGGGATAATGTAAAAACCTGAAAATGACTATGCTAAGTAATGCTTAAACGTACCTAGAATGCATGGATTAGACCAAGTTCACACGGCTTGTTGCACATAGAACCAGACCTTAGAATCTATGCACTAGACAAGCCAACCAACTTGGTGAGTTAGTTGAGCTAGGCAAGGTTAGAACCAACCATATAGGGCACCCGAATTGAAGAGATTCACCCGGATGAGTTTTACCGGACTTAAAAGGGGTGATCTTAGGTTTGGAGGGTCTAGGGGTAAAATGGTCTTTTCCAAGCTAGGGGTAGAATTGTAATTACCCTAAATATTTAATTAATTAATTAATTTAAAAAGGAGGGGCAATTAGGGTAGGGTTGGCCGAAATTAACCCTTTTTCGCAAGTTAGGCTTCACCCGTGTTCGAGCCTTGGTGGAAGCGACATTTAGGTGGATTAATTGATGATTATATTCTGATTTTTTTAGGGGATTGGTGTTCATTTCGCTTTCCCTTTGAAAAAACTCAGATTTTTAAACAAATAGGAGAAATCCTAATTTGACTAAGTCTCCACTTAATCTCCTAATCCTAAGCTAACTCATTCTCACGTCTCTCTCTCTACTCTCACCTTATTTACACACTAAACTTTCTGTAAAACAAAAGAACAGAACAAATGAAAATATATAAAGTTCATCAAGAACTTGAACGCTCAAACTCAAAACGCCAAAATAAGCTTCAAAACGAAAAGCAAAAACCAAGTTCTGTACGGATTGTGCTTGTGATTTCGGTGGTGAGACGTTGTCTTAGTGGGGAGATTTTGGTAGCACGTAAGAATACCTTTGAACGACTTCAGGTATGGGTTTTCTTCACTCTTGGTCCCTTTCCCAAGAGACCCCTAAGGTTCAGACTATTCACAATCAAAAACTAAGGTTGTCCCCGTTGCATGCCCCTGTCATTAGATCCTTTAAAAGATTCAAGCATGCGTTGGTATGACTTATGGTAGATGATTTTAGGGCTGGTTGTGATTACGTGTTTGAATGTGAATTCGGAATTATGTAGAAATGAAAGAAGTGTTTCTGAAAATGTGTGATATGTTAAATTGTGGGTGCACGTGTGTATTGTGATTTGGTCTCGATTAGGAGCATGATATTTGGCATGTTAAATTTTTGTATTTTACGTGTATGAATATGTTAAAAACATGATGTTCATATAAGTTCAAAGTTGCTGAATTAAATGATTGTAAGTAACCTTGAAAATGCACCTAAAGATCTCCCTAAAAACTACTCGAAATATCTTAATGTTTAACGTGAAAGAGGGTGAGAAAATGAACTGCAAAAAGGTGATTAAATTCCCGAAAGAAACCATGAAAACTTACCTAAAGATGCACTAGATGCTACATGAAAATGTTTCCTAAATCTAACATTTAAAAGTTGAGAAAATGGACTGCAAAGAGGGTGAACAAATTTCCAGCATTCTGGAAATTTGTTTTCGGCAGCTTACTGTTAAAAATGTCATGTTTAAAAATATTCTTAAAATGCATGAGGTCAGTGGGGATTGAACATTAGACCTCACCATATATATGTTATAAAAAATTAAATAATAAAATGTGGTAAGGGGGATTCGAAATGGGGTAAAGCTCAAGTGAAAAGTTAGGGGAAAATGAAAGAAAATGAAGTGAGGCGTGTGGTGTTCGAACCCACAACCTCTTGGATGGATGAAGGAGAGAGGAGAAAAATGAAATAAAGAAATAATAAAAATGAGGTATATGGGATTCAAACCCACAACCTCTTGGCCGAATGAGAAGGTAAGGAGAAAATGCAATTAAAATAAGGTGAGGCTGTGGGGGTTCGATCCCACACCCTCTTAATCTAAACGAATGAATTAAGTAAATAAAGGAAAAAGTAAAGAATGTGGGCGTGGGGATTCGATCTTGTGTCCCCCAGGCCGAAATGTTTAAGGGAAAAATCAAGAAAAAAGAAAACGAAAGAAAGTGTAGGTGTGGGTAATTGATCTCGGGTTCCCTAGCCAAGAAGTTTATGACAACGAAAATCATAAAGAAAATTAACTAAGTGTTCTACAAGGGATTTGAAATAGGGTTCCCTTGCCGAATCCCGTATTGACACATAAGTCTTACGTGATTAAATATTTAATGAATGCTGCCTATAGGAATCAAATTGAGACCTTGGCACACTTACAAGATGCATAAGTCTTATACCACATAATCTTGGGTAATATGAATCACTTAACTGAACTATGAATGAAGCCTCATGGCTTGTTTTTGTGGACTCATAAGTCCAGCATATGTTTATAAAGTAAGTGAACCTAAGATGTTATGTGATGAATGATGAGACCCAGAAGGGTTAAGTAAGAGTGTGAAACACACTAAAAGACCAAGTGCATTGGCATATGATGAAATGAACATTCACGTAAAAAGGGGTGAGTAATTATGAAGGGCAAGTGTGCTAAGACAAATTAATGTGGTGACAACATGATAAGAGGCTAATGTGAAACATGAGAGAAATCTCAAATGAGCCTAAGTAAATGTTAACAAAACGTACTCACCTATGAGAGTGTAAAGTTAATGAAGAGACCAGTCTCTATGAACACTCTAATGAAAGTATTAAAGTTAATGGATACTTAATACTAATGATGAGATGAGAAATCATCTAATGAGCAATGATGTCCTCATGCTAGAAGCCAACTTCTATGATGTATCAGATGAATGTAATGGAACATTATACTGAGCACCGATAGGCTAGCTATGAGTGGCGATTCCTTCTTTTGGGAAGGCAGAGGTTCGTGTAATTCTCATAAGATGAGACTGTTCGTCCAGACGGGTATGGGTATCCTTATATCTCCTAGTCTTTGAACCTATGCAGCCAACTAGGGATATAGCAGGGTTCAATTCCCTATATACGCTAGCATGTTTTGGTTTCACTTTGGCCGGTGATTCCACCTCTTTTCGGTGTGGTATAGACATATGATTTCACTGAGCTCACATGATCTATGTCGGTTAAAGTTAAGGTTCCCAAAGAAAGAATGAGGTCAGCCTCATGTAATGCACACAATGAAATGAACGATACCAAAGGTGTTTGGGTAGGATAATCAAGAGGTGAACTAGACTTATGTAATGACACTAGGTCATTCTTAGTCATTGCACAGTGAACCCAATGAGAGTCTTAATCTACATCCTAGGTATAGCTGGTGTTTACACTAGCCTATGAATGAAATGAAATTAAGTACGTATGAATGAATGAAGCAGACTCTGTGTTTGCTAAAGAAGGCTCCCTAGTTGAGGTCCCATATGTTGACCCTCATTTTGGGAAGTGCTAATGTTAAGTCCATGATTCCAAGGTCTCATGGCATATGAACGAATGAAATGAAATATGATATGTGCTATATGCAATATGTTATGTGCTATATGCAATATGTTATGTGTTGTGTGCAATATGATACGTATGATGATGCATGTTACTCTCATGGCATGAATTTCCTAATCCGATTTTGGCAAGTCCAGTGACTTGACTTTCCATAACTCATATTGTTAGGAGAGAGCTATTCTAAATCATGCATGTCCGTGGTGTGTGCTTGCATATACCAATACTTAGTACAAGTGTGTACTAATTCCATACATTTATCTACTTTTAGGTGCAGGTGCAGCTGGACGTTAGAGCTTACGAGTGGACGCAGAAGATATCCGGACGTGGAGCTTTCATCCGGATTTGGTAGGCCCTCATGCTTTTGAGGATGCTTACTGGCTTATTCTAGCGTAGACGTAGGAATGAGCTAGTGGAGTATGTTCCACTAGCGTTTCTTTCGTATTTACTTTCAGACGTTGTATTGGTGCCATTTTGGTAACTCTATATTTATGACTATACCTTTCATTTGATTATCTCGATTTAGATGGTTGTTGTGAACGCTTATGAGTTTACGTAGATAGTATTATGCGTGATCAATGTTTTCCAATATAAAGTTTAAGTAAACAAAAGTTCAAATTTTCCGCTAAAACCTAGATGAAGTAACGACGACATATGTAGGCTTGTCTGCGACCTCTGAGAGGTCAACAATGCCGGTCTTGTCTGGGGTCTAGATTCCGAACGTGACAGCTACTTCCCTTACCATACTCACTCTGCGCCAGCCTTTGTTCTCATAGAGTAATTCACATTCAGGTTCACACAAAAGGGTTCCATATTAAGTTCATAACCCAATTACATTTACCCTACCAAAGAGGTCCTCTAGGGCTTCCTTACAATGGCGACACGAAGCTCATCATGACTTTCCTAAGTATTGATATGATGTCGTTCCAGCCAATCAACTTTAAGTCCATCATTCATTACAAGAAGGATACCATTATGACTTTCGACTTCAAGTTTCGTAACCTTACCGCTAGGTTCAACGTTTCACATAAAGTACCCTCTTATCATCATTCAAAGTTTCATAACATTCATATATTCAAGAATAATATTATTTAGCCTCCTGAGTAAAGACATCACATATTCACTTTCATACATACATCAAGTAAGGGACACAAGTTTACCTAAACAAGACAAAACATACTTCACTTAGCACATATTACATGTCATTCTAGAGGCACATAGGAACAACCACTATCATCATTAAGGCATCCTATACACTACTATATCATCATCAATATAACCATTATAGACTCATATAACCAAGTAGGAACAATCATGCATCAACTCTAAGACTACACACATGAACATAGTCCTAGTCTAACATGATCACCTAAATAGCCTCAATAGAAGAAACACATACTTTCACATTACTTCAAATATAGGTAGTATGAACATACTTCACATAATCAACTACACAAATCATTATATTACTTCCAGTAGTGTCGACAAGGCCATGGTCATCATAATACTTAAAATAACGCCGACAAGTCCACATCATTCACATAACACCGCCACCATAAGTGTGCCATACTAATCTAAGATAATTCAAGAGCTAAATGAAAATAGCTATACATAAGAATAAGAGAGTTAGGGCAGCATACACCCACTGGATCTCACCACTTCAATCCAAAGCCAAATCATCAAATTCAATACCATAAGGCCCTTACCCATGGCCATGAACATCAATTCAATACAATAACCATAATACTCAATGAATCTAGGTCAATTCAATATAGGTTTATTAATCTAATACAACCTAAACATCAATTGAATACAATCCTTACATCATTCAATAGCCCATAGAAAACTACACTAGAATCTATAAGCATTAAGTCAATATCAATTAAATAATCTTAACATACAATAGATCTAAGAGTATTCATTACTCAATTGATCAAATTGAAACAAAATATACACCATATAATCATAATCTATACATGAATCAAAAGCCCATAACAATCTATACATGAATTCATCAATATCAAAGCATGATCACATAACCCATATTTTAGTCCAAACTGAGAGATGTGAGAAGGTCAAGGGTTCATGGAGAATTTAATTAGAAAACATCAATTATACATCAATACCATCATATCATAAGCTTTGAAAACGTTTCATGCAAGAACCCAAGACTTAGAGTAGAAATTGGACTTTTCATCTTTTTGAAATCTTTGAAAATCATCTTTGAATTTGGCTCTAAGGTGATAGCAAGCCTTAGATGAAGAACTCCCATACCTTATTAGTAGAACCCAATGCTAATTGAAGAAGAAACACCATTGAATATCCATCTTCAAGCTTCATCTTCACCTTGAGCTCTCATGGAGGTTTTTGGGGAAACTTTAGGAGCGAAAGGGTTTTGATCGAAGTTCTAGGGTTTAAATGAGAGATTAATCACTTATATACTCTTAAAATAACCCTAAACACTTAAAACAACCGCCCCTACATTTTATAAGTCATGGGGTGAATTTCCCAAATCCCCCAAGCCTTAACAGAAAACTGGCATGAAAGTCACACCACCATCGATGCCTAGAATCGACGGTCCGTAGTCTCACCCACTCCCCGTCGATGGGGTCTCGTGGTTTTCTCCTGCAACTTCTCAACCTTCAGTCCAAGTGGCTCCAAACTTCAGAACGTCATGGACGTTCTTAAGCGTTTGACCTCTAAATTGCACGAAACTTGACACACTGACTATATACACCATAATAACTCATTTAAGGACTTCATAACCTCATGAATTACACATAAACACATAAAACACGTATGAGGCACATAGGTGACTTAGTCGTCGAACGTCTTGGTCGTCCCTTGACGTTTGACTTCCCATGCACCTAAACTCTTAGACACTGCCTCTATTCCACATTATAGGCGAATTTAGGACCTTAGACCATCATGACAACCACGTTAGGATCTATCTTTACCTAAGTCATTTTCGGTACCTTACAATCTCCCCCACTTGGACAACATTCGTCCTCGAATGAAACTTGTCACTCTCCGAACACGTCCAAGAATAGAGACTCAATTAGCAGCTTATAAGCATACCATAAAAAACACAATCAAGGAGAAAACATCAATTTCACACAATCAAGAGATTCACAACATAACAACAAACTAGAATAGATTTTATAACTCATCATACTATAAAACACACATCCTTCATTCCAAATAGTAAAAACTCATTTTATATTCATTATCATACTCACATACATCAGTTCTAACCACATTACAATAATTTTATACGAAAGAATTAACTAGTCAAATTTTTAAAAATTTCACAGTGAGCAGGCAAGGCTACAGTGAATTTTTGCAACTTTTTAAAAAAACCAACTTTTAGGCAATTCATGATAGAAACATGCTAATATGCAAGGTAACTTCATATAAACACCTTTTACAACATAATCATGGCTTCATAAAATACACACTGTAAGAAGTTAATGAAATTCAATTTCAACCAAACATGCATATCATAAGGACAATGTTTGGAACTCATTTTTCACAAAAACTCCTACATAAATCAAGTTACTAAGAACTCTTTGTTTTAGGCTTGAATAAACACATAAAGAAAGGTTAAGGGTACCTCACTCCAAAACATCAAAGTTTTCACCATATGTCACAACCCGAAACCATACCCTAGAAGATAGGGTGCAATCTCGGATTGCGACCGGCGTCGTTGAACTCTCAGAGTTCTAAGACAAGCCTCATTCATATCATTCATTGCATATACATAGTGAAAAAGTAGTGCAGAATTAAAACTTTTCAAAAAACATAATATAGTCTTTAAAAATCTGTTTCATATAAAAGTAATAGATATGCTAAGTCTCAATCTCATCATCTTAAGACACAAGAGTACTTTGGGACACGGCCCATACTTTAATACGAAAATAGAAAGACATAGTCTATTACAATACTTCAAAGAAAAACAATAAAAGACATATGCCCTCGAGTCAATTGAGGACATACTTCAACTTCCTCTTGAACGATCTTCTAAGTCCAAGTCTTCACTTCACAAGCTCTTCACCTACCAAGAACAATAGATAGAAAATAAAGCATGGAATTAGTACAACCACATGTACTAAGTATGGCTATATGCATAAAATCATGAAAATGGACTTTATTGGAAATATGCATCTTTTCATTTGGAAATCATAGTTTAAACATAAGAACATCATTTAGCAATTAATAAACACATAAGATAATATTTAATCAAAGATATCATTAAAAGGCTCACTTTACAGTGAGTTCTCTTCACTGTACAGTGCCTTCACTGTACAGTGCCTTCACTGTTACAGTGAATTCCAAACCTTCCTTTTAACATCTCCTAGCATGTAATTCCCTCCCTTAAAGTCATCCTAAGATTCACTTAAGTCACACAAAGAGACACCGCCCATACACCCTCTCTAGATGTGCCTAAACGACCCTTAAGATTACCTACGATGAGTCACATACATACTTAGAAAACAATCATAAACATCTATGTAAGATTCTTCTACCAAAGGTCAATTCCAAGGTTCACTTGAGTGAGTGTGGAGCGACCGCCCATTTAATCTCTATCACACACACACAAGAGATCCTATAGACTACCTCAAATAGAATCATTCTCACTAAACACACCAACACTTAGATGATTAGACATTCTCCTTCCAAAGCCTATGAAAGACGTACTTAAGTAAATCGAGAAGATAAGATCCATAGTACAATGACCTCTCCAAGATTACCTAAATAGTCCTTAAGACTTCCTAACGTTTAGATCATGTCAACAAGATTAACCAACTTCCCTAACTAGAGTCATCCTCAAGACTTCCAAAGATAAGACATGAAGAGACCATCCTTCCATGTCCTCCTCATACTTTAGCTAAGGAATGCTTAAGTCACTTTAAATTAGGTACTCAATCATTTACATAGTTACTAACATAGGTCATTAATTTATTAGTTCATTAAGACTCATACATCACATAAGACACTCACATAAAGCATCACATAAGACACTCACATAATGGATCACATAATGGTCTTTGGACAAGACCTAGGAACTCCACATAACACCTTCAAAGTCTATTGTGCAATGTCTAGATAGCGTCCCATACCACAACCTAAACCTCATAAACTTATCTAATGCTAAAGGTATTACACATGATGAGAATAGGCAATAACCGACATAGACCATGGTAGCAAGACATGGAATGCGAAGTTCTATCCTACTTCGATGAGGTTGTTCTACTTGCCAATGGTAGAACATGGACACATCCCATGTAGGCACATGGTTAAGGAATATGAAGGGCGTATTAAGCATTCAGTCTGTTCTTTAACTGAATCCACTTAACCCTACTCATACTCACTCAGTGCTAGGCTTAGTTCTCATAGATTATTTCACATTAAGGTTCATATAATTAGGTCTCTTATCTAGTTCATGACCCCATTACATTCACCCTACCAAAGCAAGTTCCATTAGGGCATATCTCACTTTAGCGACAAGATTCATAGCAACTTCCCTAAGGTATGATATGATGCCGTTCCAGCCAATCAACCTTAAGTACATCTCTCATCACATGAAGGATACCATTACGGCTAACTACTTCACAATTCATAACCTCGCCACTAAGTTCAAGGTTCCACATAAATTGACCTTCTTATCATTAAGGTCTCACTTATATTTATTTATTCAAGACTAAGAGTTATGACACCTTATATCAAGACATCACATATCCATAATCATATATACATCAAGCAAGAGATACAAGTCAACCAAGACAAGACATCACATACTTCACTTTTAACCCATAATACAAGTCATTCTAGAAACACTTCTAAAACAACCTAACATCTTCAAGTCATCCTATATATCATCATAACACCATTAATATACTCCACAGAGACTCATAATGTCATGACCCAAAAGTACCCCCTAAAAGTTAGGGAAAACCTTCCAATCATGACCGGGCGTACTTGACCCCTTTGGGGTCTCGAACAAGCCCTCTTACTAGCATTCATAACATAAAGCATGAAAAGTAGTGCGGAATTAAAACTTTTCACGATAATAATAATAAAAGAAGTCTTTTCATAAATACTAGGAAATCTTATTGTCACAAGTCAACTTAAGGACACAACTTAAAAATCTTAGGGACACGGCCCCTTTACAATAAAAGTAAATACATTTTTTTAAGTCTTAATAAAGAAACTAAGAAACATAAAACTATGTCATCGAATATATGAGGACATACCCAATTCTTGAAAGATAGAATTCCCAAGCTTCAACTCCGATCCTCCAAAAAGGGTTCCAACCTATACTCATAAGGTATATAAAAGTATGGGGTTAGTACAACAATGTACTAAGTATGGCATATGCAAAAACATACTAAAAGGGACATTTTAGTAAAAATAATTTTTCATGCAATTAAAGCAATATTCATGAATCTAGAAACAAACCAACATAAGAATCGACAATCAACACTTTATGGCAACTTTACCAAAACTTAGAGTAATCAAAAGGAACATTTCAATGAACTTACTAAACATACAATGAAAATTGAATAAAGCATCACAGTGAACATAATGGATTCTTACAATGGAGACCATACAGTGAATGTCACGGTCCAAGTCATATGAACTCTTTTCCTTTGAAGTTGCCCTAACCCAAGGTTATCCTAAGACTCCCCAAGGTGAGATAAGAAGGGATTTTCATTACACCTCCCTTCAAAGCACACTAAAGCGACCCTTAAAACTACCAAATCTTAGGCTTACTTCGTTGGAAATCAAATCCACGCCCTTGGCTAACATATGCAAAACACTCATGGAAATATAGGTTATACCAAGTGCAATGTGAGAGTAGCATCCCATACTACCACTCCCACTTAGTACTCCTAATGGATTCCATTTACACAAGTACTCCACAATAATCCTCCATAACACTACACCATAGTACTCATTCACACGGATTTCATGAAGGTACTCTTCTCCCATAGTAGGTATAGGTCACACCAAGTGCAATGTGAGAATAGCATCCCATACTACTACTCCCACTCAATGCTCCTACTCGGTAACTAATGTGGATTGAGCACTTCACGACATACATACACAAATTCAACAATACACAAGATAATTAGTTTCAAATCAATTCTTTTGTGGGAGTTAGCTTAACCGACAAAGACAATAAGAGCTAGAAATGGAATCCCGATATTAACCTCTATCGAATGAGGGATCCTTACTTGCCTAGTGTAAGGTCATGCTTCTTAGCGTTTACATGGCTTTCCCAATACCTACACCTATGCGGGCACATATTTAAGGGATAAGGAGATTGCTACTAAGTAACTCACTCTCTACTAACGAGGAGTAGTCATCTCAAGAGGTACTTTGGATTACAACATCTCCACTCACGAAGTGGAATCCACCTCCCCTTCATATCCTCTCGGTGCTAGGCATAACTCCCCACGGATTTCTCAACATAATAGTCTATCTTAGAAAGCTCACTAGGAATGGAGAGGTTGCTACTAGACACTACATCTCAACTCACGAAGTGTGTCCACCTCAAGATTCCCCTTTTTGCTCAACTTGGCATAATACATTCTTTAAAGTGCGTGTGGGTGTACATGTGTACACCTTGCATATAAGCATCATCTCATTATCATCAAGTTCTACTCATACTTTAACCTTGATTCATTAAGTTACACACTCTACATGCTTCTCATAATCATATACTTTATTTAGACATAAACTAGGTCAAGCATGCAATTTAAGCTACACCAAACACAATAGAAGACCCATATACAATATATCTTCATTTAAAATATTAGACCTTCAAGATTACCTACTCAACACATACTAAACAACATCAAGCTCATCAATTAGCACCGCCACCCATAAGGTGGACCATACCACTCAAATAGCAATTCATAATAAGAAATATACAATGAGAACAACTCATCAACAATTCAAAACATCATCAATCATAATCAATTTATCAACATTTCACCATATTAAGGCCCTTAGGGTAGTAGCTACACCAACATGACATACACAAGAAGACCCAAGTTCATACCTTACTCAAATCATGCTCTCATAACCCATTTTTAAGTCAAAAGTTGAAGTATGCATAAAAATGAGTTTCATGGAGTTTTAACATCAAAATCATTAATTCAAAGAAATATAAATACATTTAAACCATTAGAACTTAAATACAAGAAGACCCATACTAGAAATCAAAGTTAGAAGAAGATTGAGTTTCGAAACCCTTTCGAAAACCATTTTGGAAATTGGCTTCTTGAATGAAAGGATATTCAAGAAAGGATACCATACCTTTAAGAGAAGGAAATCCACTAATTTTGATGAAGAAACAAGTAGTTCAAGGCAGCCCTCCTTTCCTTCCTTGACTTCTAGCTTCCAATGGAGTCTTGAGAAAGTTTCTTTAGAGAGAGAGAGTTGAATTTAGAAGTGAGGGGGTCCTATCTAGGTCTAGGTTTTAAAACTCATTTAATATAACCTAAAAATCCCTTAAAAAACCGTCCAAACTCTTATTTAGACGTGGGGTGAACTTACAATTTCACCCCTAACTTGGCAGAAAAATCTGCGCGCAGGGACAAGACTTGCGACGACCTGCTTGTGACGGGGCGTCACTGGTGCAACGGCCCGTCTTGACCATCCGTTGCAAGCTTAAGTGGCTTTCCATGGGTCTCCTCTACACACTTGAACAAGTCCCCCACGACGGAACCTTGTGTCGGGGCGTCACAGCCATGACTGGCCGTCGACTGCTCCGTCGCCAAGGCTGCCTGGGACAGCCTGCTTACCAGGTTTTGGGTCCTTACTTAAGGACCCTTCGATGGTCCTTGGGGATAATTTCCCGGACGTTTCCAACACAAATATGTTCATCTATAAGTTGAACACCTCTCATATTAATTTCATCAAAAACTAACACATAAAACTGGATTAAACTCGTCTAGACGTACAAGGTCGACTCAAGGCATATCATTCGAATGGTTTGGACGTTCTTGGTCGTTTGACCTCCAAACTTCACGAAACTTTACACACTGCCTAAGGACACTAAACTAACTCCGTTTAAAATAAATCAACTTAAGAAACAATCATGAGGCTCTAGTTCAATTTAGTTCATTTTGGGGCGTTATATTCCCCCCCACTTGGAATAACATTCGTCCTCGAATGACACTTAATGTTTAAGAACAACAAGGACTCTCTTAGCATCATGTAATTCACTTAGATCATGATCAAAACATCAACAATCAAAGCATCAATTAGCAAGGAACATCATTTCACACTTTCAACACTTATCAACATAGACAACTTTTGCCAAACTCACAAAGTCAAAACTCAACCTTAAACTTCTTTTATGGAGGAACTACCTTCTCCAACATTAAACATGCTCATATACAACAATTTTTCACATATTTAAACTTCAATTAAGGCAAGGCAAATTTTTCTCAAATTGCAAATTTTTCACAGTGAACATTCACTATAACACTGCCAAACATACAAAACTTTCAAAATTCCACTCTTTGAGCAATTTATCAAGATGACATGAACATATGAACTATAAAACCATATAAACTCATCTCATAACACAAAAGCAACAATAACAAAGAGTTGAGACTTACCAAAACAATCAATCCGGATTAATTATCCTTTCTAGCCCCCATCCCATTGGAAGGGTTCTTCTTGGGAGCATTAGGATCTAGGGAAGCTTGATTGACATCTCTCCACCTTGATTTAAGGTATGGGCAGTCCCTCATCTTGTGGCCTTTATTACAACACACAAAACAACCATCCGTTCCGGCAAGACACTTACCCCCATGTTGCTTGCCACAAGTAGGGCACCTAGCCCTTTCATAGGAATGACCACCACCTTGAGAAGATTGATTCAGATCCCTATCCTTGTTTCCCATAGAAGAATCTTGGGGATAAAACCTCTTCTTAGGCCTTTGGTGACTAGAATTATCCGACCTAGGTCTCTTACCCTCTTGCCTGATCTCCCTAATTTTGGACTCCTCAATTTGTTGCGCATAAACCATGAGCCTAGAGATATCCATGTCATTAAGAAGCATAGCCGTACGACACTCTTTTTCCACCAAGCTAGACACGCCCATCACAAACTTGTTCATCCTAGCCCTAGGGTTGGCCACCATGGTTGGGCCATACTTAGAGAGTTGGGTGAATTTGAGAGAGTACTCTTGTACACTCATTCGCCCTTGACGGAGGTTCATGAATTCAACCATCTTCTTCTCCCTCCACTCTAAAGGAAAGAATCTATCTAGTAAAGCCTCTTTGAATTCCTCCCAATCAACCGGTCCTCTTTCTAAGGGTCTCTCACCCCTTTATTGCTCATACCACACTTGAGCAACATCCTTAAGTTGGTAAGCGGCCAATTCCACTTTCTCCCTAGGTGTCACACCCATAGCATCTACCACCTTGAAAACCTCATCAATGAAGCGTTGTGGATCTTCAACCACCTTAGTGCCATGAAAAGTAGGAGGGTTCATCCTCATGAAATCCCGAATCATAGAAGTGGGAGTACTAGCATTTGGTTGCGACCTATCTTCTTGGTTAGCTTGGCCCACAAAGTGATTGTTGACAACTTGAGCTTGAGACGTCATGAGTTGGGTCAAGTTCATTAGGGAATCCCTCAACTCCGCATTAGTCATATCACCCTCAACAAAAGGATCTTGAGGCATAGGAGGCACTTGAGGTTCTTGAAGAGGAACCTCCTCATTTTCCTCCCCTAAGCCAACAATAGGAACTTGGTCAACACGGGGAAGGACTCTCTCATTTGGTACACCTCCCTCCTCTCTTATAGCGGTCGATCTCCTCGTATTCATGTCCTAAAAACACAAATAGAAGAGGTTGAGAATAGACACCTTATATACTCAACTCTAAGGCACGATACTAGAATAGAGAAGAAAGTGAAACTTCTAGCATCCTATAGCCTTTTGTCCATGGATGTGTCGCGACTCACACCAATGACCAAGATACTACTAGATGTGGCTTGTGAGACTTTCAGACCTTAAACTATTTCCCAAAACCTTATGCTCTGATACCAAGTTTATCACGACCAGAAAGCACCCCCTAAAAGTTTGGGAAAACCTTCGAATCATGACCGGGCGTACTTGACCCCTTTGGGGTCTCGTACAAGCCCTCTAACTAGCATTCATAACATAAAGCATGAAAAGTAGTGCGGAATTAAAACTTTTCACGATAATAATAATAAAAGAAGTCTTTTCATAAATACTAGGAAATCTTATCGTCACAAGCCAACTTAAGGACACAACTTAAAAATCTTAGGGACACGGCCCCTTTACAATAAAAGTAAATACATTTTTTTAAGTCTTAATAAAGAAACTAAGAAACATAAAACTATGTCCTCGAATATATGAGGACATACCCAATTCTTGAGAGATAGAATTTCCAAGCTTAAACTCCGATCCTCCAAAAAGGCTTCCAACCTATACTCATAAGGTATATAAAAGTATGGGGTTAGTACAACAATGTACTAAGTATGGCATATGCAAAAACATACGAAAAGGGACATTTTAGTAAAAATAACTTTTCATACAATTAAAGCAATATTCATGAATCTAGAAACAAACCAACATAAGAATCGACAATCAACACTTTATGGCAACTTTACCAAAACTTAGAGTAATCAAAAGGAACATTTAAATGAACTTACTAAACTTACAATGAAAATTGAATAAAGCATCACAGTGAACATAATGGATTCTTACAATGGAGACCATACAGTGAATGGCACGGTCCAAGTCATATGAACTCTTTTCCTTTGAAGTTGCCCTAACCCAAGGTTATCCTAAGACTCCCTAAGGTGAGCTAAGAAGGGATTTTGATTACACCTCACTTCAAAGCATACCAAAGCGACCCTTAAAACTACCAAATCTTAGGCTTACTTCGTTGAAATCAAATCCACGCCCTTGGCTAACATATGCAAAACACTCATGGAAATATAGGTCATACCAAGTGCAATGTGAGAGTAGCATCCCATACTACCACTCCCACTTATTACTCCTAATGGATTCCATTTACTCAAGTACTCCACAATAATCCTCCATAACACTACAACATAGTAATCATTCACACGGATTTCATGAAGGTACTCTTCTCCCATAGTAGGTCTAGGTCACACCAAGTGCAATGTGAGAATAGCATCCCATACTACTACTCCCACTCAATGCTCCTATTCGATAACTAATGTGGATTGAGCACTTCACGACATACATACACAAATTCAACAATATACAAAATAATTAGTTTCAAATCAATTCTTTTATGGGATTTAGCTTAACCGACAAAGACCATGAGAGCTAGATATGTAATCCCGATATTAACCCCTATCGAATGAGGGATCCTTACTTGCCTAGTGTAAGGTCATGCTTCTTAGCGTTTACATGGCTTTCCCAATAGCTACACCTATGCGGGCACATAGTTAAGGGATAAGGAGATTGCTACTAAGTAACTCAATCTCTACTAACGAGGAGTACTCATCTCAAGAGGTACTTTGGATTACAACATCTCCACTCACGAAGTGCAATCCACCTCCCCTTCATATCCTCTCGGTGCTAGGCATAACTCCCCACGGATTTCTCAACATAATAGTCTATCTTAGAAAGCTCACTAGGAATGGAGAGGTTGCTACTAGACACTATATCTCAACTCACGAAGTGTGTCCACCTCAAGATTCCCCTTTTTGCTCAACTTGGCATAATACATTCTTTAAAGTGCGTGTGTGTACATATGTACACCTTGCATATAAGCATCATCTCATTATCATCAGGTTCTACTCATACTTTAACCTTGATTCATTAAGTTACACACTCTACATGCTTCTCATAATCACATACTTTATTTAGACATAAACTAGGTCAAGCATCCAATTTAAGCTACACCAAACACAATAGAAGACCCATATACAATATATCTTCATTTAAAATATTAGACCTTCAAGATTACCTACTCAACACATACTAAACAACATCAAGCTCATCAATTAGCACCGCCACCCATAAGGTGGACCATACCACTCAAATAGCAATTCATAATAAGAAATATACAATGAGAAGAACTCATCAACAATTCAAACCATCATCAACCATAATCAATTTATCAAAATTTCACCATATTAAGGCCCTTAGGGCAGTAGCTACACCAACATGACATACACAAGAAGACCCAAGTTCATACCTTACTCAAATCATGCTCTCATAACCCATTTTTATGTCAAAAGTTGAATTATGCATAAAAAAGAGTTTCATGGAGTTTTAACATCAAAATAATCAATTCAAACCAATATAAATAAATTTAAACCATTAGAACTTAAATACAAGAAGACCCATACTAGAAATCAAAGTTAGAAGAAGATTGAGTTTAGAAACCCTTTCGAAAACCATTTTGGAAATTGGCTTCTTAAATGAATAGATATTCAAGAAAGGATACCATACCTTTAAGAGAAGGAAATCCACTAATTTTGATGAAGAAACAAGTCCAAGGAGCCCTCCTTTCCTTCCTTGACTTCTAGCTTCCAATGGAGTCTTGAGAAAGTTTCTTTAGAGAGAGAGAGTTGAATTTAGAAGTGAGGGGGTCTTGTCTAGGTCTAGGTTTTAAAACTCATTTAATATAACCTAAAAATCCCTTAACAAACCGTACAAACTCTTATTTAGACGTGGGGTGAACTTACAATTTCACCCCTAACTTGGCAGAAAAATCTGCGCACAGTGACAAGACTTGTGATGACCTGCTTGTGACGGGGCGTCACTGGTGCAACGGCCCGTCCTGACAATCCGTTGCAAGTTTCAGTGGCTTGCCAAGGGTCCACTATACACCCTTGAACAAGTCCCCCATGAAGGAACCTTGTGTCGGGGTGTCACAGCCATGACTGGCCGTCGACTGTTCCGTCGCCAAGGCTGCCTGGGACAGCCTGCTTACCAGGTTTTGGGTCCTTCCTTAAGGATCCTTCGATGGTCCTTGGGGATAATTTCCCGGACGTTTCCAACACAAATATTTTCATCTATAAGTTTAACAACTTTCACATGAATTTCATCCAAAACTAACACATAAAACTCGATGAAAATCGTCTAGACGTACAAGGTCGACTCAAGGCATATCTTTTGAATGCCTTGGACGTTCTTGGTAGTTTGACCTCCAAACTTAACGAAACTTTGCACACTACCTAAGGACACTAAAATAACTCCGTTTAACTTAAAATTAACTCAAGAAACAATCATGAGGCTCTAGTTCACCTTAGTTCGTTTTGGGGCGTTATACATAAAGTCAAGTAGTAATAACCAAGACTTAACCCTAACACTCTACTCATAATGTCAAGACAAAGTCTAACATGATCACTTAAGGCAACATAACTATAAGAATACATACATTACTATATAACATCAATTGTAGGTAAGTAATGACATACTCACATCATCAACTACACAAATAGCCACATAACTTCAATTAATTGCCATTAAAGCCATGCTCATAATATTGCATAAAGTAACGCCGACAAGGCCACATCAATTGCAAGTAAAACACATAACACCGCCGCCATAAGTGGACCATACCAATCACAATAGAATCAAAGTATAATTAATATCAAATTAAGGAAAACGGGACAGCATACCTTGATCCCCATATCAGTACATCAAACCAATGCCAAATCAACCAATTCAACATCACAAGGCCCTTACCCATGTCCATGAATAACAATTCAAAGCAATAACCATAAAACTCAATGAATCTTCATCAATTCAATCTAGGTTTAACAATATAATATCAATTACATATCAATTGAACACAATTCTTATATCATTAGAAAGCCCATAAGAAACTACACAACAATTCATCAATATAAGCTTAATATCAAGTAACCCAAAAGGTAGTCCAAACTAGGGTTCATCAATTCACATGGGTTCATAGGTAAATTTATGTTGAAATCATCATAAAATATCAATTAAATCATAATTCAATGTTTAGAAATCATTTATGCAAGAACCCATGGTAGAATCCCGAAATTGGACAATTCACCTTAGAAAACTTTGTGAAACACTTTGAGGATTGGGCTCCTTGATGAAATAAGTTTCAAGGATCAAAAGTCATACCTCAAGGATGATAATTCTTCACTTTGATGAAGAATTTCCACTCAAGAACCCCTCACCAAGCTGCCTCTTCAATGGAGTCTTCAATGGAGGTTTTGGGATTTCTAAGAGACTTTGGGTTTTGATTTTAGAAGAATAATGAAGTCTCTAGGGTCTTAACCACTTAAATAGTTAATTAAAATACCCATAAGACCCCTAAATAACCGCCTAAACTCTTATTTAGACATGGGGTGAATTTACAAGTTCACCCCTAACTTGGCAGAAAAATCTGTGCAGGAGACATGGCTTGCGACGATTGCCTTGTGACGGGGCGTCACAGCAGACACGGGCCGTCATGGACCTCCTTTGCAAGATCCAATGGCTTGCCAAGGGTTCCCCCTACACCCTTGGACAAGGCCCCCACGACGTAACCTTGTGACGGGGCTTTACAGCCACTACTGGTCGTCGACTGCTCCGTAGCCAAGGCTTCTTGGGACAGCCTGCCATCAGGTTTTGGGTCCTTTCCTCAAGGACCCTTTGATGGTTCTTGGGGATAATTTCACGAATGTTTACAATCCAAATATGATCATCTATGAGTTTAGCACCTATCACATGAATTTAATACAAAACAAACACATAAAACTCGACGAAACTCTCCTAGACGTACAAGGTCGACTCAAGGCATATCTTTCGAATGCCTTGGACGTTCTTGGTCGTTTAACCTCCAAACTTCACAAAACTTTAACCAATGCCTATAAATGCTATAATAACTCTATTAAGAACCTTAAAACACCATTAAACATACATAAACACATAGAACCACATAAGAGACAATTAGGTGACTTAGTCGTCAAACGTCTTAGTCGTCTCTAGACGTTTGACTTCCAATACCTCTAATATTTTAGCTACTGCCTCTATACCACATATTAAATATATTTAGGACCTTAGACATCAAGACCAACATATTAGGCTCTAGTTAACCTATGTCATTTTCGAGGTCTTACAATCTCCCCCACTTGGACACCACTCGTCCTCGAATGACACTTGCCACTCTCCGAACACTTCCAAGATTAGAGATTCAACTAGCAGCACATAACCCAACCATACAACACATTATCAAGAAGAAATCATCAATTCCACATAATCAAGAGATTCACAACACAACAAGAAACTGGAAGACAATTTTATAACTCGTTATGCTACAAAACACACATGCTTCAATCCAAATAGCAAAAACTCATTTTACATTCAACATCATACTCATATACATAAGTTCTAACCACATAACAAGAATTTTAAACCAAAGAATCAAATAGTCATTTTTACAAAATTTTTACAGTGAGCAGTTCATAAAGAAACAGTGATTTTAGCAACTTTTCCAAAAATGCAATTTTTAGGTAATTCTCTATATAGACATGCTAGAATGCAAGATAACATCATGTAAACACATCATACAACATGCTCAAAGCTTCATAAAACACACAATGCAAGAAGTAAATGAAATTCATTTTCAACCAAACTCCTAAACATCATGCACATGCAACAATTCAATAACTTCTATCCCATCTACAAAACATACTCCCCACTTAGAAGGAGCTCATACTATCAAAGAGAAACAAGAACTTACCAACATCATCATCACCATCACCCGACTTCTCAATTCTAGTACGGAGTGCATAGAAACACCTCTTAGTTGGAGCATCTTCCTTTGGAACACTAGGCTCAACTTGCTTACCCTCTCTACCTCTAGAAGCAATCATAGGACAATCTCTAGCCTTATGTCCTCCCTTACCACAACCAAAGCAATTTCCGGTACCCAATAGACACTCACCATAGTGACCTTTGCCACAATTGGCACAAGTAGGCTTACCATCCTTAGAACCACCTCCTTTGTCAAACTTCTTCTTAGGAACACTAGGTCCATCTTGAGTTTGAACCCTCTTTTTGAACCTAGGTTGCACTTGGTCACTAGCAACACCCCTCTTCAAGCTACTAGACTTCCTCCCAAGATTAGATTCTTCACATGATTGTGCATACATCAAGTATCTAGAGAAGTCCACATTATCATGTAGTATAGTCGCATAGCATTCTTCCCTCACTAAGTCTCTCAACCTAGATGTCATAGTGCTCTCCATAACCCTATGCACCATACTCAAATTGATTTGAGTAGTTACGGCTTGAGACAAAGCCATCAAAGCCTCTCCAATCACCCTATTAGACAACTCCGGTACCTCATAACCTCCTCCTACATTAGGAACATGATCACCTTGGGGAGGCACTTGATCACCTTGAGCACCTTGCCCACCTTGAGAACCTTGAGCACCTTGAACACCTTGAGCACCTTGAGCAATTTTCTCAACTTGCTCAACTTGGGGAAGAACTTCCTCATTCACCCTCTCCTCTTACTACCTTCTAGCGGCCATCCTCCTAGTAAACACAAGGAAACTCATAAGAAGGATAATAATAACATTTACTCTACCGCACGATATAGGAGTAGAAAAGAAGGGAAACTCTATCGTCCTATAGCCTCTCGCCCATAGATGTGTCGCGATTCACATTGATGGTCAAGACTCTACTAGACGTGACTTGATGAGACTTTTTGATACCTAATACTACTTTCACCAATCCTATGCTCTGATACCATCTTTGTCACAATCCGAAACCATACCCTAGAAGATAGGGTGCAATCTCGGATTGCGACCGGCGTCGTCGAACTCTCAGAGTTCTAAGAAAAGCCTCATTCATATCATTCATTGCATATACATAGTGAAAAAGTATTGCGGAATTAAAAATTTTCACAAAACATAATATAGTCTTTAAAAATCTCTTTCATATAAAAGTAATAGAAATTCTAAGTCTCAATCTCATCATCTTAAGACACAACAGTACTTTGGGACACGGCCCATACTTCAATACGAAAATAGAAAGACATAGTCTATTACAATACTTCAAAGAAAAACAATAAAAGACTTATGCCCTCGAGTCAATTAAGGTCATACTTCAACTTTCTCTTGAACGATCTTCTAAGTCCAAGTCTTCACTTCACAAGCTCTTCACCTACCAAGAACTATAGATAGAAAATAAAGCATGGAATTAGTACAACCACATGTACTAAGTATGGCTATATGCATAAAATCATGAAAACGGACTTTATTGGAAATATGCATCTTTTCATTTGGAAATGATAGTTTAAACATAAGAACATCATTTAGCAATTAAGAAACACATAAGATAACATTTAATCAAAGATAGCATTTAAAGGCTCACTGTACAGTGAAGTCCCTTCACTGTTACAGTGAAGTCCAAACCTTCCTTTTAACATCTCCTAGCATGTAATTCCCTCACTTAAAGTCATCCTAAGATTCACTTAAGTCACACAAAGAGAGCCGCCCATACACCCTCTCTAGATGTGCCTAAACGACCCTTAAGACTACCTACGATGAGTCACATACATACTTAGAAAACAATCATAAACATCTATGTAAGATTCTTCTACCAAAGGTCAATTCCAAGGTTCACTTGAGTGAGTGTGGAGCGACCGCCCATACAATCTTTATCACACACACACAAGAGATCCTATAGAATACCTCAAATAGAATCATTCTCACTAAACACACCAACACTTAGATGATAAGACATTCTCCTTCCAAAGCCTATAAAATGACCTACTTAAGTAAATCGAGAAGATAAGATCCACAGTACAATGACCTCTCCAAGATTACCTAAATAGTCCTTAAGACTTCCTAAGGTTTAGATCATGTCAACAAGATTAACCAACTTCCCTAACTAGAGTCATCCTCAAGACTTCCAAAGATAAGACATGAAGAGACCATCATTCCATGTCCTCCTCATACTTTAGCTAAGGAATGCTTAAGTCACTTTAAATTAGGTACTCAATCATTTACATAGTTACTAACATAGGTCATTAGTTCATTAGTTCATTACGACTCATACATCACATAAGACACTCACATAAAGCATCAAATAAGACACTCACATAATGGATCACATAATGGTCTTTGGACAAGACCTAGGAACTCCACATAACACCTTCAAAGTCTATTGTGTAATGTCTAGATAGAGTCCCATACCACCACCTAAACCTCATAAATTTATCTAATTCTAAAGGTATTCCACAACATGAGAATAGGCAATAACCGACATAGACCATGGTAGCAAGACATGGAATCCGAAGTTCTATCCTACTTCGATGAGGTTGTTCTACTTGCCAATGGTAAAACATGGACACATCCCATGTACGCACATAGTTAAGGAATATGAAGGGCGTATTAAGCATTCAGTCTGTTCTTTAACTGAATCCACTTAACCCTACTCATACTCACTCGCTGCTATCCTTAGTTCTCATAGATTATTTCACATTAAGGTTCATATAATTAGGTCTCTTATCTAGTTCATGACCCCATTACATTCACCCTACCAAAGCAAGTTCCACTAGGGCATATCTCACTTTAGCGACAAGAAGCTCATAGCGACTTCCCTAAGGTATGATATGATGCCGTTCCAGCCCATCAACCTTAATTACATCACTCATCACATGAAGGATACCATTACGGCTAACTACTTCATAATTCATAACCTCCCACTAAGTTCAAGGTTCCACATAAATTGACCTTCTTATCATTAAGGTCTCACTTATATTTATTTATTCAAGACTAAGAGTTATGACACCCTATATCAAGACATCACATATCCATAATCATATATACATCAAGCAAGAGATACAAGTCAACCAAGATAAGACATCACATACTTCACTTTTAACCCATAATACAAGTCATTCTGGAAACCCTTCTAAAAAAACCTAACATCTTCAAGTCATCCTATATATCATCATAACACCATTAATATACTCCACACAGACTCATAAATTCAAGTAGTAATAACCAAGACTTAACCCTAACACTCTACTCATAATGTCAAGACAAAGTCTAACATGATCACTTAAGGCAACATAACTAGGAGAATACATACATGACTATATAACTTCAAATGTAGATAAGTAATGACATACTCACATCATCAACTACACAAATATCCACATAACTTCAAGTAATTGCCATTAAAGCCATGCTCATAATATTGCATAAAGTAACACCGATAAGGCCACATCAATTGCAAGTAAAACACATAACACCGCCACCATAAGTGGACCATACCAATCACAATAGAATAAAAGTATAATTAATATCAAATTAAGGAAAATGGGCCAGCTGTCATGACTGGAATCTAGACCCCAGACGAGACCGGCGTCGTTGACCTCTCAGAGGTCGCAGACAAGCCTACTTACGTCATTCTTACTTTACATAGGTTAATTTTAGCGTAAAATTTGAAACTTTTTGTTTCTAAATATTGCTTCCTAAACAATTCTAGTACATTCGTAATTTGTTCACCATCCACCATCTAATATTAAGATATAATCAAATGAAAGGAATAGTTCAATACTTATAAAGCGTATAATTGCCAAAATGGCACCAACATATAGTCTGAATAAAAATAGGAAGGAAACGCTAGTGGAACATGCTCCACTAGCTCAACCCTAAAACTAAGCAAGAATATAAAATAGTAGCATCCTCGAAAGCATGAGGACCTACCAAAACCGAATGTATGCTGGACGTCCGGATAACTGCAGCGATGATCCTGTAGCTCTATCGTCCAACTGTGCCTGCACCTAAAATAGTAGAGTTTGTATAGGGTTAGTACACACTTGTACTAAGTATGTGTATATGCAAGTACACACCAAGGACATGCATGAGAAAGAATAGCTCTTTCCTAACAACATGATTTTTGGAAGTCAAGTCAGTGGACTTGCCAAATTGAGATTAGGAAAGTTTCCAAATTTGGATTAGGAAAGTCAATGAGCTTTCGAAATTTGGATTAGGAAAGTCAGTGGGCTTTCCATATTTGGAATAGGAAAGTTATGCCATGAGAATAACATACATCATCAACTTTTCACATTTGCACACAACACACATCATATAGCATACAACACCTTTTTCATGTAGCACATAACTTCTTTATTGTCATTCATTCATATGCCATGAGACCTTGGAATCATGGACTTAACATTAAGACCTCCCAGAAATGAGGGCTCAACAGATGGGACCTCAACTAGGGAGTCTTCATTAGCAAACACAGAGTCTACTTCGTTCATTCATACGTACTCCATTTCATTTCATTCATAGACTAGTGTAAACACCAGTTATACCTAGGATGTAGTTTAAGACTTTCATTAGGTTCGTTGTGCAATGACCAAGAATGACCTAATGTCATTACTTGAATCTAACTCACCTTTTGATTATCCTATCCTAACACCTTTGGTATCATTCATTTCATTATGTGCATCATTTGAGGATGGCCTCATTCATTCATTGGGAACTTTAACTTTAACTGACATAGATCATGTGAGCATCATGAAATCCAGTGTATCCCCCACACCGAAAAGAGGTGGAATCACCGGCCAAAGTGACCCAAAACATGCTAGCGTACATGGGAATCGAACCTCGCCAGATCCCTATATTGGCAGTATAGGTTCGAAGACTAGGAGATACAAGGAGACCCATACCCGGCATGCCAGACAGTCTCATCTCATGAGAGTTACGTGAACCTCCGCCCTTCCCGAAAGAAGGCATCACCGCTCATAGCTAGTCTATCGGTGCTCAGTATAAAGTTCCATTACATTCATCTCATACGTTATGGAAGCTGGCTTCTAGTATGAGGACATCATATCTTATTAGATGATTTCTCATCTCATCATTAGTATTAAGTGTGTTAAGCTCAATACTTTCATTAGAGTGTTCATAGAGCCTGGTCTCTTCATTATCTTACACTCTCATAGGTGAGTACGTTTTGGTAACATTTACTTAGGCTCATTTGAGATTGCTCTCATGTTTTACATTAGCCTCATATCATGTTGTCACCACATTCATTAACATTAGCACATTTACTCTTCATAATTACTCACCCCTTTTTACGTGAATGTTCACTTCATCATATGCCAATGCACTTGGCCATTTAGTGTGTTTCACACTTTTACTTAACCCTTCTAGGGTTTCATCATTTCATTTTTCATTTCATCATTTCATTGTTCATTTCGTCATTTCATTGTTCATTTCATCATATCATTGTTCATTTCATCATTTTATTGTTCATTTCATCATTTCATTGTTCGTTTCGCCTAAACCAAGAGGTTGTGGGATTAAACCCCCACAGCCTCTTTTATTTTGTTCTTTAATTCGCCTAAGTAGGGAGGTTGTGGGTTCGAACCCCCACAGCCTCCTTACTTTTAATTAATTTTCGCTAGGGGCTGTGAGGTGGTGGGTTCGAACCCCCACAGCCCCATATATATTTTCTTTTATTTTTCGCTAGGTTGAGGGCATGGCAGTGAGGTCGTGGGATCGAACCCCCATAGCCTCACTTGCTTTAATATTTATTTTCGCCCCCTCTATTCCCAGCCTTGAGGTCGTGGGTTCGATTCCCACGCCTCACATCCTTTTCTTTTTATTTTATTTTCTGTTCTTCTTGAGTTCTGACCGAGGGGTGGTGGGTTCGAATCCCACTCCCCTCATTTATTTTACTCATTCATCCCTCCGCCTGCACCCAGGATCGAACCCCCCAACCCTCACCCATTTCCGTGGATTATTTCGCCCAAGGATGAGGTCACGGGTTCAATTCCTAGTGGCCTCATTCTTTTATTTTATATTAAATTTCCAGATTCTTATGCATTAACATTTAGCCTAAAACTAACTTGTAAAATGCTGGAAATTTTAGTCACTTTCTAACTCATAACATCAATGCATTACTTAGTTCAAGGTTACATTCATGGATCCGTTTTAACGTATTTTTAAGTGCATCATTCATAGAATTAATTGGCTATAGGATTCTTATTCAAATCAGCCACATTTCCTTTTTATGAACATCACGATCTTCATGAGTTTGTGTACGTAAATTAACAACCACAACATTAACAATTTAGAGCATCAAGGCCGAGACCCTTGTCATGGTCACACACTTGCACACAATTACACATAATTCCGAACACATACATGGGTTGTCATTTTCGTAATTTAACGTACATTCAACACATTCACATTCAGCACAAACATCACACATTCCTAAGTCTACCAGCATTCATACCAACCTACGAATTCGTTGGGAGCTAATGACAGGGACATGCAACGGGGAAAACAATCCTAGTTTTTTAGCCGAATATTCTGAATCCTAGGGGTCTCTTGGGAAAGGGACCAAGAGTAAGAACACCCATACCTTAATTTCCTTGTTCAACCACGAAATTGCTGCCCAAAATCCTCTCCACAAATCAGTCCAAGCTTCCTCAATCTTCCACACTACCCGACAACAACTTCTCTTTGCTTTATCGTTTTGGTTACTTTGTTTTTCTTAAAATTTCGAGTGAGTTCTTCAAGTGTGAAGAACTCTTGATATATTTTCAGTTCTTCACCTTAGTTTTGCAGAGAATAATCGTGAAAGAGAAGAGAGATGTTGAGGTGAGAGAAGGAAAGAGTTAAACGTGCAAGGTAGTTTAGGGTAAGGTAAGGACTTAGTCAACTAGGACTCTTTCAAATTTTAAATAAAAAATCTAATTTTTTATTTTTCCTAAATCAGCTAATATTTATTATTTAATTAAATTAATTTATCAAATTAAATAAAAGCAAGTTAAATCCTTGCTTCTAGTGGGGCTCTAACCCTAGTGACTCCCATTTGCGAAAATGGGTCATTTCGGGTTGCCCCACCCGAATTGCTTTAATTAGTTAAATTAATTTATTACATAATTAATTCCTCAGGGTAATTACAATATTACCCTTGGCTTGGAAAAGACCATTTTACCGTTGGACCCTCAAAACTTAAAATTTCTTCTTTTGAGTCCGGTAAAAACTCTTTCGATTAAATCTTCGTTTTCGTGAGCCTCACATGGTTGGTTCAAACCTTTCCAAGCTCAATTAACTCCCAAAGTTAGTTGGCTTGGTCGTAGTAAGGGTTCTGAGTTCTGGTTCTACGCGTATCAGCCCGTGTGGACCTTGGTCTATTTGCAAGCATTCTTGAAAAACCTAAGTCTTGATCCTATTCATTTTTAGGGTTGTTACAGCAGCATACCTTGATCCCCATATCAATACTTCAAACCAATGCCAAATTAACCAATTCAACATCACAAGGCCCTTAACCATGGCCATGAACAACAATTCAAATCAATAACAATAAAACTCAATGAATCTACATCAATTCAATATAGGTTTAACAATATAATATCAATTACATATCAATTGAACACAATTCTTATATCATTAGAAAGCCCATAAGAAACTACACAACAATTCATCAATATAAGCTTAATATCAAGTAACCCAAAAGGTAGTCAAAACTAGGGTTCATCAATTCACATTGGTTCATAGGTAAATTTATGTTGAAATCATCAATAAAATATCAATTAAATCATAATTCAATGTTTAGAAATCATTTATGCAAGAACCAATGGTAGAATCCCGAAATTGGACAATTCACCTTAGAATTCTTTGTAAAACACTTTGAGGATTGGACTCCTTGATGAAATAAGTTTCAAGGATCAAAAGCCATACCTCAAGGATGATAATTCTTCACTTTGATGAAGAATTTCCACTCAAGAACCCCTCACCAAGCTTCCTCTTCAATGGAGTCTTCAATGGAGGTTTTGGGATTTCTAAGAGACTTTGGGTTTTGATTTTAGAAGAATAATGAAGACTCTAGGGTCTTAACCACTTAAATTGTTAATTAAAATACCCATAAGACCCCTAAAGAACCGCCTAAACTCTTATTTATAAATGCGGTGAATTTACAAGTTCACCCCTAACTTGGCAGAAAAATCTGCGCAGGAGACTTGGCTTGCGACGACTGCCTTGTGACGGGGCGTTACGGCTGATACGGGCCATCATGGACCTCCGTTGCAAGCTCCAGTGGCTTACCAAGGGTTCACCCTACTCCCTTGGACAAGGCCCCCATGACGGAACCTTGTCACGGGGCGTCACAGCCACTACTGGCCGTCGACTGCTCCGTCGCCAAGGCTGCCTGGGACAGCCTGCCATCAGGTTATGGGTCATTTCATCAAGGGCCCTTTGATGGTCCTTGGGGATAATTTCCCGGACGTTTACAACCCAAATATGATAATCTATTAGTTTAAGACCTATCACACGAATTTCATCCAAAACGAACACATAAAACTTGACAAAACTCGCCTAGACGTACAAGGTCGACTCAAGGCATATCTTTCGAATGCGTTGGACGTTATTGGTCGTTTGACCTCCAAACTTCACAAAACTTTAACCAATGCCTATACATGCTATAATAACTCTATTAAGAACCTTAAAACACCATTAAACACACATAAACACATAGAACCACATAAGAGACAATTAGGTGACTTAGTCGTCAAACGTCTTAGTCGTCCCTTGACGTTTGACTTCCAACACTTCTAATATTTTATATACTGCCTCTATACCTCATATTAAACATATTTAGGACCTTAGACATCAAGACCAACATATTAGGCGCTAGTTAACCTATGTAATTTTCGAGGCTTACACCATACTCCCCCACTTAGGAGAATCTCATTCTAAGGTCAACATAACATCTGCCACAAGGAACTCCCTCAAGGCACCCTAACCTTACTAATACTTTCTCACCCAAAGTCTAGCTCATGAGAACTAAAGACTCTCAAGGTTTAACCTTCTAACCACTATATCTCCCTTATAATGAGAAACTCACCATTACTCTTTCAAGTCTCTTCAACTTCCTTTACACTTCTAACTCATACGGACAAAATTGACTTCTAAATCTAACAAATTAAAGGGGATTTAATATTAGGTAGAATGATCTGAGTTCGTTATACTTGGATTGATTGTCACCTAACCATTCTTTGAAACTACACTACCTTTCAAAAGGTAACTAGACCAACCTAAGGTCATCAACACCATTTTTCACACCTCATCTAACAAGTCACATCCCATCTTTTCTCTCCCTCAACCCAATCTTCATAAAGTCACACTCAAATGACCAAACACATAAGGGAGACAAGGGAAAGACACCATATGCAAAGCTCTTAGGCACGATTAGATGAATGAAGAAGTGAAACTTTCCCTAACACCCAATAGGCCTCCCATTCATAATATGGCGCGCTTCACATTATGAAAAAGACTCTACTAGATGTGGTTGATGAGACAACTAAGACACTCCCAAACCGTATGCTCTGATACCAAGTTTGTAATGACCCTCAAGTACACCCTAGAAGTTATAGTATCCTTGAGTCGTCACACGGCAAATGAGATTTCAAGAAGTATCACTTAAGCCACTCGTACCATTCATTGCACAATAAACATTCTAAAATGAGTAAAAATTTAAAACTTTCTTCACACACGAAGAAATCTCTTCATAATCAATACGCAAGAGGAAGACTTTCATTAATACATTAAACCTTTACAATATCCCATTGAACTATCTAAACTTTAGAGTATACAATACTTGGGAGTAAGTCCATACAAAACATAAAATAAAGACTTAAAGAAATAAACAATCATGTGGATATTGTCCTCTAATCGATGAGGACTCACCAATACTTCATCTTCAACCCTTAGAAACCTATCCATCCTTCATGGCACATCAAGAGTTCCAATTCCCTACACTTTAGTCAAAAAGGGAAAAGAAGGGGTTAGCAGATTAGATGTAGTAAGTATGGAAGCCACGCAAAAACCATGAAAAGGGGACATTTAGTAAATAACATGTTTTTCATGAATTTTGATTAAAACATCATATTATAAACATAAAAACAACATTTAACACTTTAGGAACACATAAGAAATCATTTAAGAAATTATTCATATTTTTAAGCACACTTTCCAGTGAACAACTTAACTGTACAGTGAACTCCTTCACTCTTACAGTGAAGTTCCTTAATGTCTTCTTAGACATTAGTTAACAGATAATTCCCTCACTAAAAGTTATCCGAAGACTCACTCAAGCAACACAAAGAGAGATCGCCCATACACCCTCTCTAAGCATGCCTAAATGATCATCAAGACTACTTAGAATGAGATACATTCATTTAGAATACATCAAACACATGAACATGAGATCCTCCTACCAAAGGTGATTCTAAGGTTCACTTGAGTGACTTGTGAAGCGACCGCCCATACAATCCCTTTCACACACACTCAAGGCATCCTATAGATTACCTAAGATAGAATCATTTTCACTTAATACAATGACATACATAGAATATGACATTTCTTTTCTCAAAGGTTATCAAAAGACATACTCAAGTAACTCAAGAAGAGAATGTCCATAATGGACCCCTTAAAGATTACCTAAGAATCCTTAAGACTTACCTAAGTTTGGATCATGTCCACATAATCAAACATTTTATTAACTAGAATCATTATTAAGACTTATTTAGGTAAGAGATGAAGTTATCATTCCTATGCCCCCTTCATACCCTAACTAGACAACCCTTAACTACTCTAGATAAGAACTTATTCTTTAAACATGCTTCTTTAACTTAGGTCATTACATTCCTTAGTTCATTTAAGAGACATTCATCACATAAGGACATTCAAGTAATGGTATTGAAGAAGACCTAGAGACTCTCACTAACATCTTAAAAGCCTATTGTGCAATGTCTAGATAGCATCCCATACCACCACCTAAACTTCATAGATCTTCTCTAATGCTAATAAGTATCCCACATGATGAGAATAGATAATAACCGACATAAAGCATGGTAGCAAATCATGGAATCCGGAGTACTATCCTACTCCGATAAGGTTTTTATATTTGTCAATGGTAGAACATGGGCACATCCCATGTAGGCACATGGTTAAGGAATATGAAGGGATTACTTTGTACTCCCTCATCCTTCAACTAGAGCTACTTCCCTTACAATACTCACTCGGTGCTAGACTTTGTTATCATAGAGTAATTCACATTAAGGTTCATACAAAAGGGTTTCATATCAAGTTTAGAACCCAATTACATTTACCCTACAAAAGAGGTCCTCTAGGGGATGCCTTACAATGTCGACAAGAAGCTCATCATGACTTTCCTGAGTATTGATATGATGCCGTTCAAGCCAATCAACCTTAAGTACATAATTCATTACAAGAAGGATACCATTACGCCTTTCGACTTCAAGTTTCATAACCTTACCGCTAGGTTCAAGGTTTCACATAAAGGACCCTCTTATCATCATTCAAGGTCTCATAACATTCATACATTCAAGACTAAGATGCTTTAGCCTCTTAAGTTAAGACACCACATACTGTCACGACCCGAAAGCACCCCCTAAAAATTAAGGAAAACATTCGAATCATGACCGGGCGTACTTGACCCCTTTGGGGTCTCGTACAAGCCCTCTAACTAGCATTCATAACATAAAGCATGAAAAGTAGTGCGGAATTAAAACTTTTCACGATAATAATGATAAAAGAAGTATTTTCATAAATACTAGGAAATCTTATCATCACAAGCCAACTTAAGGACACAACATAAAAATATTAGGGACATGGCCTCTTTACAATAAAAGTAAATACATTTTTTTAAGTCTTAATAAGGAAACTAAGAAACATAAAACTATGTCCTCGAATATATGAGGACATACCCAATTCTTGAGAGATAGAATTCCCAAGCTTCAACTCCGATCCTCCAAAAAGGCTTCCAACCTATACTCATAAGGTATATAAATTTATGGGGTTAGTACAACAATAAACTAAGTATGGCATATGCAAAAACATACAAAAAGGGACATTTTAGTAAAAATAACTTTTAATGCAATTAAAGCAATATTTATGAATCTAGAAACAAACCAACATAAGAATCGACAATAAACACTTTATGGCAACTTTACCAAAACTTAGAGTAATCAAAAGGAACATTTCAATGAACTTACTAAACTTACAATGAAAATTGAATAAAGCATCACAGTGAACATAATGGATTCTTACAATGGAGACCTTACAGTGAATGGCACGGTCCAAGTCAGATGAACTCTTTTCCTTTGAAGTTGACCCAACCCAAGGTTATCCTAAGACTCCCTAAGGTGAGCTAAGAAGGGATTTTCATTACACCTCCCTTCAAAGCACACCAAAGCGACCCTTAAAACTACCAAATCTTAGGCTTACTTCATTGGAAATCAAATCCACGCCCTTGGCTAACATATGCAAAACACTCATGGAAATATAGGTCATACCAAGTGCAATGTGAGAGTAGCGTACCATACTACCACTCCCACTTAGTACTCCTAATGGATTCCATTTACTCAAGTACTCCACAATAATCCTCCATAACACTACACCATAGTACTCATTCACACGGATTTCATGAAGGTACTTTTCTCCCATAGTAGGTATAGGTCACACCAAGTGCAATATGAGAATAGCATCCCATACTACTACTCCCACTCAATGCTCCTACTCGGTAACTAATATGGATTGAGCACTTCACGACACACACACACAAATTCAACAATATACAAGATAATTAGTTTCAAATCAATTCTTTTGTGTGATTTATCTTAACCGACAAACACCATGAGAGCTAGACATGAAATCACGATATTAACCCCTATCGGATGAGGGATCCTTACTTGCTTAGTGTAAGGTCACGCTTCTTAGAGTTTACATGGCTTTTCCAATAGCTACACCTATGCGGGCACATATTTAAGGGATAAGGAGATTCCTACTAAGTAACTCACTCTCTACTAACGAGGAGTACTCATCTCAAGAGGTACTTTGGATTACAACATCTCCACTCAAGAAGTGCAATCCACCTCCCCTTCATATCCTCTCGGTGCTAGGCATAACTCCCCATGGATTTCTCAACATAATAGTCTATCTTAGAAAGCTCACTAAGAATGGAGAGGTTGCTACTAGACACTACATCTAACTCACGAATTGTGTCCACCTCAAGATTTACCTTTTTGCTCAACTTGGCATAATACATTCTTTAAAGTGCGTGTGTGTGTACATGTGTACACCTGGCATATAAGCATCATCTCATTATCATCAAGTTCTACTCATACTTTAACCTTGATTCATTAAGTTACACACTCTACATGCTTCTCATAATCATATACTTTATTTAGACATAAACTAGGTCAAGCATGCATTTTAAGCTACACCAAACACAATAGAAGACCCATATACAATATATCTTCATTTAACATATTAGACCTTCAAGATTACCTACTCAACACATACTAAACAACATCAAGCTCATCAATTAGCACCGCCACCCATAAGGTGGACCATACCACTCAAATAGCAATTCATAATAAGAAATATACAATGAGAACAACTCATCAACAATTCAAACCATCATCACCCATAATCAATTTATCAACATTTCACCATATTAAGGCCCTTAGGGCAGCAGCTACACAAACATGACATACACAAGAAGACCCAAGTTCATACCTTACTCAAATCATGCTCACATAACCCATTTTTAAGTCAAAAGTTGAAGTATGCATAAACAAGAGTTTCATGGAGTTATAACATCAAAATAATCAATTCAAAACAAGATAAATACATTTAAACCATTAGAACTTAAATACAAGAAGACCCATACTAGAAATCAAAGTTAGAAGAAGATTGAGTTTAGAAACCCTTTCGAAAACCATTTTGGAAATTGGCTTCTTGCATGAAAGGATATTCAAGAATGGATACCATACCTTTAAGAGAAGGAAATCCACTAATTTTGATGAAGAAACAAGTCCAAGGCAGCCCTCCTTTCCTTCCTTGAGTTCTAGCTTCCAATGGAGTCTTGAGAGAGTTTCTTTAAAGAGAGAGAGTTGAATTTAGAAATGAGGGGGTCTTGTCTAGGTCTAGGGTTTAAAACTCATTTAATATAACCTAAAAATCCCTTAACAAACCGTCCAAACTCTTATTTAGACGCGGGGTGAATTTACAAGTTCACCCCTAACTTGGCAGAAAAATCTGCACACAGGGACATGACTTGCGATGACCTGCTTGTGACGGGGCGACACGGGTGCAACGGCCCGTCCTGACCATCCGTTGCAAGCTTCAGTGGCTTGACAAGTGTACCCTCTACACCCTTGAACAAGTCCCCCACGACGGAACCTTGTGACGGGGCGTCACAGCCATGACTGGCCGTCGACTGCTCCGTCGCCAAGGCTGCCTAGGACAGCCTGCTTACCAGGTTTTGGGTTCTTCCTCAAGGACCCTTCGATGGTCCTTGGGGATAATTTCCCAGACGTTTCCAACACAAATTTGTTCATCTATAAGTTTACATCTCTCACATGAATTTCATCCGAAACGAACACATTAAACTTGACGAAACTCGTCTAGACGTACAAGGTCGACTAAAGGCATATCATTCGAATGGCTTGGACGTTCTTGGTCGTTTGACCTCCAAACTTCATGAAACTTTGCACACTGCCTAAGGACACTAAACTAACTCCGTTTAACTTAAAATCAACTCAAGAAACAATCATGACGCTCTAGTTCAATTTAGTTCATTTTGGGGTGTTATATTTCCCTCCCCCCCCCCCCACTAGGAATAACATTCGTCCTCGAATGACACTTAACTTTTTAAGAACAACAAGGAATCTCTTAGCGTCATATAATTAACTTAGATCATGATCAAAACATCAACAATTAAAGCATCAATTAGCAAGGAACATCATTTCACACTTTCAACACTTATAAAGATAGACAACTTTTGCCAAACTCACAAAGTCAAAACTCAACCTTAAACTTCTTTTATGGAGGAACTACCTTCTCCAACATTAAACATGCTCATATACAACAATTTTGCACATATTTAAACTTCAATTTAGGCAAGGCAAATTTTTCTCAAATATCAAATTTTTCACATTGAACATTCACTACAACACTGCCAAACATACAAAACTTTCAAAATTCCACTCTTTGAGCAATTTATAAAGATGACATGATCATATGAACTATAAAACCATATAAAATCATCTCATAACACAAAAGCAACAATAACAAAGACTTGAGACTTACCAAAACCATCAATACGAATTAATTATCCTTTCTAGCCCCCATCCCATAGGAAGGGTTCTTCTTGGGAGCATTAGGATCTAGGGAAGCTTGATTGACATCTCTCCCCCTTGATTTAAGGTTTGGGCAGTCCCTCATCTTGTGGCCTTTATTACCAATCGCAAAACAACCATCCGTTCCGGCAAGACACTTACCCCCATGTTGCTTGCCATAAGTAGGGCACCTAGCCCTTTCATAGGAATGACCACCACCTTGAGAAGATTGATTCGGAGCCCTATACTTGTTTCCCATAGAAGAATTTTGGGGATAAAACCTCTTCTTAGGCCTTTGGTGACTAGAATCATCCGACCTAGGTCTCTTACCTTCTTGCCTTATCTCCCTAATTTTTGACTCCTCAATTTGTTGCGCATAAACCATGAGCCTAGAGATATCCATGTCATTAAGAAGCATATCTGTACGACACTGTTTTCCACCAAGCTAGACACGCCCATCACAAACTTGTTCATCCTAGCCCTAGGGTTGGCCACCATGGTTGGGGCATACTTAGAGAGTTGGGTGAATTTGAGAGAGTACTTTTGCACACTCATTCGCCCTTGATGGAGGTTCATGAGTTCAACCATCTTCTTCTCCCTCCACTCTAAAGGAAAGAATCTATCTAGGAAAGCCTCTTTGAATTCCTCCCAATCAACCGGTCCTCTTTCTAAGGGTCTCTCACCCCTCCATTGCTCATACCACACTTGAGCAACATCCTTAAGTTGGTAAGCGTCCAATTCCGCTTTCTCCCTAGGGATCACACCCATAGCATCTACCACCTTGAAAACCTCATCTATGAAGCCTTGTGGATCTTCATCCACCTTAGTGCCATGAAAAGTAGGAGGGTTCATCCTCATGAAATCCCGAATCCTAGAAGCGGGAGTACTAGCATTTCGTTGGGGCCTATCTCCTTGGTTAGCTTGGCCCACAAAGTGATTGTTGACAACTTGAGCTTGAGCCGTCATGAGTTGGGTCAAGTTCATTAGGGCAGCCCTCAACTCCGCATTAGTCATATCGCCCTCAACAAAAGGAGCTTGAGGCATAGGAGGCACTTGAGGTCCTTGAGGTTCCGGAGGCACTTGAGGTTCTTGAAGATGAACCTCCTCATTTTTCTCCCCTAAGCCGACAATAGGAACTTGGTCAACACGGGGAAGGACTCTCTCATTTGGTGCACCTCCCTCCTCCCTTCTAGCGGTCTATCTCCTCGTATTCATGTCCTAAAAACACAAACAGAAGAGGTTGAGAATAGACACCTTATATACTCAACTCTAAGGCATGATACTAAAATAGAGAAGAAAGTGAAACTTCTAGCATCCTATAGCCTCTTGTCCATGGATGTGTCGCGACTCACACCAATGACCAAGATACTACTAGATGTGGCTTGTGAGATTTTCAGACATTAAACTATTTTCCAAAACCTTATGCTCTGATACCAAGTCTGTCACGACACGAAAGCACCTCCTAAAAGTTATGGAAAACCTTCAAATCATGACCGGGCATACTTGACCCCTTTGGGGTCTCGTACAAGCCCTCTAACTAGCATTCATAACATAAAGCATGAAAAGTAGTGTGGAAATAAAACTTTTCACGATAATAATAATAAAAGAAGTCTTTTCATAAATACTAGGAAATCTTATCGTCACAAGCCAACTTAAGGACACAACTTAAAAATCATAGGGACAGGACCCCTTTACAATAAAAGTAAATACATCTTTTTAAGTCTTAATAAAGAAACTAAGAAACATAAAACTATGTCCTCGAATATAAGAGGACATACCCAATTCTTGAGAAATAGAATTCCCAAGCTTCAACTCCGATCCTCTAAAAAGGCTTCCAACCTATACTCATAAGGTATATAAAAGTATGGGGTTAGTACAACAATGTACTAAGTATGGCATATGCAAAAATATACAAATAGGGACATTTTAGTAAAAATAACTTTTCATGCAATTAAAGCAATATTCATGAATCTAGAAACAAACCAACATAAGAATCGACAATAAACACTTTATGGCAACTTTACCAAAACTTAGAGTAATCAAAAGGAACATAAATGAACTTACTAAACTTACACTGAAAATTGAATAAAGCATCACAGTGAACATAATGGATTCCTACAATGGAGACCTTACAGTGAATGGCACGGTCCAAGTCATATGAACTATTTTCCTTTGAAGTTGCCCTAAGCCAAGGTTATCCTAAGACTCCCTAAGGTGAGCTAAGAAGGGATTATCATTACACCTCCCTTCAAAGGACACCAAAACGACCCTTAAAACTACCAAATCTTAGGCTTACTTCATTGGAAATCAAATCCACGCCCTTGTCTAACATATGCAAAACACTCATGGAAATATAGGTCATACCAAGTGCAATGTGAGAGTAGCATCCCATACTACCACTCCCACTTAGTACTCCTAATGGATTCCATTTACTCAAGTACTCTACAATAATCCTCATAACACTACACCATAGTACTCATTCACACGAATTTCATGAAGGTACTCTTCTCCCATAGTAGGTATAGGTCACACCAAGTGCAATGTGAGAATAGCATCCTATACTACTACTCCCACTCAATGCTCCTACTCGGTAACTAATGTGGATTGAGCACTTCACGACATACATACACAAATTCAACAATATACAAGATAATTAGTTTCAAATCAATTCTTTTGTGGGAGTTAGCTTAACCGACAAAGACCATGAGAGCTAGACATGGAATCCCGATATTAACCCCTATCGGATGAGGGATCCTTACTTGCCTAGTGTAAGGTCATGCTTCTTAGCATTTACATGGCTTTTCCAATAGCTACACCTATGCGGGCACATATTTAAGGGATAAGGAGATTGCTACTAAGTAACTCACTGTCTACTAACGAGGAGTACTTATCTCAAGAGGTACTTTGGATTACAACATCTCCACTCACGAAGTGCAATCTACCTCCCCTTCATATCCTCTGGTGCTAGGCATAACTCCCCACGGATTTCTCAACATAATAGTCTATCTTTGAAATCTCACTAGGAATGGAGAGGTTGCTACTAGACACTACATCTCAACTCACGAATTGTGTCCACCTCAAGATTCCCCTTTTTGCTCAACTTGGCATAATACATTCTTTAAAGTGCGTGTGTGTGCACATGTGTACACCTTGCATATAAGAATCATCTTATTACCATCAAGTTCTACTCATACTTTAACCTTGATTCATTAAGTTACACACTCTACATGCTTCTCATAATCATATACTTTATTTAGACATAAACTAGGTCAAGCATGCAATTTAAGCTACACCAAACACAATAGAAGACCCATATACAATATATCTTCATTTAAAATATTATACCTTCAAGATTACCTACTCAACACATACTAAACAACATCAAGCTCATCAATTAGCACCGCCACCCATAAGGTGGACCATACCACTCAAATAGCAATTCATAATAAGAAATATACAATGTGAACAACTCATCAACAATTCAAACCATCATCACCCATAATCAATTTATCAACATTTCACCATATTAAGGCCCTTAGGGCAGTAGCTACACCAACATTACATACACAAGAAGACCCAAGTTCATACCTTACTCAAATCAAGCTCACATAACCCATTTTTAAGTCAAAAGTTAAAGTATGCATAAACAAGAGTTTCATGGAGTTTTAACATCAAAATCATCAATTCAAACCAATATAAATACATTTAAACCATTAGAACTTAAATACAAGAAGACCCATACCAGAAATCAAAGTTAGAAGAAGATTGAGTTTAGAAACCCTTTCGAAAACCATTTTGGAAATTGGCTTCTTGAATGAAAGGATCTTCAAGAATGGATAACATACCTTTAAGAGAATGAAATCCAGTAATTTTGATGAAGAAACAAGTCCAAGGCAGCCCTCCTTTCCTTCCTTGACTTTTAGCTTCCAATGGAGTCTTTAGAGAGTTTCTTTAGAGAGAGAGAGTTGAATTTAAAAGTGAGGGGGTCTTGTCTAGGTCTAGGGTGTAAAAGTCATTTAATATAACCTAAAAATTCCTTAACAAACCGTCCAAACTCTTATTTAGACGTGGGGCGAATTTACAAGTTCACCCCTAACTTGGCAGATAAATCTGCGCACAGGGACAAGACTTGCGACGACCTGCTTGTGACAGGGCGTCTCGGGTGCAACGGCCCGTCCTGACCATCCGTTGCAAGATTCAGTGGTTTTCCAAGGGTCCCCTCTACACCCTTGAACAATGCCCCCACGACGGAACCTTGTGACGGGGCATCACAACCATGACTGGCCGTCGACGTCTCCGTCGCCAAGGCTGCCTGGCACAGCCTGCTTACCAGGTTTTGGGTCCTTCCTCAAGGATCCTTCGATGGTCCTTGGGGATAATTTCCTGGACGTTTCCAACAAAAATATGTTCATCTATAAGTTTAACACCTCTCACATGAATTTCATCCAAAACGAACCCATAAAACTCGACGAAACTTGTCTAGACGTACAAGGTCAACTCAAGGCATATCTTTCGAATGCCTTGGACGTTTTTGGTCTTTTGACCTCCAAACTTCACGAAACTTTACACACTGCCTAAGGACACTAAACTAACTCCGTTTAACTTAAAATCAACTCAAGAAACAATCATGAGGCTCTAGTTCACTTTAGTTCATTTTGGGGCGTTATACATATTCACTTTCATACATGCATCAAGTAAGGGACACAAGTCTACCTAAACAAGACACAACATACTTCACTTAGCACATATTACATGTCATTCTAGAAGAACATAGGAACAACCACAATCATCTTTAATTTATCCTATACAATAGTATATCATCATCAGTATAACCATTATAGACTCATATAATCAAGTAGGAACAATCATGCATCAACTCTAAGACTAAAGACATGAACATAGTCCTAGTCTAATATGATCATCAATAGAAGAAACACATACTTTCAAACTACTTCGCATATAGGTAGATATGACCATACTTCATATAATCAACTATAAAAATTAGTATATTACTTCAAGTAGTTCCGACAAGGCCATGATCATCATAATATTTAAAATAACGCCGACAAGGCCACATCATTCACATAACACCGCCACCATAAGTGGGTCATACCAATCACACATAATTCAAAAGCTAAATTACAATAGCTATACGTAATATTAAGAGAGTTAGGGCATCATACCACACACTTGATCTCGCCACTTCAATCCAAAACCAAATCATCCAATTCAATACCATAAGGCCTTTACCCATGGCCATGAACATCAATTCAATGCAATAACCATAATACTCAATGAATCTAGGTCAATTTTATATAGGTTTATTAATCTAATACAACCTAAACATCAATTGAATACAATCCTTACATCATTCAATAGCCCATAGAAAACTACACTAGAATCTATAAGCATTAAGTCAATATCAATTCAATAAGCTTAACATACAAAAGATCTAAGAGTATTCATTACTCAATTGATCAAATTGAAATAGACTATACACCATATAATCATAATCTATACATGAATCAAAAGCACATAACAATCTACACATGAATTCATCAATATCAAAGCATGATCACATAACCCATATTTTAGTCCAAATTGAGAGATCTAAGAACGTCAAGGGTTCATGGAGAATTTCATTAGAAAATATCAATTATACATCAATAATATCATATCTTAAGCTTTGAAACCGTTTTATGCAAGAACCCAAGACTTAAAGTAGAAATTGGACTTTTCATCTTTTTGAAATCTTTGAAAATCATCTTTGAATTTTGCTCTAAGGTGATAGAAAGGCTTAGATGAAGAACTCCCATAAATTATTAGTAGAACCCAATTCTAATTGAGGAAGAAAATCCATTGAAGATCCATGTTCAAGCTTCATCTTCACCTTGAGCTCTCATTGAGGTTTTTGGGGAAACTATAGGAGGTAAAGGGTTTTTATCTAAATGCTAGGGTTTAAATGAGAGTTTAATCACCTTTTTACTCTTAAAATACACCTAAAAACTTAAAACAACCGTCCTCACATTTTATAAGACTTGGGGTGAATTTCCCAAAAACCCCAAGCCTTAACAGATAACTGGCAGGAAAGTTACAACACCATCGACGCCCAGCATCGACGGTCCGTGGTCTCACCCATGCCCCGTCGATGGGGTCTCGTGGTTTGCTCCTGAAACTCCTCAACCTTCAGGCCAGGTGGATCCATTGACGCCACCCATCGACGGGCCGTCGCCTGGTCAACTGACCGTCGTTTGGGCCAGTCGATTGCCACTGCTTGGCAGTGTTGAGCTCCAAGTTGGGGTCCTCCTCTAGGGCCCCTTATGGGTCCTACATGGAGTCGTAACCAGACGTTTCAAACCCAAATATGTTCATGTACAAGTTTAGGACATCCCACATGATTTTCATCCAAAAAAATACGTAAAACTCTTCGAAACATGCTTTGACACAAGGTTATTACAAAGGCACAACTTTTGAACCTCATGGACATTCTTGAGCGTTTGACCTCCAAACGTCACAAAACCAGACACACTGCCTAATGCACAATAATAACTAATTTAAGGACTTCATAACCTCATGAATCACACATAAACACATAAAACACGTATGAGGCACATATGTGACTTAGTCGTCGAACGTCTTGGTCGTCCCTTGATGTTTGACTTCACATGCACCTAAACTCTTAGACACTGCCTCTATACCACTTTAGTGACAAATTTAGGACCTTAGACCATCATGAAAACCATGTTAGGATCTAGCTTCACCTAATTCATTTTTGGGACCTTACACACTATTTAGAGATCATGTTACAAGCTTTCAAACAAGAAATGATACGACCTCTAGGAATAGAATTTCCCCCCTTCCACTCTAAAACGTGTTCATTTTGAAAGTTAAACTTCACCATCCTTGTTCTATAATCTATGGAACCAAAGCAAGCATGCAACCAATCCATACCAAAAATTACATCAAAATCATACATATCAAGTTCTACTAGTTCAACATGAGTAACTCTGTTGGGCAACATTATAGGACAATTTCTATGCATCTTTTTGCAACAACCGAATCCCCAACTTGGGTAGACACCGAGAAAGGTTCACTCAAGATATCGGGCATAATGTCAAACTTTTTAGCTACTAAAGGTGTAACAAAAAAACAAGGTAGAAAGGGAATAAAGTAAAGCATATACATCAATATAAAAGTCTTTTAACATACAGGTTACCATATCGGAGAAGTCTCTTGCTCACCTATAGAGCGGAGAGCATAAAAGCAATTATTTTTCAGAGCATCAACATTAGAACCACTTTCTTGAGATTGACCACTACCCTTGCATTGACATTCACATAAGGGCAATCCCTAACCTTGTGGCTACTCTTTCCACAACCAAAGCAATTGTCCGTCCCAACGAGGCAATCACCATAATGCTTCTTGCCACACTTTCCATAACTTGGCTTCTTAGTTAGTGAACTAGTACCCCTTCCCTTTTGAGACTTAAGGTTAGACGCCCTATCATCACAAGCCTTAGGGAACTTGGAAACAATTTTATTAGAGAACCTCTTCTTGAACCTAGGCTTGACTTGGATATCAAGCCTGCCCGTTGAAGAACCACCATCAAAAGACCTCGACTTTTTGGCATCTTTACTCTTTTTCTTAACCCTTGTCTATTCCACTTGTTTAGCAAGAACCATGAGATGAGAAATATTCATATTATTATGTAGCATAGCCGAACGACATTATTGCTTCAAGTAATCTAACACCCCCATCAGAAAGCGACTCATTTAATCCTTTGGGTTGGAAACCAAAGAAGGAGCATACTTTTACAATTTAGTAAATTTCAGAAAGTAGTCAACTACACTCATACCTCCTTGACGAAGGTTGATGATTTTTCCACTTTGGCTTCCCTCTTCTCTATAGGAATTAACCGATCAAGAAAACACTTCTTGAAAATCTCCCAAGTCACTGGTCCATCCCTTAAAGGCCTATTGTCTCTCCATTGGACGTACCAAGTTTGGGCTACATTTTGAGTTGGTAAGTGGCTAACTTGGTTTTCTCACTATTAATCAACCCCATAGCATAGAGAATCTTGTAGGTTTCATCAGTGAATTCTTGGGGGTCTTCCACAACTTTGGACCCATGGAAAGTAGGGGGATTCATCTTAGTAAAATCCCTCAAACGGGACGCCATGGAGTCAGCATGTTGGTTTGCTTGGGGTACCACCTCCCAATTAGCTTGGTCCGTCATGTCTTATTCTTGAGTGTTGACGACTTGTGCTTCTGTAGTAATGGATTGAGCCATTTGGAAAAAGGTTGCCCTTATGTCACCATCCGTCAAAGGTGGAGGATTGACCGAAGCTTGGTCATCATTCGAAACTTCTTCAAGTGGAGGGACTTGATTGCACCGGGGAGGAACTCCCGCATTGGAAATATCTTCATCAAGTGTTCGAGTGGCTGTTCTTTGAGTATTCATTGCCTATAGTCACAATAAAAGGATTAGATGCTTAGGGCACATAGAGTCAAGAATCTAGAGGCACGATATTGGATTTCCAAGAAAGTGAGAGTTTCCTAAGAATCATATAGTTTCCTATTCATAAGTGTGGCGTGCTTCTCAATAATGAGTAAGAATCTACATAGACATGGTTGAGTGAAACATCGAATCTAAATATATTCAACCTCATGCTCTGATACCAAGTTTGTCACATCAGGGGAGCACCCCTAGACGTAACTGGCGTCGTCTTCCTCGGAGAGGAATAAGGCTAGACTCTTAGCTTACATCATTACATTCATACGTTAAAAATGCAGAAAATTTAAAACTTTTCTTCTATCTATCATGAGGTTTACACAGACCTCTCGCATACACACAATATATTCATATCGAGTATACATAGACCTTTCATATAAGAAGATTACTTAGTCTTCTACTTTTATTGCACATAGATATATAAGATACTTAACATAGTCTTAAAATAGTGTCTTATCTCATAAACATCTAATCAAGAGTATATCAATAAGGCATATCCCATAAGTCAATATAATAAAGCCACATATAGGCTATACAAACTTTAGTACTCAAATGAAAAGGAACAAACTAGAAGTCTTATAACTAGAACAATATGAGAAGCTTGATAGTGGCATTGCCCTCGAAAAGTGAGGACCTACCCAACATGGAGAATGAGAATCCAAGTCTTCCTTCAACTGTCGTCACAAGCCCTTCAATGACCGAAACCTAAAATGTTTGGGAAAAAGGGAGAAAATTGGGTTAGCAGATCACTTGCACTAAGTATGAGTGTAACAATCCAGAAACAACTATGCTAAGAAAGACCTAAATGTACCTAGAATACATAGGTTAGGCTGGGTTCACACGGCTTGATGCGCGTGGAACAGGACCCCTGGACCTATGCACCAGCCAAGCCAACCAACTTGGTGAGTTGGTTGGGCTAGGCTGGGTTGGTTCCAGCCATGTTAGGTCCCCGATCACTAGGATTCACCCGGGTGAGTCTTAACCGGACTTAGAGGGTTAGTCCAAGGTTTTAAGGGTTCTAGGGGTAAAAAGGTAATTTCGGGGCTAGGTGTAGTATAGTAACTACCCTAGGTTGATATTTAATTAATTAAATAAGGTTTTTAATTAGTCAAAATGGGTCAAAGCTCGATGGTCAAACCTGAGTTTGATCGGATCTCAACATTAGGGTTCAAGCCGAGTTGGAGGCACTAAAGGGACGATTTAAATGACTTTAAATTAAACAAAAATCAGGAGGGTCATTATAGTTACTTAATATGTAGATTATAATCTGATTTTATCATTTAAATTATGTTGAATAAGTCACCAACAAACTCCCCAAGGAAAGAGGCGCACGACTCCCACTAGGAGTGTACTCAATGTGCACTCTTAATTCATTATAAATGTCCACAAACGTTTTTAAGCTTTACTTTGCAATTCAAAAATAGAAAAAAATAATAATCCTACTCTTCTAAAGAGTTCTCGGCTTTGATCAATCAAAAACGAAAAGAAAAATTCGTACGCCTAAGTGTTTTAAGAAATCACGTAAATAACTTCACTTGTGAACAAAAATCAAGGTTCAGAAGGGAGGTTTGTGCGTGGGTTAGGACCTGTTTGTGGCTGGTTGTCAAAGTTGAAAAAGGTATGGGTTTTGTTCTCTCTTGGTCCCTTTCCCAAGAGTCCCCTAAGGTTCAGTTCAAATCCAATCTAAAAACTAAGGTTGTCCCCGTTGCATGCCCCTGTCATTAGATCTTATGGACGATTGATGCATGCATTGGTATGACTTCTGGTTGATGATTTTAGGACTGATTGTGATTGTGTGCAATGTGTGTTCTCGGACTGTTTATGATTTTGTTATATACGTCCGAATGTTGAATGTTACATGTGCACAAGTATGCTTTTTTTCGTGATATTGTTGTTACGGTCTACTTGAAGAAGTTGTGAATTATGTGTTATGTAATTTTGTGTGTTTAACATGCAAAAATAAATCGTGATGTTCATGTACAAGAAAATGAAAGTATGATCCTTTAACGAAATATTAATCTGCCGATTTGGAGTCTAAGACTCTCGGCCATGGTCTCAACTACACAAAGAAACATTTATGTTAATTCCACAAGGACTAAATACAAATCTAAGGTTCATATAAATAGGGTTCCATATCTAGTTCATAACCCAATTACATTCACCCTACCAAGGAAGGTCCACTAGGGCTACCTCACAATGGCGATAGGAAGCTCATAGCAACTTTCCTAAGGTATGATATGATGCCGTTCCAGCCCACCATCCCTAAGTCCATCACTCATAACATGAAGGATACCATTACGGCTAACTACTTCACAATTTATAACCTCGCCACTAAGTATAAGGTTCCACATAACATTGACCTTCTTATCATCAAGGTCTTACTTATATTATTGAAGACTCTTAACATACTAAGTCAAATCATCACATAATAATATTCATATAAGCATCAAGCAAGGGACATAAGTCTACCTAAACAAGACACCACATATTTCACTTTAACATACAATACAAGTCATTCTAGAAGTACTTAGGAATAACATCTTATAACCTAACATCACTTCATATAAGAACACATATACTTTCACATATATATATATACATTATCATATATCACATAATCATCATATACTTCAAATAATGCCGACAACGCCATGATCATCATAATGCATAAAGTAACGCCGACAAGGCCACATCAATTCATATAACACCGCCACCATAAGTGGACCATACCAATCATAATAGAATCAAAGTATAATTAATATCAAATTAAAGAAAATGGGGCAGCATACCTTCATCCCCATATCCACACCTCAATTCAATGCCAAATCAACCAATTCAACATCACAAGGCCCTTACCCATGTCCATGAACAATAATTCAAAGTATAAACCATAATACTCAATGAATCTAAGTCAATTCAATATGGATTTACCAATCTAAGACCAAATATACATCAATGGAACACAATACTTACATCAATAGATAACCCATAGAAAACTACACTAGAATTTGTAAGCATTAAGTTCACATCGATTCAATAAGATTAACATGCAATAGATCTAAGACTATTCATTATTCAATTAATCAAATTGAAACAGCCTATACATCATTCATACATAATATATATATGAATGAAAAGCCCATAGCAATATACACATGAATTCATCAATCTCAAGACACAATCACATAACCCATATTTTAGTGAAATTAGAGATTTGAGAAGATCAAAGGTTCATGGAGAATTTCATTGGAAAACATCAATTAAACATCAATAATATCATATCTTAACAATTGAAAACGTTTCATGCAAGAACCCATGATTTAGAGTAGAAATTGGACAATTCACTTTAGAAAACTTTGAAGAACATCTTGAGAATTGGGCTCCTTGATGAAATAAGTTTCAAGGATCAGAAACCATACCTCAAGGATGATAATTCTTCACTTTGATGAAGAATTTCCACACAAGAACCCCTCACCAAGCTGCCTCTTCAATGAAGTCTTCAATGGAGGTTTTGGGATTTCTTAGAGACTTTGGGTTTTGATTTTTAGAAGAATGAATTATTCTAAGCGTTAAACACTTATATACTCATCTAAAATACCCATAAGACACCTAATAAACCTCCTAGACTCTTATTTAGACATGGGGTGAATTTACAAGTTCACCCCTAACTTGGCAGAAAATTCTGCGCAGGAGACAAGGCCATGACGACCTGCCTGTGACGGACCGTCACGGGTGAAACGGTCCGTCATGGACCTCCATTTCCAGCTCCTTTGGATTGACAAGGGTTCCCCCTACACCCTTGGACAATGCCCCCACGATGGAACCCTTGTGACGGGGTGTCACAGCCATGACTGGCCGTCGACAGCTCCGTCGCCAAGGCTGTCTGGGACAGTCTGCCAACAGGTTTTGGGTCCTTTCCTCAAGGACCCTTTGATTGTCCTTGGGGAAAATTTCCAGGACTTTTCCAACCTAAATATGACCATATATGAGTTCAACACCTCTCATATGAATTTCACGTAAAACTCGACGAAACTCGCCTAGACGTACAAGGTCGACTCAAGGCACATCTTTCGAATTCCTTGGACGTTCTTGATCGTTTGAACTCCAAACTTCACGAAACTTTAACCACTGACTATACATGCTATAATAACTCTATTAAGAACCTTAAAACACCATTAAACACACATAAACACATAGAACCACATATTAGACATTTAGGTGACTTAGTCGTCAAACGTCTTAGTCATCCCTTGACGTTCGACTTCCAACACACCTAATACTTTAGCTACTGCCTCTATACCACATATTAAACATATTTAGGACCTTATACTATTAATACCAACATGTTAGGATCTAGATAACCTAAGCTATTTTCAAGGTCTTACAACTAAATACTAATCTAAGGTCCTAATGAACTCGAATGCTTCACTATAGAAACTATGAAATCATTGTACAACAAAGGTTAATACATAAGAATATGTGAGTGTAATGTGATTAAGAAATTGGGCTAAAAGTGATGCCTTAGATCTTAAGAGGTGCTACGGGTAGATGTACATTATTTTAGATCAAAGTATTGGTTAAAAGTTCATGTAAAACACTAAGCTAAATGCCTAGGGTAAATTCAAGAATGTAAACTAAAGGCCTATACTAATTGACTAAGTCTCGGCTAACCACTTTTAAAAATAAAAATAAAGAAAAATAGATGCTTCCATTGAGGATGGAACCCGAGACCTCAAGGTCCTAACACTAAGAGAAGAGGCCTTGAATTAAAAGAAACAAAATAGTGTGAGAGAGGGGAATCGAACCCGGCCTCAAGGCCAAATGTGTGAGATACATAAGTCTCACATATAATTAAAAAAAATTATATGCTTCCCAAGGGATTCGAACACGGATCCCCTTGACCGAATGTGCAAGATGCAGAAGTCTTGCACAATATGCATTTAGATGATCATGAAACACTTATCCAAATATGAGCAACCCAAAAGGGGTACTATGAGTGTAAAGTACACTAAAGGCCATGTGCATGGCATATGATGTAAGTTAACGGCAAGATGAAGAAATGAACATTCACGTAATGAGGTGAGTAATTATGTTAAACTATGATGTTGATGAAAATGGAGACAACATGATAAGAGGCTAATATGAATGGTGAGACAAGTCTCAACGAAGCCTAAGTAAAGGTCACCAAAAGTACTCACCTAAGAGAGTGTTGAATATCAAGAGACAAGTCTCAATCACATTCTATAAGTAAGTGTAAGGACAATTCACACTTAATACGTAAAGAAGAGATGAGAAATCATCTAATGAGCTACGACTACCTCATGCTAGAAGCAAGCTTTGATGATGTATGAGTTGAATGTAAATAGGAACTTTAAACTGAACACCGATAGGCTAGTTATGAGTGGTGATGCCTTCTTTCGGGAAGGGCGGAGGTTCACGTGATTCTCATGAGATGAGACTGTCCACCAAGGTGGGTATGGGTCTCCCTAAATCTCCTAGTCTTTGAACTATGTTGACACCATAGGGAACTAGCTTGGTTAGAACCCCTAAAGCTAGCATATTTTGGTTTCACTTTGGCTAGTGACTCCACCTCTTTTTGGCATTGGGGAGACACCGGATTTCATGATGCTCACATGATCTATGTCGATTAAGGTTGAAGTTCCTCAAAGTATGAAAGATAATGAAATGAACAATACCGATGGTGTTTGTGCAAGGCAATCAGGAGGTGAAACCAGATTCAAGTAACGCCATTAGGTCATTCTTGGTCATTGCACTTCATGATCCCGATGAGAGTCTTAAACTTCATCCTAGATATAGCTGGTGTTTACATCAGCCTACGAATGAATGAAATGAATAATGTGAAGTACGAATGAACGAAAGAAGCTGACTCTGTGTTTGCTATAGAAGGCCCTCGGGTTGAGGTCCCATATGTTGGGCCCTCACATGAGATGTCTTAATGTTACATCCATGATTCCAAGGTCTAGAGGATATGAAATATATATATATGAAACATGAAATGTATGTTATGTGAACCTATGTGCGTAATATGTGTGACATATTCATGGTATGACCTTCCTCGTATGAATTAGGCAAGTCCAGAGACTTGACCTCCTAAGAAAGCACGTTGATTAGGAAGAGCCATTCTTGTTCATGCATTACCGTTATGTGTTGCTGCATATACCCATACTTAGTACAAGTGTGTACTAATTCCATACAATATTACTATTTTTAGGGGCATGCTAAGGTGGACATTGAAGGTATCTTTGCAGCTGTTCGGACTCAGAGATTTCATCCGGACTTGGTAGGTCCTCATGCATTCGAGGATGCCTGCCTTTACATTCTTGCTTTGTAGTATGTTTAAACTAGTGGAGTATGTTCCACTTGTGTTTCTTTCCTATTTTATTCAGACGCTTGTAATAGTGCCATTTTGGCAAGTATTACTTATGACATGAGATTCTATTTCTTTCAAGTTGTATGTTTCTATAACTAGATGGTTCATATATGAGCAATGAACTTCCTTACAAATACGCGTTTATATGAAGTCTATGTATACTTCAAATATAAACAAAAAGTTTTAAATTTTCTGCTAAAATTAACTGTATGAATGTGATGAATGCAAGAAGAGGCTTGTCTGTGACCTCTGAGAGGTCAACGACGCCGGTTGCGATTCGGATTCCAGAATCCAGGTTGTTACAATGAGACCATATGCACACACATCATAGAAATCATGCTAAAAATGGACATTTCATTAAATCATGATATTTTACATTTGAAAAGCCTTATGCACATTCAATAACCAATACAAGTCATTAATGCATACTCACTAAGTCAAGACCATGTTCATCATAAGACCAACCATACTAAGTCTAGTCAAGTCAATCATGCATACCAACATAATGGAATCCAAAGTTAAGACAACTCTATCATCATGTTATAAAATAAACATGTATAGAAAAGAGTTCATAACATCATAACCAAAGCAAGATAATTACTCCTGAACCCTCATTAAATCCACTAATGCAATGACTAAGCAAAGCCCCATAACCTTACTCAATCAAGTAAACCTAACAAGAACCATAACCAATTTCCAACTTCACATACTATATCATTTAGAATCATCATCATCATCATACCATAGCAATAGAGACCAAACATATGTTAATAACTCAAACCATCATAACATAGTATCATCAACATGTAAGATCATAAGACTTCCTTCAAGGCTAACTAGTGCAATGTATAGGTAGAGTCCAATACCCCTACCTAGACTAAGCTAAACCCCTTAGGTTATCCTAGTTAGAGTTCATTAATTACATCATTTTACCTTTTGGGAACATCTTTATTTAACGAACATAGATAAAATGAGCTAATGTTGAATCGGTGTCATGGAACCCTACACCGAAAGAAGGCGGACTACTTGCCAAGGTAGTACAAAAACATGAACACAGCTTCTATTGTGGATCCACAAGCTAGTATTCCTATAGGGGCAACGTGGTTCAAGAACTAGGAGATGTAGTGGGGACCCTATTTATGCTACAAGAATTATAGTCTCCAAATCCGAAGAGTATATTAGTGATCCTACCCTGCCTATGTGGGAAGGGACACCCCTAACTCTAGTTCACTCGGTTCTAAGCTAGAGTCCCTTTTTGAAATGTCTTTAATGTCTTTATTAATCATCATAACTTAATGTAGGTCATAGTGTCTATCCCTTATATAATCATCATCATCATATATCAATAATAATTTTATGAATATTGTCCTTTCATTACAATTCATACATGTTAGGTTAGCACATTTACATACTCACGTCATGATAAGGCACACTGGTAGTTAGGACCATCCTTATAACATTTACATATTAGTCAGCATCTCCCAAACCATAGTCAAGACATTTGAATTTAACATCATACCAACCCTATCAATCTTAATATAAGGTATACTTCAATACAACATAATCACTTAATCAGAAGTAACCATAATTGAAGTAAAGAATTGAGATCACAAGACTTACCCCAATCGCCTTCACAAGACATCATAAAGGTCTTACTGTCAACCATTCAATTCAACCCAACAATGGGTATAATATCATCACAAAATATTAATAAACATAATAATGAAGTCAATTGAATCACTACACTACAATCCATCACTAGTTCATAGCCTAAGGTTAGAGACTTAGGTTAAATTCGTGATCTACTTTACAATGTAGGTCAATTATTCAAGAACTAGACTAATTGGATTACAATATATTAGATATATTCATAAATAGACATAATAACAACATAGAATGGTATTTCACACTTTAATCAAGCAATTACATAAATACTAGATAATTCAATTTAACATCACAACCTAGGGTTAAGGGGAAAAGATCATCTTCCACAAAGTAGGTGAATTCATCAAGAAGTAACATAATTGTGCTATAATACATGTTAATCTACTCATAATAATCAAAAGGAATCATAAACAAAGCAATTCACAAGATCAATTTCGTATTGGAAGAAAACCTACTTGAATTTCATCTTTTTGAAAACAATTTGGAGGAACCCTTTGGGGAAAGAGATCCCAAAGGTGAAAAGAATCCCATACCTTGCTAAAACTTGAAGTTTGATGGATAAACATTCTCCATTGAAGCCCTAAAACCCTCCGTAGCTTGGTATTTTGTGGTGTTCTTCTACTTGGGAATGAGAAAGAAGAGAGAAGGAAGAGCAACTGGGTTTTGGGAATTATGAGGGTTAGGTTATCTTAATTAGGTTAGGATCTTTATATAGGTCATTAACCAAATTAATTAGACATCACTTAACCCCTAACTACTTAACGAACCACCTAATTAATTAATTTATCAAGTCTTAAAACGTGCAGCAAAAACAGTCTTCACAGACGACACCCCAACCCACGCCCCGTTTGTCAATCGACGGCCAAGGGACCAACCTTCATGTTGGTCCATCATTGGTGACAGAGATAGGTCCAAATGGACCCTTGTCCAAAATGGGTATGTGTCCATCGATGACCCGTCGATTGTACCATGCCTCGTTAGTGGCCTTAGTTGGTGAACACTGTCTCTTGAAATCTTTTGACACAATTTGCAAGGGTCCTCCTCAAGGGACATTAGATGGTCCTTGGGGGGTCGTACCTAGGAGTTTGGACTATAAATTAATTCTAATACGTGTAAGACACCTTTCCACAAAATTTCATCATTTTTCCACTCCTAAAACATAGTCAAATAGGCTAAGGCGCACTAACACCTCATTGAACTTGTTTCCGAATGTCATGGACGTTCTTTGACGTTTTGATTCTAAAACTTCCCAAATGACTTATATACATTAAAATTGACCTTAAAACAGTTACACAACATTTAGATACTCATGTTAGGATTTAGAACACGTATTAGACTTTCAGAGTGTTACAATTCGTTATCACATATCAAAGGGTTAAACAAGGAAATTTAAAACTTGCATACAAATTGAGGTATACATAGACCTCTCTCTTACAAATCATATGTACATACGGAGTTTCATAGACTACTCGCATAGTAAGCTTACACAGACTTCTACTTTTAAGCTACATACACAATATACAAATATAGTCTAATAGGAATGTCTCACATTTAAACCATCCAGAATGAATACAACATTCGGGCATAGCCCATACTTCATTACCAAAAAATCCACATATAGGATTATTCATTAATAGTCTTCAAATGAAAGAGAAGGAAATTAAATGTCTTTAGACTATTACAACAGCAAATAGCTCGATTGTGGCATCATCCTTGGAATGGTGAGGACCTAACAAACTTGGAGAAAGAGAATTCAAGTATTCTTTAATTGGCCTTCTAGGAACTTAACGGTCAGAACCTACAGAATTGTAGAAACATAGAAATATTGTTTAGTACACCACTTGTACTAAGTATGGAAACATGCACATAAAACATTTGAAAGAATTCATGAAAAGGGACCGTCATTTGAAAACCCATAATGCACATACAAGAGAGCATATATAATATAGGATCACCAAAACATAAGTCATGTTCATAATCAAGACAACTCAACATAAGAACCATATGAATATAACAAGTTCAATAGTTCATTTCAACATAATCATACAGAAACCATACCAACAATCCCATCCCAAGCCTACAAGTGCACTTATTTGAAGTCCCATAACCCCACACACTTTAGTAAACAAGAGCGAAGATCATAAGTAATGCTTTTGCTTCATACAACACATATCATCATAGTCATTACTACATATATCAACATAGACCAACACATGTTCATCAATATAGCCAACATCATATAATAACATCATCATCTAAAGTCAACACCCTATACTTCATAACAACATAGTTTATAAGACCATATCCTAGGACTCCCTTTAGATTTTAGTTGTTCAATGTCTAGATAGGGTCCCATACCCCTACCTATCCTAAGTTTACCCCTTAAGTCATCCTAATCAATGCCTATATTAATTTACCTTTAGTCATTCATTTTACTTTTGAGAACACTTGTCTTAACTGACATACACCACATAAGCTAAATGTGGAATCTGGTGTCATAAAACCCTACACCGAAAGAAGGTGGTGTACTTGCCAAAGTAGTACAAACATGAACATAGCATCTAGGTGGATAAACTAGCTAGTATTCCGATGGAGGCAACATAGTTCAAGAACTAGGAGACATGTTTGAGACCCTCTTTATGACATTGACATTGTAATCTCTATATCGTGAGTACAATAGTGAACCTACCTTCCCTACTTGGGAAGGGAAACTCCTCACTACTATTTCACTCAGTGCTAAGCTATAGTTCCTTTTGAAATGTCTTTAACTCTTCCTTTAACAATCATAACATAGTTTATGTCATCGGAGACTAACCCCTTGTATAGTCATAGTCATTAGATCATTAGGAATTACATGAGAATATCCTTTCAATACAAACATCATATGTGAGATTAGAACATTATCATCATCATGTCATAGTAAGACACACATGTAGTTCATAACCAACCTTATATCATTACATCTTAATCATAATCACACAATTCAAATAATCATGAAATTCAATTGCATCATCATACCAACACCTACATAATCTAATCATATGATATACTATATACTTCAATTGCACTTCATCATCAAGTACAAGCCATCACAAATGAAGTAAATGTTTAAGATAACAAATTCTTACCAATTCTCCTTCAAAAGCCTTCATAATTGGTCTTACCACCAACAAACAAAATTCATCCATAAATATGTGTAATAACATCATTATAATAGTAATTACAACAAAAAGTAAGTCAATTGCATCAACACTAACCAATTAAACATGAGTTCATAACCTAGGGTTAGGGAATTGGGTCAATTCATGATCTCTTCCATAGAACTAGGTCTAACATCAAAAACAAACATAATTAAACAATAATACATCATAAAATAACCATAAAAATCAAAATAAATCAAGAACAATACAATTGGAAAGATCAATTTTGGATTAGAAAGAAACTCATGTTCATATCATCTTTTGGAAATAAATTTGAAAGAACCCTTTTGAGAATGGAATCGATGAGGTGAAAAGTTCCCATACCTTGTTAATACTTAAAGATTGATGGAGAGAAAGTGAAGTTTTTTCCCTAAGACCTTTGACCTTGGGATTTTATGGGGTCTTCTTTGGAGAGAGAGAAAGTAGAGAGAAGGTGGAGGATTTGCGTTTTGGGAATTGAGTGAGTTAGGTTAGTTTAATTAGGCTTAGGTCTTTATATAAGTCATTAATTAACTTAATTAGACCTCAACTAACCCTTAATTAACCAACTAGAAATCTAACTAATTAAATTAACCCCACTTAAAATTAACAAGCAAAACAAGACTTGACCTATGAGACCCCGACCTACGCTCCGTATCAGTCAACGACCCCTTGCACCCACCGTCCTGCACAAACGTCATTTGTGTCAGAGACCTGGTTTTTGGACCAGTCTGAGATTTTGGCTAAGCATGGGAATACGGATCAATCTACGGCTTGTCACTCAGACGACGCCTCGTAGATTGGCTTCGTAGGTAGCCACGGCCAACACAACCTTTTGGGGTCAAATTGAACGGTCCTGTCCAAGGACCCTTAGGGTGGTCCTTGGGGAGTTGTACCCAAATGTTTTGACCCTAAGCACACCCTAACAATTGTTTGACACCTTTTAACCAATTTTCATAAAATTCTGACTCCTAAAACATCATGAAATAGGATAAGGCACACTAGCACCTAATTTAGTAGTCTCCGGGCGTCATGGATGTTCCTTGACGTCTTGACTCTATAACTTTCTAAATAGTTTATAAACATTATTTTAAGCCTTATAAATGTGTTAATAACCTTAGATCAACATATGAGGCAATAGATTATGTCTTAGACTTTTGGAGTGTTACATTATCCCCCCCCCCCTTAGGAACATTCTTCCACGAATGACACTAAAATCTTTTGGAAAGGGAAAGGATAGACTGAATACTAGCAGCCCAACCAACAACATATATAATCAATAAAAGTTAAAACTCAAATGAGTATTTCAGAAGACCATTCAACATATAATAATGGTATTAACACATAGCAACTCAAATCATTAATTACTACATATAAAAGCTCAACATCACAACATAAGGAATTACCTTCTCAACAACAACATGAGCTCAACACAACAATAAAAAGTCACTTATGCCGAAATTCCCTTCAAAACACATCAACATGCTCAATACTATTTCATGAACGCAACAACATACCTCATACACAAATAAGTGCAAATCAAGCAAAAGAGCAATTTTTTTCATAAAAACTTATTTTAGCATAAGCCTTTTACCATAACTATGCATAACTTTGCAAAATAAGTCAAATTCAAATTTACTCATTATTTTCATCATTAATAGGAACAACTAACCTTAGTTAGGAAAAAGATGAGGATAACGGGACTTCATGTTAGCCTCGGCCTCCCATGTTGCTCCCTCAACTAGGTGGTTTCTCCATAAAACTTTTTTGGAGGTCATCTCTTTGTTCCTCAACTTCTTCACTTGACGATCAAGGATTTCCACCAGAACCTCTTCATAGGAGAGGTTCTCATCCACACCTAGACCCTCAGTAGGAAGAATGGACCCGGGTCACCTATGGACCTCTTAAGCATGGAGACGTGGAATATCGGGTGAACAGAAGCTAGCTCATTAGCTAATCTCAATTCATATGCAACTTTGCCAAACCTTTGCAAAATTTCATAGGGACCCACATAGCAAGTACTAAGTTTCCCTTTCTTGCCAAATCTTATCACCCTTTTCATGGGTAAAATTATCTATACACCTTATCACCTTCTATAAATTCAGGTCTCTTCTCCTATTGTCGGCATAAGATTTTTTCTAGCTATAGACTATTTTAAATCGGTTCATTATCATATGAACTTTCTCCAAAGCTTCATAGATCAATTCAGGACCAAAGAGTTTAGACTCACCAACCTCCAACCACCCTACTGGAGACCAACATCTCCAACCTATACAGCCTCAAAATGAGTGAGGGATATAGTCAAATAGTAACTATTGTTATAAGAGAACTCAATCAAAGACAAGTGTTCATCCCAACATCCCTTGAAGTCATTAACACAATCTCTAAGAATAGGGTTTGAATAGTACGTTCCGCTTGACCATCCGTTTGAAGATGAAAAGTGGTGCTTAACTTCACTTAAGTACCTAACCCTTTTTGGAAAGACCTCCAAAATTGGGAAGTGAATTGAGCACCTCTAAAAAAATGGTGGATAAAGGGATTCCATGAAGACTCACAATCTCATTGATATAGATTCCTGCATACTCTTTCGCCGAATAAGTAGACTTAACTGGGAAAAAGCGAGTTGATTTTTTCAACCTATCCACAATGACCCATACTGAGTCATTTTTCCTTCGAGTTTGAGGCAAACCCACTACGAAATCCAAATTAATGTCTTACACTTCAAAGTGGGAACTTTTATTTCTTAAGGTAAGCCACTCGACTTTAGGTGCTCGAGTTTCACTTGTTGGCAATTTGGACACCTTGCAACAAATTCCGCTATGTCCCTTTTCAAGCCATCCCACCAAAATACTTCTCTAAGGTCATGGTACATCTTAGTAGGACCCGGATGAATAGAATGACGGGAACCATGAGCTCCCTCAAGAATCCGGTTTCTCAAATCATCAACATTGGGCACACACAACCTCTCTTGGTACCTCAAAACACCATCCCCCTAAGGAGAATGACTCATTTAGCTTACCAAGAACCAATTCTTTTAACTCCATCAATGATGGATCAAGGTGTTGCTTAGACTTCACTTTAACCACCAAATACGTTTCGGAGGTATGATGGACCATAAAACAACCATTAGGAGAATCTGCCAACCTATGAACATCTTTCACTAGGTCTTTCTTGGATTCTTCTACATGACACACACTACCCATGGTCCTTGGGGAGTCGTACCCGGATGTTTCAACTACGAAACATCCCTAACATACGTACGCATATTTTCACCAAATTTTGTTCAATTCCGACTCCTAAAAACTAGTCAAATGGCTAAGACACACTAGCACTCTTGTGAAACAACTTTCCGGACGTCATGGATGTTCTTTATTATTTGATTCTTAAACACCTTAACTAGTCTATATATATCTAAATCGACTTAGAACAGAGCTTAGACCTCATTGAAACCTAGGTTAAGCTTTACAACATGCATTGGGATTTCAAAATGTCACATTATCCCCACCTTAGGAACATTCATCCCCGAATGACACTAAACAATCTTTTAAAGGAAGGAATAGACTCAAGACTAGCAGCTCCACCAAGTCACAATATCAAATTAACATGAATCACATCATTTCAATAAGGCAAATTTCAAAACTCTAATTACCACACATAGGGTCAAACATTCCATCATGAGGTATCTCCTTCTCACAATCACACATGAGCTCAACATACATTAAATGAGTCAATTAGCACAAGGTTCATCTTATCAATATGCTACATATGATTTTCGCAAGGACTCACCGCATAAACAAATGCATAACCTATCTCAAGACAAGTAAAAGCAAAATTTCAAGTTTTCAAGGCCAAATTACAGTGATTTCACTGTACAATCACTGTGAGTTTTTTTAAAACGGAAAAGGGCCTAAAATACCCTTAAAGTATTGGAAATGGTACAAAATTACCCTCCATCCACCTATTGGCTCCAAAATACCCTTCTCACCCACCTATTGGGTCCAAAATACCCTTGTCATCCACCTTTTGGTTCAAAATTGACCACTTATTTAACGGTTTTATATTTAAACTATTTAAATATTTTTTTAAATACGTGGCACGCAACTATATGTTATAATTTAACTTATTAGTATAATTTATAAATCAATCCACTACCCACCCATTACTAATTAAACCCCTCCAAATTAATACACCCGTCACATTATTAATGCAACAAGAAAAAAGCTACTGCCAATTGAGTGTTTTTAAAAATTTGAGGCGAAAATATCTATAGAAGTAAATTATCATATGTTAAGTGTCTAAATAAAAATTACCGATAAACTTAAAAGTCTGACTTACGTCTCAATTATGTGATGTTACTTCATAGTTAACTTTTTTTCAAAATAATATATTAAAGGTTTTAAAACAAATCATAAATATTTATAAAATTATATTTTAAAAAAGTGCATGAATTAATTCGAAATGTATTACTTCTTTACCTTTAATCATAAATTTTTAATTCAATCTTGAAAGAGAATCATATTGAAAGTGTCCTCCTAAATAAGCGGCTCAACCTATATTTCATTGGGGCTTCGATTCGGACTCAAATAATTTTGAATGTCATTTTCAGGAATCTATAATTTCATCGTGTTTTAGTAGTGTTTATGACAATTTTGATATTATAATTGGATTATTAATTGGGTGGGGTTTAGTTAGTAATGAGTGGGTAGTGGGTTGATTTATAAATTATATTAATAAATTAAATTATAACCAATAGTTGAACGCCAAGTATTTTAAAAAATATTTAAAGAGTTTAATTTTAAAATAATTAAAAAAGTGTCAATTTTGAACCCAAAGGTGGATGACAAGGGTATTTTGGAGCCAATAGGTGGATGAAAAGGGCATTTTGGAGCCAATAGGTGGATGGAGGGTAATTTTGTACCATTTTTAATACTTCAAGGGTATTTTAGGCCCTTTTCCGTTTTCAAAAATGCCACTTTTGCAAAACTTCACCCAAAAATCAAGAAACCACAAATTCTAGTCATTATAATATTATTAGAAAGAATGACTAATCTTAATCATCGAAAAGATGAGGATAACGGGTCTTCATGTCGGCCTTGGCCACCCATGTTGCACCCTCAACTAGGTGATTTTTCCATAACACTTTTACGGAAACCACCTCTTTTTTCCTCAATCTCTTCACTTGTCTATCAAGGACTTGAACCGGAACCTCCTCATAAGAGAGGTTACCCTTGACTCCAAGGCCCTCAATAGGAAGAATGGACTCGGGATCACCGACACACATCTTCAACATAGAAACATGGAAAATCGGATGAACCGAAGCTAAATCATTAGGGAGCTTCAAGTGATAGGCAACCTTACCAACCCTTTCCAATATCTCATAAGGGCCCACATAACTAGGAATCAATTTCCCCTTCTTGCCAAATTGAACCACCCCCTTCATAGGTGAAATTTTTAAATACACCTTATCACCTTCTTCAAACTCTAAATCCCTTCTCCTATTGTCGGCATAGGACTTTTGTTGACAATAGGCTGTTTGTAACCGATTCCTTATGATGTGCACATTCTCTAAAGTCCTATAAATCAAATCGGGACAAAGAATCGAAGGCTCACAAACTTCAGACCACCCTATAAGATACCTAAACCTACTCACATACAAGGCTTCATAGGAAGCCATGGATATGTATGAATGAAAGTTGTTATTATAAGCAAAATCCACCAACGACAAGTGCTTACCCTAATTACCTTTAAAATCAATAATGCGAGCTCTAAGAATATCCTCATGGTTTTGAATATTGCATTCCTCTTGACCATCCGTTTGAGGATGAAAAGCGGTACTCAATTTCACCTTAGTACCCAAACCTTCTTTGAATGACCTCCAAAACCTAGATGGGAATTGTGCACCCCGATCCAAAATGATGGATAACGGAATACCATGGAGACACACAATCTCATTTATGAAGATTTTTTCATAATCCTCCGCCGAATAAGTGGACTTGACGGGAATAAAATGAGCGTACTTAGTCAATCTATCAACAATCACCCATATAGAATCATATGACTTTTGAGTCCGAGACAACCCTATTACAAAGTCCATATTAATGTCCTCCTACTTCCAAGTAGGAATTTGGATCTCTTGTAGTAAGCCACCCGACTTTTGATGTTCCGCCTTTACTTGTTGGCAATTTGGACACTTGGCAACAAATTCTGCTATGTCCTTCTTCAAACCTTCCTACCAATATATCTCCCGAAGGACATGGTACATCTTAGTGGAACCAGGATGAATGGAGTAGCGGGATCCATGAGCTTCTTCAAGGATTCGATCCCTCAACCCATCTACATCGGGAACACATAATCTCCCTTGGTAGCTCAACACACCATCCCCCCAAGGAGAAAGACTCATTCAACTTGCCAAGAACCGATTCCTTCAACTCTATCAATAGTTGATCAATGTGTTGTTTGGACTTCACCTCAACCACTAATGATGACTCGGAGCTATGATGAATCGTAGCACCACCATTGGAGAACTCTCTAACCGCACCCCCAATCTAGTCAACCTATGAACATCTTTCACTAGATCCCTCTTGGATTCATCTATATGCGACACACTACCCATAGTCATACGACTTAGAGCATCTGCAACCACATTGGCCTTGCCGGGATGATATAAGACACTCATATAATAATCTTTCAACAATTCTAACCACCTTCTTTGCCAGAGATTCAACTCCTTTTGAGTAAACACATATTGGAGACTCTTATGATGGTGAAAATATCAACATGAACACCATACAAGTAATGCCTCCATATTTTCAAAGCAAACACCATGGCCGCTAACTCAAGGTCATGAGTGGGATAGTTTCTCTCATGCACCTTAAAATGCCACGATGCATGGGCAATCACCTTCCCATTTTGCATAAGCACACACCCCAAACCTATATGAGATGCATCACAATACCCAACAAAGACCTTTGTACCTTCCGGTAGTGTCAACACCGGAGCCGATGTAAGCCTATCCTTCAATAAATGGAAACTCTTCTCATAAGCCTCCGATCACTCAAACTTTTTACCTTTTTGAGTCAATGTAGTCAAAGGAGATGCAATGGATGAAAAGCCCTCCACAAACCTTCGATAATAGACCGCTATACCCAAGAAACTCCTAATGTCAGTTGGAGTTAAAGGTATAGACCAATTTCTCACCGCATCAGTCTTTCTTTGGTCTACCTCAACTCCCTCACTAGAGATGATGTGCCCAAGAAACGCCACCGACCTCAACCAAAACTCACACTTGCTATATTTGGCAAACAATTGATGCTCTTTAAGGGTTTGAAATACCACCCTCAAATGACCCATGTGATCAACCTCATTCTTCGAATACACCAAGATATCATCAATAAACACAATAACGACCGAATCAAGATAGCTTTGAAACACCATATTCATTAGGTCCATAAACGCCGCCGGAGCATTTGTTAGACCAAAAGACATAACCACGAACTCATAGTTCCCATACCGAGTCCGAAAGGCCGTCTTTGAAATATCTTCACTCCTCACCCTGAGTTGGTGATACCCCAATCTCAAATCTGTCTTTGAAAAGTAGCTCGCCCCTTGGAGTTGATCAAATAAATCGTCAATCCGAGGAAGAGGATACTTGTCCTTGATAGTAACTTTGTTGAGTTGGCGATAATCAATACACATTCTCTAGGAACCATCTTTCTTCTTCAAGAATAAGACCGGAGCACCCCATGGAGAAATGCTAGGCCATATAAAGCCCTTGTCTAGCTAATATTTAAGTTGTGCCTTCAATTCCTTCAATTTGGCCGGATCCATTCGATAAGGAGGAATCGAAATAGGGTTTGTTTCTGGTAGCAAATCGATACCAAAATCAATTTCCCGTTCGGTATGAATACCGGTAAGGTCATTAGGAAAGACCTCCAGATATTCACTCACCATGGGGACCGACTCAATAGGAGGAACTTCGGAATCCAAATCTTGGACTCTTATAATGTGATAAAGACACCCCTTTGAGATCATTTTACATGCTTTTAGACAAGATATGAAACGACATCTAGGAATAGAATTCCCACTGTTCCACTCAATAACGGGTTTATTTGGGAAACTAAACCTCACAACTCTAGTCCTACAATCTATGGAAGCGAAACTAGCATGTAACCAATCCATACCCAAAATGACATCAAAGTCAAGCATATCTAGTTCAACTAGATCCACATGAGAAACTCTATTGGTAAAAGTGATAGGACAATTTCGATAGACTCTTTTTCCTACAATGGACTCACCCACTAGAGTAGACACCACGAAAGGTTCATGCAAAACATCGAGTAAAGTATCAAACTTTTTAGCTACTAAGGGAGTGACAAAAGACAAAGTAGCACCCGGATCAAGCAAAGCATACACATCAATAGTAAAGATTTGTAACATACCGGTCACCACATCGGGAGAGGCCTCTTGGTCATCTCTAGTAGGAAGGGCATAAAAGCGGTTCTTTTTAGGTGCTTCCCTTGCTTGATTTTGATCATTTTTGTCTCGGTTCTTTATGTTAGGGCAGTCCCTAGCTTTGTCACCACTCTTCCCGCAACTAAAGCAACTTCCCATTCCAAGCAAGCACTCACCATAATGTTCCTTCCCACATTTTCACACTTAGGCTTCTCATTAGATAAATTTCCACTCTTCCCTTTTGAAATTCTTGGTCTAGGGGCCTTCTCATCCCTACCCTTGGGAAATTTGGATGGAACTTGATTCGAAAACCTCCTCTTGAATCTAGGCTTGTCTTGAATCCCAAGCCTATATTTTGTTGCTCCACTCTCAAAAGACTTTGTCCTTTTAGAATCCCTATCCTTCCTTTTTGCTCTAGCCTCCTCAACCCTCCTAGCATGCACCATAAGACGACCAATATTCATATTATCATGAAGCATAGCCGAATGGCATTCTTCTTGCAAGTCATCCGATACACCCTTTACAAAATGACTCATCTCATCTCTAGGATCGAAGACAAAGGAAGGAGCATATTTTTCCAATTGAATGAACTTCAATGAATAATCATGCAGACTCATACCTCCTTGATGGAGGTTGATGAACTCTACCACCTTCACTTCTCTCATTTCTCTTGGGAAAAACCGATCAAGGAAAACCCTCTTGAAGATCTCCCAAGTCACCGGCCCATCTGGAAGAGGTCTGTTATCTCTCCATTGCATATACCAAGTTTGAGGCACATCCTTGAGTTGTTATGAGTCCAACTCGGCATTCTCATTTGAAGACAACCCCATAGCACATAGTATTTTGTAAACCTCATCAATAAATTCTTGAGGGTCTTCATCAACCTTAAACCCATAGAAGGTAAGAGGATTCATCCTAGTGAAGTCTCTAAGTTGGGAAGCCATAGTTTGCTCATGAACCCTAGGTGCAACATCCCGGTTGGCTTGGGCAGTCATAGCTTGGGCTTGAATCGTTGCTGCTTGGGCTTGAGTAGTCATGTCTTGGACCATTTGAGCAAGAATAGCCCTCATCTGAGCCTCTGCCATAGGTGGAGGATTTTCCGGAGCCTGATCATCAACAACAACCTCTTCAAGAGGAGGAACTTGATCACCACGGGGAGGAACTCCCGCATTAGCAATCTTCTCTTCAAGTCTCCTAGCCGCATTACTACAAGTATTCATCTCCTATAACCAAAATACAAGGTTTAGGTGAAATCATATAAGAAGTACACTCTAGAGGCACGATAATGGATTTACAAAAATGAGAGTGATTCCTAAGCATCAAATAAGTTCCTATTCATAAGTGTGGAGGGCTTCACAATTATGAATAAAAACCTACATAGACGTGGTTGAGAGAGACATCAACATCAAGGATATTCAACCTCATGCTCTTATACCAAGTTTGTCACATACGGATTTACCCCCAGATATAACCGGCATCGTCGTCCTCTTTGAGGACTAAGACAAGACTCTTAGTCTTTCATCATTGCATTCATCGATTAAAAATACTAAAGAATTAAAACTTTTCAACTATATCTAATGGGAGGTTTACATAGACCTCTATATACACATAATCATATTCATATTGAGTATACATAGACTCGTTCGTATAAGAAGATTATATAGTCTTCTACTTTTATTTCATACACTTATATAATAAGGAAATAGGGTCATACATCCGTCTCATCTCATAAAACCATCTAAACGACAATAACAACATTGGGCATAGCCCTACATCAATAAAAGTAAGTCACATATAGGCTTTATACAACTTAGTCTTAAATAGGATATAGAGTCAATACAAAAGTCGTAATAGCTAAGTAAATCCGTAGAAAGAATATCGGCATTATCCTTGGGAAAATGAGGACCTACCACTTGGATGAGAGAATATACAAGTCTCTTTCCAATCTCCCCAAATCAAACTTCAACGACCGGAACCGAAAATATTTGGGAAAAAGGGAGCAAATGGGGTTAGTACGCCACATGTACTAAGTATGAAACGATATGCACAAATACCCACAAAGTATGCTAAAAGGAGACATTTAATGCAATCATGTCATTTAAACAAATCCCTTAACATGCTAAACAAGTTAATTATATCATATGCATATCATCATACTTAAACCCACCATCTCATATAACTCTCTCATCAAGTAATAACATCACAAAACATGAACAAAAGTAAATCATGTAGATAGCAAAACAAACCGACCAACTATAATCCTTTATGAAGACATAAGTGCAATGATCAAGCAAGGCCCCATAACCCTACTAAATCAAGTAACTTACTAAAGACTATAATTAGCAATTGACTTGACATAGCATAGTCTTCAATCTAATATGATGTTCCTTCTTTTAACAATGATAACCAATTTCATGTTCTTAAGCTTCTTAATTAATCTATATAAAGTCATTTACATTATATCATCATTTATATACATACTATTAACTTCTCAAAGCTCCAATCAAGGCAAACTAGTGCAAGGCATAGGTAGAGTCCTATACCCCTACCTAAGCTAAAGTCAAACCCCTAAAGTACTTCAATTAGTCTATATCTCATTCATTCATTTTAGTTTAGGGAACACATTACTTAACCGACATAGACCACATGAGCTAATGTGGAATCCGGTGTCATGATCCCTTACACTGATGGAAGGTGGTCTACCGGCCAAAGTAGACCATAATACAAACATAGCTTTCTAGATGGATCCACTAGCCAGTATCCTATGGTGGCAACATAGTTCAAGAATTAAGAGATAGGTACCCCTTCTCATACCATATGGTAATCGGGCCTCGTCTCATAAGATGACATATCCCCAAAGGCAAGGGAAGTTAACATCACACGGGCAACTTTAGAGTGAAACTTTCCTTTTATGGATAAGTCATCACCTCCCATTGTCAAGTTCACTCGGTACTAAGCTAATTCCATTTCATAAAAACAAAATGTTCTTTAGCCTTATTACAATCATACACCTAGTTAGGTCATAGGGTCTAGCCCTTGTATATTCATCATCATAGCTCGATAAGAATTACATGAGAATTAGTCCTTTCATTCACAATTAATATAGGTGAAGTTGACACTTACATATCACATCATAATAGGGCATATTATTACACATCAACATCCTTATAACATGTACCCCTAATCAACCTCACAACCAAAGCATAAGACATTCTCACTCAATCAACATACCATCCTATCACCCTAAACAAGGTATACTTCAATACGATATCATGACTTGATCACAATTAACTACAATTGAAGTAAGGAATAGGATAGTCAAAACTTACCAACAACTCCTCCATAGTTAATCATAAGGTCCTTATCATCAACCCATAAATCAACTCACTTTGGGACATCACACCAATGTAAACCAACAAGCAACATGATGATAAAGTAAGAAGAATCACCATACCATAATTCAATTCTAATCAAAGCTTGAAAACATGATATATAAGTCTATCTTCTTTACCTAGATCAACACTCAAGAACTAGCATGAAGGACTACAATTTATCACTATAGGTTTATGATCAATGTAATAACAACAATTATTATGATCAATGTAATAACAACAATTAAGGATGATTTAACCAATAAAAAAGCTAATTGAACCAAACCCAACATAATTCATATCAAGATCAAACCTAGGGTTAAGGGTTAAGGGTCATAATCTACAATCTAGACCAAACCATATCAATTCATACCAATTAAGTTCAATACATGATAATCTACTCATTATACCCTAAGGAAAGTATAACTAACTCAATTCATAACATCAATTTTGTAATTGAATGAAACCCATATGAAAACTCGACTTTTGTAAAACCTTTGAAGGAGCCCTTTGAGGAAAGAAGTCTCAAAGGTGAATTGTATCCATAACTTAATATTTGATGATGATTTAAGGTGAATTCGTCCTTAATCAGCCCCCAAATCAATTCCCACGCCAAGATTCTATGGAGTCTTCCAATTAGAGTGAAAAAGTAGAGAGAAGGAAAAGAGTTTATTTTGTGAGTTGTGTTTAGACTAATGAGGTTTGGGGTATTTATATGAGGGGTTAAATTAGTTAATTAGGCTTCCCTAAAACCCTAACTAACCACCAAACCACGTAATTAATTAAATGGGATCATTTAAGAAATTGGCAGAAAATTGGACCGTCACAGACGGAACCCCGCAGACGGGCCGTCTATGAGTCGACGGACATTCTCCCCCCTCCGTTGCCTTGGACAGTACCTGTGCAGGTGGAGGCTTACTGAAAATCACCTAAGTGTGGGATGACGGTGGCACTGATGCCCCGTCGATCCACACACGCCCCGTTGACAGTGTCGTCGATGCACACTGCCAGACAGTGTTGCATCCAAACACTAGGGTCCTCCTCAAGGATCCTTGGTTGGTACTTGGGGAGTCGTACCTAGACGTTTCGACTACGAAACATCCCTAACATACGTTACACGTATTTTTACCAAATTTCGTTCAATTCTGACTCCTAAAAACTAGTCAAATGGCTAAGACACACTAGCACTCTTGTGAACCAACTTTCCGGATGTCATTGACGTTCCTAATTATTTTGATTATTAAACACCTTAACTAGTCTATATACATCTAAATCTACTTAAAACAGTGATTAGACCTCATTGAAACCTAGGTTAATCTTTACAACATGCATTGGGATTTCGAAATATTATAATAAAAGTGATTCTTTCTTGGAGCATCAACAATAGAACCACTTGCTTGAGCTTTCCCACATCCCTTGTCTTGCCTCTTAACATTAGGGCAATCCCTAACCTTATGGACACTTTTGTCACACCTAAAGAAATTGTCCGTCCCAAATAGGCATTTACCCATATGTTTCTTGCCGCACTTTCCACAAGTAGGCTTCTTGGTTAGTGAACTAGTACCACTTCTCTTTTGAGACTTTTGGTTAGACAACCTATCATATAAGAGCCTTGGGTAACTTAGAAGGAACTTGATTGGAGAACCTGTTCTTGAATCTTGGCTTGTATTGAATTTCCAAACTTCCTCTTAAAGAACCACTTTCATAAGACTTGTCCCTCCTGGCCTCTCTATTCCTTTTAACTAGTCTACTCTCTTTGACTTGTTGAGAATGAACCATTAGACAAGAAATATTAATATTGTCATAAAGCATAGCCAAAAGACATTCTTCCACCTAGTCTTTGGACACTCTCGTAACAAAGCGACTCATCTCATCCCTTGGGTTAGACACCAAGGATGGAGAATACTTAGACAATTTAGTTAACTTCAAGGAGTAATTAAGCACACTCATACCTCCTTGACTAAGGTTGATGAACTCTTACACCTTGCGTTCCCTCTTCTCTCTAGGAAAGAACCTATGAAGAAAGGCCCTTTTGAAGATCTTCCAAGTCACCGGACCACCTCTTAGCACCCTATTATACCTCCATTGTGTATACCAAGTTTGGTCCAATCTTTGAGTTCATAGGCCGCCAACTCGGCCTTCTTATTCGTATTCACCCCCATAGCAAACAAGATCTTGTAGACCTCATCAAGAATTTCTTGGGAGTCTTCAACCGATTTTGACCCAAAGAACTTACGAGGGTTCATCCTAGTAAATAATCTCAAATGAGAATCCATACTGCTAGCATGTTGAGGCATACGGGGTTCAACTTCTCAATTCAATTGTGCCGTCATAGCTTGGGCTTGAGAAGTAACTACATTAGCTTGAGAAGACATGGCTTGGGCCAAATTGAGAAAACCCAACCTTACCTCTCCATCCGTCATAGGTGGAGGCACTTGGTTGTCTTGTGGAGGAGCTTGGTTGTCATGAGCTCCCACATTAGCAATTCCTTTTTTCTGCTCTTCTTTTGGCTGTGCTTCTAGTAGTCATACCTATAACCACAATAAGTGGTTTAGGTTAAATAACATAAAGTAAGACTCTAGAGGCACAACATAGGAATACAAGAAGATGAGAATTTCCTAATCATCACATAGTTTCTCATTCATAAGTGTGGAACGCTTCACAATTATGAATAAGAACCTACATAGACGTGGTTTAGTGACACATCGATCCTAAGGATATTCAACCTCATGCTCTGATACCAAGTTTGTCACATTTGGGAAGCACCCCCTAGACGTAACCGGTGTCGTCGTCCTAGGAGAGGACTTAGACTAGACCTTAGCATTAATCATCACATAAATCAAGTACTGGTCAAGATACTTAGTCTTGAACATGCTTTGTTGTTTTAACATGTTGGAGTTACTTTGGCTATGGAATCTAATATGTTATACACATGTTGACTTGACTTTACTTGATGATGTTTGTCTTGTGTTGAATATGCTATTGTCTTAAGGAATATGTAATTATTCTCTTATATGTGTTCTTGGTCGTGCATAAGGCTTTTCAAAGTAACTTAGCATGGTTTTGAACAAATGTCCCCCTTAGCATGATTTCTATGTTTGTGTGTGCATATGTTTCGATACTTAGTACAAGTGATGTAATAAACCATATTCTTTACATTTTTACAAACAATGTACGTTCGGGCCGTTGAAGTATTGAGGCTACTTTGAAGAATGCTTGGATATCTTTCTCCAAGTGTGGGTATGTCCTCAAGATACGAGGATGATGCCATTTCCTATTCTAGCTATGTGACTTGCTCTATTCTAATGACATTTGTTTAAATCTTATTGTTCAAGATATTGTTGTAAGCCCTAAGTGGAAATTATACATTTGTGTAAGGGCTATGCCCCAATTTTTCTATTCCGACTTAGATGGTTTTATATGAGACATCTATATTTGACTCTATATTGTGATTATTGTATATGTGACATAAAAGTAGAAGCCTATTTAAGCTTCCTATGCGAGGAGTCTAAGTAAACTCCCTATATATATATTATGTGTAAGCGAGAAGTCTATGTAAACCTCAGATGAAAAGTATTAATTTTCTGCACTTTTTAACCTATGATATGTAAGGAAGAATGCTAAGATCCTAGTCTTAGTCCTCTATGAAGACGCTGACGCTAGTTACGTCTAGGGGGTGCTCCCCGAATATGACAAACTTTGGATTAGAGCATGAGGTTGAATATCTTTAGAATCGATGTCTCATTAAACATCGTCTATGTAGATTATTATTCATAATTGTGAGGCGCGCCACACTTATGAAAGAGAGAGTATGTGATGCTTAGGAAATTCTCATCTTCTTGTATTCCTATGTCGTGCCTCTAGAGTCTTACTTTATGTTCTTTCACCTAAACCTCTTATTGTGGTTATAGGTATGACTACTAGAAGGGCATCCAAAATAAGGGACCAAAAAGGGATTGCTAATGATGGAGCTCATGAAAACAAGCACCTCCAGAAGACAACCAAGTGCCTCCACTTGAACAAGTTCCTATGGGTGATCAAATTCCGGTTGTTCCTCCACCTATGACGGAAGGAGAGATAAGGTCGGCATTTCTCAATTTAACCCAATCCATGACCTCTCAAGCTAATTCCTTCACTTCTCTAGTCCAAGATATGACGACTCAAGTGAATAGGGAAGTTGGACCACGAGTTCCTCAACATGTTAGCACTATGACTTCTCGTTTGAGAGACTTAACCAGGATGAACCCACCTATGTTGTGTAACACTCCGGAGATGATACGAATTATACTAGATCTTAATCTATTTATTAATGTTTAAAATGATGTTTCCATACCTATATTAATGTAATAAACACATTTAGAAAAGGTTAGAACCAAAACGACAAAGAAAGACCTTGACGTGTGGAAACTAGCTAATTTGAACTAGTTGGCGTCCCTATGTTTCGTGAATGTTTAGAGGTTACAAATGAAGTCCAAAACTTGTAAATAGACCTTGGATAGTTATTATGTAGTACAAAGGTTCCAAATTTCTGGTAACGACACCCCAAGTACCACCCGAAGTGTCCTTGGGGAGGACCCCAACAAGGGTAGTCAGTCTGCCAAAGCAGCCTGCACGAACAAGATTGGGACTTGAGGTGTATGATGCACAGCCTACACGCATGTTTCTGCCTCAATATTTGAGAGGAAACCTCGTGACACGAGGTTGACACGCACCTCACTTCCTCAACCAAAAAATTCAGAAAATAACGGGATTGCCCCCGCGACGCGCAACCACTTCCTTCAATCGTTAAAATCGTATTTTTGGTAATTTAACTTCTTAAAAAGATCAATTTAAGTGGAGGGTCTTTTGGGTATTTTATAGTAAGACTATATATGCATTATAGGTCAGTTTTAGACCACTTTTTACACATCCAAATTAGATTCAAACGCAATTAGCCATCTCTATCAAGAAACGCTCTCTTTTCCAAACTCCATTGAAGAACAAGAAGAGCTTAAGGAAAAAGACGAAGACTTAGAGGTTTCCAATCAAATTTCGTGGATTATTCATCTATAAGGTATGGGTTTTTAACTCTTGGGATTCCTTTTCCCAAGAGGTCCATTCAAAAACAAGTTTTCAAGAAATTCAAATAATAGGGTTTTTAATCTACAAAATGGATTTTCTTTTCAACTCTAGAGTTATGATTTTTGATGAAAAATAATTGTTTTCTATGGTCGATTTCACATGAATTGATGAGTATGTGTTTAGTATTGTTTGAATTTCGTGTGAAGCATGTTATTATCTAGATGATGGTTTGGTATGGTTGTCTCTACTACTTGATAATATGAAAACGTTGGAATTGGGACTAAGACTTGAATAAACTCATTAATGGCCCCTTTACCTTATTCTACATTATTAATTGATCATGTTTATGAGTTGAGAAGTTAGTATTGGTTATGCTATTGAGTATTTCACTATGTTGTTGTTATGATTGTTGTAAGTTGAACATAAGTTCTTGAATAAGGTTCTTGGAAGCAAGAGGTTAATCTTCTAAAGTCTTGATTTCTCTATGATGGTTATGTTAGCCTATAAATGATGACTTTATGCTATGGAAGTATGTATGATGTTACTATGTATATATATATTTTTGGCTACGAACATGTTAATTGTTAGATCGATAAGAATACGATTATGCATGTTTATGATATTATTTTGTATGCTTTACACAAGATAATTATGCTATCTTAATATCGCAAACGAAGGGTTGGGATGAAAGAAAATTCTCATCTAAACCTAAAGAGCTCATGATCATGTTTATACAAGGAATTAATCTCCTATGAAGTATGATAAGAATTATGAATAAATGACGACTTAAAGATTATTCAAAAATGGACTTAAGCTTAGCACCGATGGACTAGATATGAGAGGTGTCCCTTCCGTAGTTGGAAGGATGATTGACAACTACACTAAGATGATAGAGAATGCCATGTAATGTTGAACTATGTGTCTATAATGCATCTCCTAGTTCTTGAACTATATTGCCACCATAGGATACTAGTTATTTGATCCACCTAGAAAGCTATGTCATGTTTGGTTCTACTTTGGTCGGTACACCACCTTCTTTCGGTGAGGGTATTTTGACACCAGATTCCATGTTTAGCTCACATGGTCTATGTCGGTTAAGGCGAATGTTCCCTCATTTAAAATGAAATACAAGTAAATGGACGTTGACTAGGGTGACTTGAAGAGTTTACTTAGTATAGGTACGGGTATGGGACTCTACCTAGACATTGCACAAGTTGACTCTAAGGAAAGCCCTAGGAGATTGTCTAATGTAATTTGATAACATGAAAGGTATGATGCTTATGATACATATTATTACTCTTATATGAAGTTGGTTACTTTAATGAACATGTTATTGGTCTATACTGCTTTATGAGGTGATGACTATTTATGTTACAAGTTATATGAAGCAAAGCTTTACTTTTGGTCTCCTATCTTATCTAGTTGGTTGTGTGGGGTTATAGGGCTTCACATGACCAATGCACTTGTTGGTTGGGGATGGGATCATTTGTAAGTATTTCGTATGTTATGTACATATGATTTATTGAATAAGAATGTGAAGATGACTCTATGAAAATATATCTTTGATTATGATCATAGTTTATGTTGATGGAATCCTTAACTTGTATATGTTCTATGGTATGCCCATTGAAGATATTCATATGACTTATCATGCTTTCTATAGAAATGATAAATGATCCTTTTTCATGAAAGTCATTAAATGTTATGTGCATATACCCATACTTAGTACATGTGGCATACTAACCCCATTACTTTTTATTACTTCAATTGTAGGGTCTGACCATTGAAGAATATGAAGGTCAATTGAAGATACTTGGAACTCTTTCTCCAAATGTTGGTAGGTCTTCATGTTTTGGGATCCTATCTTTTCATTTTTCTAGCTTATGAAGACATTAGTAGATTTTAAGAATATTCTATTTTCATTTATGTTCTTTGGATTATTTTGTATTAAGGCCTATATGACATATTTACTATTTATTGTCTAAGTCCAGATTCATACTCTTTAGATGGTTTTATATATGCTAGACAAGTTTTTTTTTTAGAATATGGTATGTTATTAAGAATGGTAAGTAAGAAGTCTAAGTATACTTCACATAGTATGTAAAAGTTTTAATATGTACGCAATTTTAATTGATTATATGTTATGACCAATGCTAAGGGCTTGTCTGAGTTCTGTGAGAGGACGACGACACCGGTCGCATCTGGGTTATGCTATCCAGAAGTGACAAACCTTGTACCAAAGCATGAGGTTAAATATCTTTAGGATCAATGTCTCACTGAACCATATTACCTTGTGTCTTGTTCATGATTGTGAAGAGCGCCACAATTATGGATAAGAGGCTATGTGATGACTAGGAACCTTCTATTTTCTTGATATCCTATGTCGCGCCTTTAGAGTTTTGACATTCTGTGTCGTTTAGCATTTAATCCTTTTGTTTTGCTTATAAGCGATGAACACAAGAAAGACATCCGCGAAAAGAGTAGGAGAAGAGATTGCGAATGCAGAAGCAAATCCCTTAGGCAATCAAGTTCCTCCTCAAGTGCAAGCTGCTGTGAATGATCAAGTTCTTGTAAATCCTCCGCCTTTGATGGATGGTGAGGTGAGGCCAGCCGTATTCCAAATGTCCCAAGCCAACACCATCCAAAATCAGGCTATTACGACACAAGCTCACAGAGAGGTTGCATCTCGAGAGAACCAATAAGCTAATACTATGGAAATCCATTTGAGAGATTTTACGAAAATGAATCTTATCATGTTCTTTGGATTGAAAGTTGATGAAGACCCCAAGATTTCCATGATAAGGTCTACAATATTTTATTTTCTATGTGGGTGAGTACTACTGAGAAGGCTGAGCTTGCTACCTAACAACTCAAGGACGTGGCTCAGACAAGGTACAATTAGTGGAAGGATAATAGGGCTTTAAAAGGTGGTCTCGTGACTTGGGAGATCTTCAAAAAGGCCTTTTTTGATAGATTCTTTCCTAGGGAACAAAGGGAAGCTAAAGTAGAGGAGTTCATCAACCTTCGTTAAGGAGGTATGAGTGTCAAGGAATACTCCTTAAAGTTCATTAAGTTGTCCAGATATGCTTCTTCTTTGGTTTCCAATGCTAGGGATGATATGAGCCGTTATGTAACGGGCATGTCCGAAGAGCTTGAAGAAGAATGTCGTGCATCCATGCTTCATGACAATATCGATCTTTCTAGGTTGATGGATCATGCTCAACATGCTGAGGAGAGTAGTCTAAGGAAGAATAATGCGGAAGCTAAGAAGGCAAGGTCTTCTAAAAGTGGTTCTTCTAAAAGTAGGCTTGATGTTCAAGACAAGCCTAAGTTCAAGAAGAGGTTTTCAAACCAAGTCCCTTCAAATTTCTCCAAGAATCGCAATGATTGAGTTTTAATCCTATAAAGCGGAGAAATATTGATCCACCAAGAGAAAGACCAACTTGTAGTAAGTATGGTAAGAAACATATGGGTGAATGCCTTGTTGGAACTAATAGTTGCTATGGTTGTGGCAAAGGTGGCCATATGGTGAAATATTGTCCTAATGTGAGAAGTCAAGGAAAGGGGAATAACCAAACTTAACAAAGAGGTCCTAGTTATGAAGCTCCAAAAAGGAACCGTTTCTATGCACTCAAGGCTAGGGGTGAACAAGAAAGCTCTCCCGACGTTGTGACGGGTATGTTACAAGATTTCTATGACAATGTTTATGCTTTGCTTGACCCAAGTGCTACCTTTTCTTTTGTTACACCTTTTGTATCTAGGAAGTTTGATGTACTTCCCGATGTTTCGATTGAACCCTTTCCGGTTTGTAATTAAATGGGTGACTCTGTATTTGCAAAAAGAGTCTATAGGAAATGTCCTGTGATGTTGTCCAATAGAGTTACTCTTGTTGATTTAGTAGAACTGGACATGTTTGATTTCGATAATATTTTGGGAATGGATTGGCTTCATAATTGTTTTTGTTCCATAGATTGTAGAACAGGGGAAGTGAAGTTCCAATTCCCAAATGAACCCATTTTATAGTGGAAGGGGGGAATTCTGCTCGAAAGGGTCAAATCATTTCTTGTTTGAAGGCTAGTAAGATGATAGCCAAGGGTTGTTTATACCATGTGGTGAGGGTTAAGGACCGAGAATGTGAAACTCCTTCTATTGAGTCAGTCCTTGTAGAATTTGCAGAGGTTTTTCATAATGACCGTCCATGTGGTCCTCCCGAACAGGAAATTGAATTTGGCATTGATTTGTTACTGGATACGAATCCCATTTCAATTCCCTCATATTGGATGGCCCCAGCTAAATTGAAAGAGTTGAACCTCCAACACAAAGATTTACTAGACAAGGGTTTCATTCAAATTAGTATTTCTCCATGGGGTGCTCCGGGATTGTTGGTTAAGAAGAAAGAAGGGTCCCTTAGAATGTGTATTGATTATCGTTAACTTAATAAGGTCACCATAAAGAACAAGTATCCTCTCCCTCGGATTGATGATCTCTTTCATCAACTCCAAGGTGCTAGCTACTTTTCCATGATTGACCTAAGGTCGGGATATCACCAACTTAGGGTGAGAGGTGAAGATGTTCCCAAGAAAGCCTTCTGAACAAGATATGGTCACAATAAGTTTATAATGATGTCTTTTGGGTTAAAAAATGCCACGACGGTTTATGGACCTAATGAATAGTGTTTTTGGAGATTACATCGACTGATTTGTTATTGTGTTCATTGATGATATTTTGATATACTCTAAGAATTAAAATGAGCATGAGAGGCACTTGAGGTTAGACTTGCAAGTCCTCAAACAACATCAACTTTATGCTAAATTTAGCATGTGTGAATTTTGGTTAAGGTCAGTTTCTTTTCTTGGCCATGTTATCTCTGATGATGGTGTAGAGGTTGATCCGAAGAAAACGGATTCGGTCAAAAAAAGTTCCTAGGCCTGTGAATCCCACAGACATAAGATGTTTCTTGGGTCTAGCCGAGTATTATAGAAGGTTTGTTGACGGATTTTCGTCTGTTGCTTCTCCTTTGACAGCTTTGACCCAAAAGAAGGTGAAGTTTGAGTGGTCGGAAGCTTGTGAAAAAGGTTTTCAAGAGTTGAAAGATAAGCTTACCTCCACTCCAATATTGACCTTACCGGAGGGTAATAAAGGCTTTGTAGTGTATTATGATGCTTCTCGAGTGGGCTTGGTATGTGTCCTCATGTAACATTGTAAGGTGATAGCTTATGCTTCTAGGCAACTCAAAGTTCATGAGAAGAATTACCCAACTCATGATCTTGAGTTAGCCGCTATAATTTTTCTCTTGAAAATATGGATACACTACTTGTATGGTGTGCATGTTAATATGTTTACTGACCATAAAAGTCTTCAATATGTGTTTACACAAAATACGTTAAATCTCCGACAGCGAAGATAGTTAGAATTGTTAAAGGATTATAACATGAGTGTACTTTACCACTCTGGCAAGTCCAACGTGGTTGTGAATGCTTTGATTTGTATGACTATGGGTAGTGTGTCTCATGTGGAATAAGATAAGAAGGAACTTGTGAAGGATGTTCACAGATTTGCTTGCTTAGGTGTGCGGTTAGAAGATTCTCCAAATGGTGGATTTATGGTCCATCATAACACTGACTCTTCATTAGTGGTAGAAGTTAAATCTAAGCAGCACCTTGATCCTCTATTGATGGAGTTGAAGGAATCGATACTTGGTAAGCTCAATGAGTCATTCTCCCAAGGGGGAGATGGTGTTCTTAGGTACCAAGGGAGATTATGTATACCCGATGTAGAGGATTTGAGAAATCAAATTCTATATGAAGCCCATGGTTCTCGCTATTCTATACATCCAGGTGCCAACAAAATGTATCATGACCTTAGAGAAGTCTATTGGTGAAATGGTTTTAAAAGGGACATAACAGAGTTTGTTGCTAAGTGTTCGAATTGCCAAAAGTAAAATCTGAGCATCTTAACTCGGGTGGTTTAACCCAAATCATTGATGTTTTTACATGGAAGTGGGAAGCCATCAATATGGACTTTGTTGTTGGGTTTCCTCGAACCCGAAGGCAAAACGATTCTATATGGGTTATTGTGGATAGGTTAACAAAATCTGCCTATTTTATTCTTGTTAAGTCTACTTATACTGCCAAAGATTATGCAAGAATTCCTTTGTACATCATTTCGGATAGAGGTGCCCAACTCACTTGTCGTTTTTGAAAGGCTTTTTAAAAGGGTTTGGTAATCAAGTCAAACTTAGTACCGCTTTTCATCCTCAGATGGATGGTCAAGCGGAACGTACCATTCAGACCCTTGAAGACATGTTAAGATCATGTGACATTGATCTCTAGGGAATTTTGTGTGATCATTTACCTTTGATTCAGTTCTCTTACAACAATAGCTATCATTCGAGCATCTCTATGGCACCTTTTGAAGCACTTTATGGTAAAAGGTGTAGATCTCCGATTGGATGGTTTGAGGTTGGTGAGTACTCACTCCTTGGTCCAGAGATTATCTATGAGGCTTTAGAGAAGGTTCAAATCATAATAGATAGATTAAAGACAGCCTATAGTCGGCAAAAGTCATATGCCGACAATAGAAGAACAAATCTTGAGTTCAAAATAGGTGATCATATCTACTTGAAGATTTCACCTATGAAAGGGGTGATAAGATTCGGTATAAAGGGGAAGTTAAGTCCCCGGTATGTTGGTACTTACGTGGTTTTACAATGGGTTGGAAAGGTTGCCTATAAGTTGAAACTACCTAGTGAACTACCTTCAGTTCATCCGGTGTTTCATGTTTCTATGCTCAAGAAATGCATAGGCGACCCGGTGTCCATTCTGCCCATGGAAGTTTTAGGGGTAGATGAGAACCTCTCTTATGAAGAGGTTCCGGTTTAGATCCTAGATCTCCAATTCAAGCAGTTGAGAAACAAGGAAGTTGCCTCTGTAAAAGTTCTATGGAGGAAACATCTTGTTGAGGGTGCAACATGGGAGGCTAAAGCCGACATGAAGTCCCACTACACTCATCTACTTATTCATTGAGGTTACACATTCCTCTTGATATAGAAAGTAATGCATAATCAGGAAACTGACTGTTGCTAGATAGGTGCATGTTTTTGTAAAAGATAGTACCAACGAGAGGTTTAAGAAAATGCTTTCATACTCTATTCTTGCACTTATATGAAATATTTAGGCATGTGTCTTCTTGAGATTTTTCTGTTTTGTTGTTGTCTTTAGAATAATGATAGCATGGTAACTCTTTGATGTACTTTAAGCTCATGATAATGTTGAGAAGGAAATTCCTCACTATGTGTTATGAAATATTGAGCTCTTACATGTTTGTGCATCATGAATAGAGTGCTATGTGAAATGTTGTGGTATGTATTGAAAGGAATTGTAAAGTACTCCTATGAGCTGTGACTCATTACGATTTTATGTTGTTGATGGGTTGGGCTACTAGTACTGAGTCTATTCTAACTCTCCAAAAGATTTTAGTGTCATTCGGGGACGAATGTTCCTAAGGGGGGGGGGATAATGTAACACTCCGGAAATGCCATGGCTTAGAATATAGATTAATCTATTTAATAATGTCTAAAATGATGTTTCCAGACTTATATTAATGTAATAAACTCATTTAGAAAAGATTAGAGCCAAAACGACAAAGAAAGACCTTGACGTCCGGAAACTAGCTAATTTGAACTAGTTGACGTCCCTATGTTTGCTGAAAGTTTAGAGGTCTCAAATGAAGTCCAAAACTTATAAAGAGACCTTGGATAGGTATTATGTATAACAAAGCGTCCAAACATACGGTAACAACATGTGTAGGCAGGCTTCCATAGCAACTTGCGCGAACAAGATTGGGACTTGAGGTGTTCGGCGCACAGCCTACACGCAGGGTTCTACCTCAAGATTTGAGAGTCAACCTCATGACGCAAGGCTGACATGCACCTCACTTCCTCAACCCAAAATTTCAAAAAAATAACTGGAATTGGCCCCGCGACGCGCAGCCACTTCCCAGAATCGTTAGAATCGTATTTTTGGTAATTTAACTTCTTAAAAAGACCCATTTTAGTGGAGGGTATTTTGGGTATTTTATAGGACGACTATATATGGATTATAGATCAGTTTTAGACCACTTTTAACACGTCCAAATCTGATTCAAACGCAATTACCCATCTCTCTCACGAAACACTCTCTTTTCCAAACTCCATTGATGAACTAGAAGAGCTTAAGGAAGAAGACGAAGGCTTACAGGTTTCCAATCAAATTTCATGAATTATTCGTCTATAAGGTATGTGCTTTTCACTCTTGGATTCCTTTCCCGAAGAGGTCCTTTCAAAAATAAGTTTTCAGGAAATTCAAATACTAGGGGTTTTACTCTACAAAATGGATTTTCTTCCTAACTCTATCGTTATGATTTTCGATGAAAAGTAATTATTTTCTATGGTTTATTTCACACGAATTGATGAGTATGTGGTTAGTAATGTTTGAATTTCGTGTGAAGCATGTTCTTATCTAGATGATGATTTCGTATGTTTGTCTCTACTACTTGATAATATGAAAACGTTGGGATTGGGACTAAGACTTGAATGAACTCTTTAATGACCCCTTTTCCTTATCCTATATTATAAATTAATCGTGTTTATGAGTTAAGGAGTTAGTAGTGGTTATGCTATTCAGTATTTTACTATGTTGTTGTTATGATTGTTGTAAGTTGAACGTAAGATATTGAATAATGTTCTTGGAAGCAAGAGGTAAGTTTTCAAAAGTCGTGATTTCTCTGTGATATTTATATTAGCCTATAAATTATGATGCTATGCTATGGAAGTATGTATGATGTTAATGTATATATATATATATATATATGTTGGGCTACGAACATGTTAATTATAATATCATGATAAGAATACTATAATGCAAGTTTATGATATTCTCTTGTATGGTTTACACAAGATAATTATGCTATTAATCTCACAAACGAAGGGTTGGGATGAAATTAAATTCTCATCAAATCCTAAAGAGGTCATGATCATGTTTATACAAGGAGTTAATCTCCTATGACTTATGATTTAGAATTATGAATAAATGATGACTTCAAGATTATCTAAAAATGGACTTAAGCTTAGCACCGATGGACAAGATATGAGAGGTATCCCTTACCTAGTTGGAAGGTAGGTTCACAATGACTCTCATGAGATAGAGGCTGCCATGTAATGTGGAACTATGTGTCACTAATGCATCTCCTAGAAATCTAGTGGATCCACCTAGAAAGCTATGTCATGTTTGCTTCAACTATGGCCGGTAGACCACCTTTTTTCGTTGTGGGGTTTTATAACATCGGATTCCATGTTTACCTCACATAGTCTATGTAGGTTAAGGCGAATGTTCCATCATGTAAAATGAAATACAAGTAGATGGACGTTTAGTAGGGTGACTTGAAGAGTCTACATAGTATAGGTACAAGTATGGGACTCTACCTAGACATTGAACAAGTTGACTCTAAGGGAAGTCCTAGGAGATTGTTCTTATGTAATATGATAACATGAAAGGTATGATGCTTATGATACATGTTATTACTCTTATATGAAGTTGGTTACATTAATGAAAATGTTATTGGTCTATACTGCTTTATGAGGTGATGACCATTTATGTTACAAGTTATATGGAGAAAAGCTTTACTTGTGGTCTCCTATCTTATTTATTTGGTTGTGTGGGGTTATGGGGCTTCACATTACCATTGCACTTGTATGTTGGGGATGGGATCATTGGTAAGTGTTTCATATGTTATGTATATATGATTTATTGAATATGAATGTTAACATGGTTCTATGAAAATATGTCTTTGATTATGATCATGCTTTATGTTGATGGAATACTTAACTTGTATATGTTCTATGGTATGTGCATTGAAGACATTCATATGACATAGCATGCTTTCTAAAGAAATGATAAATGATCCTTTTTCATGCATTTCCTTATATGTTATTTCCTAATACCCATACTTAGTACATGTGGCGTACTAACCCCATTACTTTATATTGCTACAATTGTAAGGTTCGACCATTGAAGATTAATAAGGTCAATTGAAGAATCTTGGAACTCTTTCTCCAAGTGTTGGCAGGTCTTCATGTTCTAGGATGCTATCTTTTCATTATTCTAGCTTACGAAGACATTATTTGATTTTAAGAATATCTATATTTCCATTTATGTTCTTTGGATTCTTTTGTATTAAGTCCTATATGACATATTTACTTTTTATTGGCTAAGTCCAGATTCGTACTCTTAATATGGTTTTATATATGTGAGACAAGTTTTTTTTAGATATCGTATGTCATTATAAATGTTAAGTATGAAGTCTAAGTATACTTCACATAGTATGTAAATGTTTTAATTTGTCGACAATTTTAACTGATGAGATGGTGTGACAAATGCTAAGGGATTGTCTGAGTCCTCTGTGAGGACGATGACGCCTGTCGCATCTGGGGTATGCTCTCTGGATATGACATGTTCTTCGGGTCAAAAGCAGATGAAGAGCCTCAACACTTCCTTGATGAGCTCTTCAAAATCCTATTTGATATGGGTGTGACTTCGAATGAGAAGGCCAAGTTGGTGGCCTATCAACTCAAATATGTGGCCCAAACTTGGTACACACAATAGAGAGATATTAGGGTGCTAGGAGGTGGTCCGGTGACTTGAGAGATCTTCAATATGGTTTTCCTTGAAAGGTTCTTTCCTAGAGAGTTGAGGGAAGCTATGGCGAAAGATTTCGTCAACCTTCATCAAGGAGGTTGAGTGTACTTGATTACTACTTGAAGTTTACTAAATTGTCCAAGTACACTCTATCCTTGGTGTCTAACCCAAGGGATGAGATGAGTCGTTTTCTTACGGGACTGTCCAATGACTTGGTGTAAGAATGTCGTTCGGGTATTCTTCATGATAACATGAATATATATCGTCTAATGGTTCATGCTCAAGAAGTGGAAGAAAGAACACTAAGGAGTAAGAATAGAGAGGCCAAGAGGGACAAGTGTTATGAAGGTTGTTCTTCAAGGGGAACGTTGGAAATCCAAGACTAGCCTAGATTCAAGAAGAGGTTCTCCAATAAAGTTCCTTCCAAATTTCCCAAGGATCGTGATGATAGGGTGTCAAACTCTAAGTCTCAAAAGGGAAGAGGTACTAGTTCACAAAGCAAGAAGTAACCTTGTGGAAAGTGTGGCAAGAAACATATGGTGAATGCCTAGTTGGGACGGACAATTGCTTTGGGTGTGGCAAGAGAGGACACGAGGTTAGACATTGATCTAATGTAAAAAGGCAAGACAAGGGGAGTGGGAAAGCTCAAGAAAGTAGTTCTAATGTTGATTCTCCAAGAAATAATCATTTTTATGCTCTTCGCTCTAGGGGTGAACAACAGAGTTCTCCCGATTTGCTGACCCCTATGTCACAAGTTTTCTCTATTAATGTTTATGCTTTACTTGATCGGGGTGATCTATTATCTTTTGTTACTCTGTTGGTAGCAATAACTTTTGATATTTTGCCTGATATCTTAAATGAACTTTTTATGGTAACTACCCCGGTAGGTAATTCGCTGGTTGCAAAGAGGGTATATACAGATTGTCCTATAATGTTGCGCAATAGAGTTATTGATGTTGAATTAGTAGAACCTGATATGGTTGATTTTGATGTCATTTTGGGAATGTATTGGTTGCATGATTGTTTTGCTTCCATTGACTATAGCACAAGAGTTGTCAAGTTCAATTTTCCTAATGAACCCGTTGTAGAGTGGAAAGGGGGTAATTCTATCCCTAGAGGTCATATAATTTCTTGTCTAAAGGCTTGTAAGATGATCTCTAAAGGGTGTTATACAATATTGTAAGAATCAAAGATTTAGACTCCAAAAACACTCCCATAGAGTTAGTCCCCGTAGTGAGGGAATTTCCAAAGGTCTTTCCTGATGATCTTCCCAAAATCCCTCGCGAACGGAAAATTTATTTTAGTATTGACTTGCTACCGGATACAAACCCCATTTCAATTCCTCCTTATCATA